>OZ020267.1:46376413-46943792 GCA_963971225.1 Melieria omissa
TTACACGGATGGAAGGGACCTACAGTTATATGCCGATTCCGAACTGCGAGTTGGGAAATTTCTCAACAGGAAATGGCAAACCTCTATGAAAAGATAAACCCAAAATTATTCAAACATTTGCTAGATAGAAAGGTTTAATCATGAATGATAATAACACAAATACATGTTTCGTATTTTTGTAGCCTTGTAACAAATTTTGTGTTTATCTCAAATATTATTGTTTCTGGCAACGCTTCTACAATTTTTGCAACAGCTGATGCATTAATTGCATAACCTAAAACTGCGGATAGGAGCGTGTAAGTTTTCTTTAGTGACTCTAAAATGCGGCTTACAAATAAATTGCTTGCACAACACTTGGGATGGACCTTTAAGAAACACTGGCAGGTGCAAGGAAAACGTGTACTCCGCGACACCAGAGCATTGGCAGAGCTTGAAAAATTGGGAATTGCAGTGAAGGATGTAAGAGAAGTGCTTGCTCCTAAAGAGAATCGTGAACGGTAGTTTGAAATCTGTAACAAATGATTTTATGTTTTGCTAAAGTTTTCCTGAATTGTAGGCTAATTCTGGATGATTTTAAATCAGTGCAAATCCCCGAAGATGAAACACATCCTAACTGGCACCAGCAGGCGTGCCACATATTTCAAAATTCAAATGTTCTACTGGAAGGCATGCCTCAGGCCCAACTCTTAACTAAGACGATTAAAATCGATTCCTTACCAAAGCATATTCAAGAGTCGATTGATCACATGCAATTCTCCAATGCGGCAGATCGTAACTTTCAGAATGCTATAATAGCTTCACACGTGTTCGATGCAGAGCAAGTCAAGCTCCCCAAGAAGAAGCTGTCCCAGCGACCAATGTTTAATTTACCACGAGAATATGGCATTTCCAGTGAACGAAAAAAGTAATGTTCTGTTTTACGTTTCTTTTTTACATATTAAGAGGAAAACATATTAGATTTATAAATATTCTTAGAAGAATCCAATTATGCACTTATGGATTATGATTTGTGGAAAATATTCTATTAATAATTTGATTTCATTGTAGTCGTCAGCTAATTAACAAAATAATTTTCGAGTGCGAGAAACTGGCTGGACAATCGATAACGTCTCGCCGCAAAGTCATTGATGATGTTAACTTTAAAGTAACGTTGCCCAAGGATAGTGGGTTATTACAGTTTGATGTTTGTGCGGAAAAGATGATCACATCGTCTCGTCCGTTAGAGCCTGTTAAAAATATATATGATGCCGAATTGCCCGACCTGTATCCGATAAAATGCACAGTTTCTATTCCAAAAAAGCACATCTACACAACCAACAATATTTGTCGTGAGTATAGACGTCAATGATATTTCTTCGCGTAAAAAACACTTCATTCTGTAATTCAGCTTTGAGCAGCACTTTAAGCTGCGCTCATCCGCACACCGTGTTCTTAAACTTCAGTCCTGAGACAGTGAAAAACCTGCACGGATCGGAAGTAACCACTATTCAATTTCAAAGCCGGACCCTTCTTAAAGCCTTTGCTGTTGCGGCGGTTCGTGCCAAACAGCTTTATGGGGTAAGCTGAAATTGATATGTACTTGGCATTGGAACAATTTTTCAACTTTATTTTTGCTTTTTAGAGCTCTGCTACGGAGTCAAGTAGTCTACCTAAGCCAGTCACTGTACAGAGCATACAAACAGATGGACGTTCCTTCCATTTTGGCATATTCCAGTTGAATACGTTGGCTCTTGATGGCAATGATGGCACTAAAAACTACTTCTTCCATGTGCCGAACATGGAGTTATTTTCGCAGTGTCGCTACCACCTTGGAAGACCAATTCTTGAGGATTACAATAAAGATGTTTTGCGATTTATTTATGCATTCTATAACAACTCATAAACAACAAAAAGTACTTTTCTGTTCAGGTTTAATATTGTAGGCAACATGCTACAAAATAAATAACATTGGTTTTAGAAAAAAAGCCACCGCAAGTCGGCGAAAAAAATCGTTGATCATCAATTTATGATCTCGCTTGTTTTTGTTTATTTATGTTCTAGAGTTTTTGCATTAAATCCGTTTAAAGCGGTGTTTTCATTAATTTCAAGAAGCCTTGTGATTTGTATGTAAAAGCTTTGTTCCATAGTATAATTAGCAGGACCCGACGATCGATCGAAATAATCCTTACTCAATGATTCTATCCATATCGTCGGCTTAGGGTGAAAAGGTGCTAAGTCCACTTTTTCAAATTTTTCAGAAGAGACAAAAAACAGTAAAAATGTAAATGAAAATTAATTGTTTTAATCTTATATATGTATAAAATTCTCGTGTCACAGTGTTTGTTACCGTACTCCTCCGAAATGGCTTGACCGATTTTTATGAAATTTTACATGCATATTCAGTAGGTCTGAGAATCGGCTACTCGGTCAAGCCGTTTCGGAGGAGTATGGTAACTAACATTGTCACACGGGAATTTTATATATAAGAGATACCACAACCTAGTTTGTTGCTTTTATTTCTTGTAGCAATAGTTTTATTGTAAAAGAAAGGTATTTGTACAGTTTTACTTAGATGCGGCAAAAAAAAATTTAAACAGTAAAGTATTAAACAGTAACAATAAAGTGAGAAAAGTATAAAACAAGTATTAGAGTAAGTTCGGGTAATTTGATATAGTGGCTTATTTCACAAGTGCGATGCCCTTTTTCAAAATTAACCTTTTTTAAAACATCATAACAGTTAAAAAACTCGTGCTGCATGATTTTGGATATGTTTGCTTAAATAGTTCACAGTCAGTGTGATGAAGTGCTTTGAGTAGTGCTTGCACAAGTTTTTAGTTATAAAGTTTGAAAGCCCAAAAGGTATAAAAAATATTTTATTAGAAAGTTCGAGGCCAATCAAAAGTAAATCAGTGATATCGATGATGAGTTTGCGAGGTACGCTCTTCTTAACAAAATTATAATTTTTTTCTTATAATATTTTTTTTTTCGCAAAAAGTCAATTTCGAGTAATGTGATATACCAAAGTTCGGGTAATGTGATATAGTACATCAGAGTACCCGAACTTATGACAGCAGTACTATTTGTATACAGAAAGGTATATATACTTCATTTTATAATATTTAAAGTGGTATAATCTCGAAAATCTGTTCTGGTGAAGTTTCAGATACAAAAAATCTACGATTTATGATTATGATTAATAATCGTAATAATTTTAAATTTGATTATGATTAATTACTATTAATCAAATATTTTGATTATGAGTTTTAATCAATAATTTGTAATCGTTAGTCAGATTAACTTTGGGCCAACACTGCTTACAAGTATTGTCCGTCACAAGTTTTTATTCGAGAATGCAACTCTGTGGACAAAGAAGTACACCAATCTGTAAGCACTTGCTTTAAATACAGTGCTGGCAACTGCATTCATCACAATAAACAAAGTAAAGGATTTACATTGCAATAAATTTGAATTTTATTTCGGCAAAGCGTCTTTTTTTCATTTTTTACCAGGATTTAAGTGTTTTTACGAATTTGGAAAAAGACGAACACAATGGATTCTATAAAGAAAAACAGGAGTTCGGTAAATAAATTTGTCATTGCCTTTGATGGTTTTAATGTTTTCCCTGAATTGATTGACTCAGTTGCAGATCAAAAGGTCGGCAGCCTTGTTAGGGCTTGCCGAGTCTGTGGATGGAGTTGGTGGACCGCGCCAAATGCGACGCATAAGTTTCAGTGGAAAAAAGTCTGTGAGGTAAAGATGAACTCTTTATTTTATTTTATTTGCGGTTTGTTAATGATTTTGATTGTTTGTAGAGAGTTTTGTGGTGAGGAAGAGCCTCAAGCATGGAAAAACTCTTATGAAGTGTCTGATCATGTAAATGCTTCAGGGCCAGAATCCTCGGCTGTAATTGGTTCCTTCATAAGTCGATCCGCTGCAATTAGTTCGACAGACGAATCGAATGAATTGAGGTATGCCGCCGATAAGGAAAATATTTACTGGAACTCTACGACTGCAAGTACTACAGTGGGTAAAGCTTTGATGCCGCCATGCGTGAAAACCATAGCGACTGTAGGCAACGAAGTGCAGCAAATGAAACTGTTGGAAAACAATATTGAAGTACCATTGTTGGGAAATGAGAAAGATCGAACTCGTCACTTACGATCAAAGGCGCCCCATTTGTCTTTGAGTGGCAGTGCCAGCGACCACCCGTCCATAACATTCTCTATGTATGAACACGACTACCATGTCTTGCAAACGAATATTTTATCATATTCTGAAAAGACTGAAGACTATCTGAGAGAGCTGCATGGCGATGACTACGTTGCAAAACACGGCTCATTTCATAAAGATAGTAGTGAAACTGTTATATGCAACGAAGAAATGGTCGAGGTAATAGCGAGGGGTACATCACACCTAAGGCGGATCATTTTGGGGGATTAGGACCGAGAAAACTCTAACTTACCCAATTTAAAATAACTCATTTCAATTTTGACAATTGATATGCTAGGGCGAATTAGCACCTGTGGTATTGGTTTTCTGTTTAACATATTGAGTTACGTTTGCAAATCCACATATTTTGTTTTTGTTTATGAGCAGGTTGGAAATGAACTTTGCAAATCCGCCGAAATATGTATATGCAAGACCATTCGAACTGTTTTCTGAAATCACCTAATATTAATTGATTAACTGTGGACATTGAAATAGTTGAATTTTACCTTTAATTGTCCAGATAAACCTTTGCATAGTTTTACCGGATATCATTAAAATTTTTTATTTCTGGATAGTTCAAAAGTTCAAGTTCATTCAAGATGAAAGATTACAAAATTGCATAAATTTTCAGCCTAACATTACAATAATCCGACAAAAAATGAACAAGTTAAAAGCACTAACCGACCACATATTCACATTTTTTTAAGTTAACCGAAAAAGTGAATGTGTTTTCGCTTTAAAACTTGTTATTTTTTTGTCGGAATTTGGTGTTGTTAGGCTCAAAACAGACCAATCAAGTGACTTTAACTTGGATTTTAAAACCATAGAGTGACAACGTTGAACTGAAATAAGAGAAGGAAAACCTTTTTAAGTCCTGTAAAGGTAACTGCCCGAAAACCATCACTTGCACAATGATGCGGCAACGATTTCAATTTTTAATGCATCATGTCTTATATTTAACGTCTCATACAAACTGTCGCAGTACTGAATGATTCGTGTGCATTATTTTTATTCAGTCGGGGGTTGGAGTGGCTTATGCTACCTATTTTTGTTCTCATTGCGTAACAAAAAGCCTGAAAAATTAAGTATCTGCATAACAAAGATTTTACAGAGTGCGTTGATAAAATAAATTTACCTTTTATTTTGGTGCATCCTTCAGTCAATGTACAGCAATTATAACGTGGGTGAACGCTCAACAGCTAGTCAAACGATTTGTATTAATGAACAGATCGAGGCGGAAGATGAGAACTGCACGAAAGAAAGGCGGTTAACTCTGAGAGCGGTGGAAGAAATGCAAGTTTCGCGACTATCAGCAAATCGCCAAAGAAATGAGAAATGCACTCAAAACAATGATACAATGAGTATCATCACAGCTATGGAAGTCGAGTCCCCTTCGCATGATGTTTTAAGGGAAAGGTTATTAGAGGCGGAGAGTATGAATTTGGTGCAAATGACTGAAAGCTCCAACAATTCATTAAAAGCCCCTCGTATAAATGCTGATGAATCGGGCAAGGGCAATTTAAATAATCAAGAACCGACTTCAATGAGCATATCATGTATGGATGGAAACAATATAACTGGGGGCGACGAATCAAGAGTGACGGCTGTTATTGAAATGAATGTTGAGCCTCAGGAACACTTAGTATTGCCTAAACCGGAGTTAAAATTAGTCATTGAAGGCAAACCTGGAGGTAAATATGTTGCAATATAAAGTATATGTGAAATTCTCGAATTTTCTTTCAGTGAAACCTGCAACAAAAAAAGTGATTGTGGAGCAGTCTGATTTAATAAAACGTCGATCCGATCAACACAAGGTTACTGCATCATTGACAGTCAAAGAAAAACAAGGTACTATGGAAGCAGTATTTGGCGTTAGGAATTCGAATATTTCATTAGTCAATACAGAAGATATTTCTGTGACGCCCGACTACAGTTCTCCATTGTTTCCACCTGAGTTTGTTTCCAGCAACAAAAAATTGAATTTTTGTCAGCTTAACGACGAAATTGAGCGTGGAGAAATTCAAATTTACTCCGAGTTAAGTGTTAAGGAGCCATCTGTTAGACGGAAGTCAGTGGGGAAACAGCTTTTTGCGATGCCTAAAAATGAAAATTTCGGTAAACATGCAAAGCAAGGTGAGGCTATCCAGCAGAGCGCAGACGACATGAGAGTGTCCCCATATGGCAATTCAAGTATCGAGGCCAGAAGTGTGTTGAGGCTTTCTGAAGCTTGCAATATGTTCGATAACACAAGCTTTCTAATTAAAGAAAAGCTGGGCGACGAGACGACGTCGCGGAATAGTTCGAAATATTCGAGTTCCAATCGAAGAGAAACTATACATTTTAACGATGATGTTGATGTGACAATGGAATGTGGTGAAAAGATCGTAGAAGATGAATGCGACCGAAGAGGAGAGCCAGATTGTTGCAACGAAGGAGATGCGTAAGTTTATATTTAGTATTAGACTCAATCGACTGTGTCGATTTAGTCATAGTTGTTTGTCCGTGGTGTAGGCGTGGGCCATTGCATAAAAAATAAGCAAAATACGCGGGCATAGAACGCTGTCAGTAAAATAGGTTTGCAAACAGGATAACGGATTTCGCAGGAAGGAAACAGGAAAATAAATAAGCAAAATATGACTATGAAACCTGACCTTAACCCTGTCGATAATCAGTTGGCGAAAACGGCGTTAATCAAACCGATTCATATGTTTCTTAATAATTTAACAAAATTGAATCAGAGGATTATAAAATTTACCAATACTGTATGGACAAAATTAAAGCATGTCATAACTTGTGACACATTAGAAGTGTAAGAGAAGTTCGATATTTTTTGAATTGCATTTGTACTTTCCTTGTTTGAAAGAAATTCATTGACTGCATATTTTTTTGCTAAATGTTTGTTAGTGGTAATCTGCTGCGAAAGTTTTTAATGCAGTTTGGCATTTAAATTTAAAACGATACTTGAGAAAACAAGAGTATAATAATCTTCCTTTCAGCGAAGGCCCACACCTACGATGTATGACGTTTAAAAATCTGATTTTATTTTAGGGAAGGAGGGAATTGCATTTTAGGCACCTTTGCGTGTGCTCCAAAAAATCAGTGGGCACCAACTGATCAGAAGAGAAGTGCAAATTCACGCCGAAAAACCATTTTAGAAGTTGAAGATATAAACTTCAATGATACGAATGCGACGTTTCACGTAACCAGTCATGTGAACGTGAGCAATTCAAAAGAAATGGACTGTGAGACGAGAAATACGACGCGTAGAGGGGTAGCTGAAAGTCGAATTGGGCACTCGAGTATAGACCTGAGTTTACAAAATGCGATGAATGACGAAAAAAAAATATCCGAAAGTAATATTGAACTTGACGTTCGAAAAGCTGAGGAGGTGTCTAGAAGTCGGCGCACTATTATTTTTACAAGTGAAAACAAAATACAGTTGGATGAGTCCGCTCAATTCCCTCACACCAACCAAAAGGCGCATTCCCAGGCGAAAAGCATTCATGAAGGCTCTCGTAGTTTCAGAGAAGAAGGCCTTAAAGATGAATACAATTTGTCTGTGAAGCCATTAAATGCTGCCAAACTTGTTTTGATGCGTCAAAACGCATTACAAGACATGGAAGACTCTTTGACGCAGAAATTGAACGAAACGCGCGCTACCACGTTTGGCGACTCGAAGAAGAAACCTGGACGCACAAATAGACACGAGGCGTCAATGGATATCTCACCAGTGGTAGTCAATGATCAGCAGGAATACAGAAGTCGTTTATTTGTTTGTGGCACACCACACCGCTCTGTAATCGAATTTGAATGTTTAGAACATGAGGCTGAGCAAGAGCAACAACGGTATGAAGAGACGGAGACAGTCAAAGAGGAGCGACATCATAATCCTTTGGAGATGTCTATTATTTGCTGCGAAACGGAGAAGAAAAATAGTTTAAAATCGACTTCTCACGACCCAATTTCCATCGAGATGGATGTATCTGGTTTGCAACCTTTGGAGAACGATAACGCTTCCAACGTGGGTTTCGGGAGTCCCATTGTTACTTCGTTAATAAGAAAGCGGCTTACAACGAATTTCACACCAAATTTGCCGGCATCCAAGAAGCGTCAGACACTGATGTTTAACAATTGTGATGTAGAGGAATCAATTGTGGATATCGGTGATCAGGTAAAAGAAAAAGAAATCAATGAATTGCTGTTGGCTGCCACCAAACATGAAGCTGGAGCAGTGGCCCAAAAGAATGGCAACGAACCTGGCAGCATTTGCAATATGAATAGGTAAGTGATTATTTGTGAACTGAGTGCAGGCTTTAACTCCTCAATTATTATATTATTATTAAATTCTTATTCAGAATGGTGACTTCGAAATTTTCTATGGGCGAAGAACTAGACGTTAACAATATAACGGCAAGTAAAAATAGTTTAACTATAGAAAACTTGTCTAGTCCCACAGCAACTTGTATGGCAAATATAAAAGGAGATTCATTTGATCTGAGTAACAAATCTGTGTCGCGCATTCCAGTACAAATCAACAGTAGCGAAAACAATGGTTCCATTAAATGTTGTCTTACATCTAAGTGGGGTGAGTTCGATATAAATCATTCCTTGGAGACTATTCAAATTCCTCGAAAAGCAACGACTTTTATACAACAACAAGAGCAAAGCATTAAGCTTCCCGCCAGTGGGAATGATACGGCTGCTCACCTAACAATAAATGAATCAGGCAAACAACAAAGTGTTTTCTGTACGTTTGAAGCGAACCCGATTACCATATCTGATGTTTCTGCTCACTACTTGGCACAGCAGACCTACCAAAAAATGAATCAAGATGAGACAGATGCACAAGAGGATGATCTATGCGTTTTACATGAGAATACAGCAATGAAGTTTTTGCCAGATGTTAAAAAAGACTATTTCAGCGATGTTGACCAGACTCGTTTAACCCTCGTAGAGTCATTAATTTCAGAAAACGCAGTGGACGGTGTTGACATTGAAGATGACACGGTTCACGATGAATGGGGATGTGATGAAGTGAATGATAGCAATTGCTTGCAAAAAGCTGTGCAAAACAGGGAAAATAAGTCCATGTGTCGAAAATGTCGAAATTTTCAGGAAATATTGGTTGAAGAGAATACGACATCTATTGGCGAGACGTTAGTGCTGCCGACATTGCCGTCGTTATCGTGTCCAGGTCTAAAACGTTTATTACAACTACGTCAGATGTCCACGACCATTGCAGATGTCCACGAATATTGGCGGCGAAAATCTTTAGAACGGTCACTAAGCCCGGAAAATTTAGGAACGCAGTTAATAGAAATGGGAGAAAAAGTTGGAGATGAACCGGCAGATGATTTCAACATTAGAGCTTTGATGACTGATATCCAGAGGTATGGGTGGTGTTTTAAAATTGATCAAGTTTGGTTTATACTTATCTATTGCAGAATTGAATCGCAAGTAAAAGAGGTAGTTCTTGCTGATTGTTCGTTCAGGAAGCATCAAACGTTTGTTCAGCGATTAGATGAAATGTTGACGTAAGAAATAATTCGGTGGTGGTGGTGGGCACATTTATAATTTTCATTATATTGTTTTATTGCAGCGAAAAATCACCGCGTTGGATATTTGACTATCAAATGCAACATAGGGGCGTCTTTATCTTTAGTCATAAGCGGCTAATTACTTTCTCAATTGTGATGCTATATGAAGAAACTAATCTGATAGGTGATAGCATCAGACTACTGAATATAGAGGTTCAAAATAGTCGTGTGGCAAAAAGTAAAACACCTCGGCATTGCAAATTTATATGAAAATATTTATATGAATACTTTCTATTCAGAAAACTGGAAGCCAATCGATTTTTTAATGGACTGTCAATTTAGACTAGGCCTTCCGATGGATTTGAAATCTGCGTGCACGAGTAGTGATGAACATGGCATTATGAAGATTTTGCAGGATATCGACGAAGTATGTATGGACGTTGTATCGTCAGGATATTGCTTGTGGCGTTTAGTGTGCAGCGAGCAAGCTTCTCTAGTCAGGTAGATATTTCTTCTACATATGTAGTTGCATACGTGCTGACAAAAAACTGTATTTTTTTGTAGGGAGAACGGTCGCACAATTGTGCGCAAAATTGTTCGTGAAGTTGTTACTGACGGTGCCTATCAGCAAGTGGAGAAGACTGAGTATAAAGTTGAGCTTGCAAACTTGAAAACGATATCATTTAAGGACATACTAATCCCACCACTACATGCATTCAGCGAAAGCATTCAGATTCTACCAATTGGAATTGACTTTCTTCAAGCTTTTTTAAGCACACCTGGTGAACACTTGAAGAAAACAGAAAATGTAAACTAGCCCAATGTATTTGCAATAGTGTAACAGTGCATTGTATTTGATATAGTGATCAAATTGTGAACCTAAGAAAACATGCCTGATTCGACTGATTGATTTGAAGTTATCGTTTTAGTTAAAGCAGTTACAAACGAAGTTCAGCTGTAATGATGTCTTATGTATATGTCTGTTGGAGTGATGGCACAATTATTTAAGGGATTATCTTATTCTATTTGTTAGCTTAGGCTTCGAAAACTAATTAATTAAGAAACAGGATATATATACGCCTAACTTTTGTGAAATATAAAAAAATTTTAATAAACACATTACTATAACAACAAAGCGTTGCATGCAAATTTTAGGCTCGTACTTGTTTCCATTGTTGCAAAGTGCTGTTTCAGCAATGTTTACTGCTGCTAAACCTTGTTCGAGTTTTTATCTAAAAGAAGCTACATACTTCTCTTTCCAGGTGCAGCAGAGAAGCTCCGATCCTTCATGTAATTTTTTTCTTGCGTCCAAAAATCTTGGCTAATTTTGACGCTTTCCGGTCAATTTTCCGCATTTCTTGAGTTAAAAATGTTTCTTTCAAAATATTGACCCCCATTGATCATTTTAGCAATAAAATACAACAAAATAAAAAAACATCATTTAGGTTGAGAATTACAGCTCAATCCATTTTGTACGATGTACCGTACAATGGTCCGCAAAGGAGTAAAAATTATTGAAATTTTTGTTTCATTTTTTTTAAGTTTTATGAACAATTCATAGATTTTTTGATCGAAAACATGAATTACGAAAACAAAAAATCAAAATCTGATTTAATTTTGATCGAAACTTATATAAAATATATATATGTATGTATAAACAAGTGATTCACATTTATTCATATATTTTTTTTTAGTTATTTTTCGAAAATTTACATACAGTTTAAATTTCAAGTTTAGTAGATTCAGCGGGTTGGCCCGCTGCATGTGTGCATATTTTTTGTATATATCGGTTTATTTTTTTTTTGCATGTCATTCCTATGCCTAATGATGACCATCCGTACCCAGTTATAATTTTTATATTAACGCTGTAATGTGCGCTTTTCATTCATAATCGCTAAATTCATGCCTGCCCTATCGATAAATCCGAATGCATAGTAGTCCATAGCAACAGCGGCGCGTTATAAATGCTGACGATTTTCGATTTAATCATACGCATGTGCCTATAAGTTTTAAACTAAATCCCAGTAAGACTAGGACTTTGAATTGTGCAATAATGAGCAAAGTAAATTCAGCGAGTTCAAACAACAGTGGGGCCTCTTCAGAAACCAGTGAAACGCAAAGTGTTGAAGAGAATGCAGTGCTGGTGGGCTCGGGACCCCAAACCTTCGACACCAATAGCAGGTGAATTATTATTGTTCAAAAGTATGTACAGTGAATCAAAAAAGTTTACGTACACTTCAACAATTCTTTTCAATTTGTGCTCTCCAACATTGTTTTCTGCGAATGGGTTATTATTATTATTATTAGTGGGGATAGTGCACCGAGAGTGCAACTACCGAGAGGAACTTTAGTATATCTCCTATACCTCTGGAGTCCCAGTTCGCACCTCTGACGAGGTATTCCCCTAGGTGCTTTTTCCGATCATGCATAAGTACAGGGCATTCTCCTAGTATGTGCATTGCAGTTTCATTTTCCTGCGAATAGAACCTGCAATGTCCGTTTGCACGGATTCCTAGTTTAGTTAGGTGATAATTCAACCTACAATGCCGTCATGATACCTGTAATGATTCTCAGGTTATTCTTTGATAAACTCATACATTACTCGAATCTTTTTCTACTATATGACCCGATAATCGCCTTGGAATGTTCCAGACCTGGTTGGTTGTCCCAGTATTTATTCCTGCTGATTATCTCTTCCTGGTTAGGATTGATAAAGCTCCCTTTCCCAGTCCACAAAAAGGTTTTGAAAGGTGCCCTGAATGCCGCTTGGCTATCAGACAGGATCGCAATTCTCCGATTCCTCGCTAAGTTGAAGTAAGCACACCTTTCAATAGCGTATATTTCCGCTTGAAATATTGTTGTGTGCTTACCCGTGGGTTCCGAGTATCTAATCCTTGGTCCATATACACTAATCCCGGTACCTTCATCCGTAAGGGATCCATCCGTGTACCAGGTTATCATGTACTGGTTTATCAGATACGTTTCTGATATCCCTACCCAGTTCCTTTTGTTACTAAGTTCGGTTTTGAATCTCTTGATAAAGCCGAACTTGGGTGTGATTGTGTCTTCGGTATTGCTATCTCTGGATACTGGTTCGTAAGAATATTAAGCTTCTTACGGCCCAAAAATCCTCCAGCCCCGATATTGTTTTCAGTCATCCGTAGGATAGCCCTCTTCGCCTGGGTTTGTATATGTATGTGAAGAGGTGTAAGTTCAAGCAGAACCTCCATGGATGCTTATGGGCACGTTCTCATTGCCCCAGTCATGCATACACATGCTAGTCTCTGGAGTTTACTGAGCGCCTTCATAGTGGATAGTGTTGATTGGTTTTGCTTGCCCAAACAACTGAGCCATACGTTATCATAGGCCTCACGATTGCCGTGTAGATCCATCTCAGTATTCTTGGAGTGCAACTCCAACTTTACCCTGCTATGGATCTGCAGGTCATGAAGACTCTGACGGCCTTCCGCATCGTTTCTTCAATATGTCCTTTCCAGAGTAGTTTCTGATCTAGTGTTACGCCTAGATATTTAACCTCTTTCTGGAATTCTATTCTTATTCCATCCATAGAGATTGGATCTAAGAGCATCAAGTATATATCTTCTTGTAAAGGGTACTATAGTGGTTTTTGCTGGATTGATATTCAGCCCCACCTTAGCACACCACCTCTTAGTTACTCTTAACCCTAGGGTTATTCTATCCCGCAGGGTATCTTCAAATGTTCCCCTGCATAGGATGACAATGTGATCTGCATACCCCTGGACCGTAAGACCAGAGTTAGGCAATACTTGCAATCGGTCATCAACCACAAAACTCCACAACAGAGGGGATAAAACCCCACCTTGTGGACATCCTCTGGTTGTACTGTAGCTCCACCTTCCTAGTAGCAAGTGTAAAGAAAAAGATCGGAAGATGGGAGTTTAGCGGAATCGACTAGTTAGCCTGCCACTAACGGGCAAAGACAAGACCCTACCCGAAGTGGCTGTTACCGGTGGCCACCACGAGGAGGTCTAGTCTAGTTTCCGCTCTAGTCCTTCTCGCCCAACGACCGGTATAAGAACCCGATGGATGGACGACAAGAGCAGGCGGCAGACCACCTGCGAATGGGTTAGATAAATATTCTGTTCATCGCTATATATGCTTTATTTCGCGTTATTGTTGATAAGGACGATGTGAGAGAAGGAAAACTGTACTGATAAAATGATCAAAAAAGTTTGCGCACAACTCAGGCAATGTGCTTTGTTTTTGGCAATGTAATGGTAATTACATTTTATTTTCTACTTTTGTTGATTGCCTTCTATACTTGTAAGCAAGAATGATAAAATAAAGATTACGACATCCGGTTGATGACGTCACTGGTGAAAATTTATAAGGTGACCATTTCAGAGTGTAATAGTTTATTTTTATTATTCGTACGTATATTCCTTTTTAAGACCGAAAACACGTTTATACACATATTTTTTGAAAGTTTAATGAATAGCTGCCAATTCTGCAATGACAAGTGCAGAATTTTGCTAAAACAAAATTTTGCTTCTCCTTGTATTTTTTCTCATCTTGGAAAAAAAATAAAAATAAAATTTGAATCCTATGTCAATTGGGCACCTTAAAATTATTTTCATTCGTTATGAAAAATTTGATTGGCCAACGGCATTTTTTGAATTTTGTTACTATTTAACGCGAAAATTTTACCAACACGGTGTGGAATCTTTGGAAAAATACAAAATGCAATAGTGAACGTTTTCGTGAAAACGGTTTGCAACAATTGTAATGAGTTTTTGATAGAAAACAAAACGTAAACAATGAAGTGTGCAGTGGGCCAATGTCGGCAAAATAATACAAAAAAAGCATATGTGTAATTTGTGAATTTAAATATTCGTGATTGTTGTGCCATATGTTGCGTTGTTAATATTTAATACGATTTTTACAAATTTTGAGTAATCCGCAGATCCACACGCTCTGCATTTTTTGACGTTCTCAAAAGACGTATTTGGGAACTTTTGTGGACGCGACAGTATCAATTTCATTACTAAAAGAATTCAATGAGGAGGACTATTTTCCAAGTTAAAATCCAAACCAAGTTAATCATTTACGAAAATCTGATCGTTTTTAATTTTAAAAATAATATTGATGAAGCTATTAAAATATCAATTGATATAAAATGTTGAAAAATAGTATTTTGAATAAAATATATATAATTGTATTGAATAGCAAGAGAATTATATTGGTAACACAGAGCGTCCAAATTTGCCTAACCTCTATCTAAATTCCTTTAAGCAATTGATAAGTGAGTATGTATGTGTATATATTAAATACAATTAAACGAAATAAATAACTTCACATGCACTTCATATAATCTTTTTTTTTTAAGTGAAACTTCTTTACGCACGCTTGGCATGGGGAGTAAGCTGGCGAACGCGTGACGTAAGCGTTACGAAAAGTGTGATCGGGCGAGGCGAACGGGAGTTGAGTGGGGGATATAAGCAAGAGACAGCAGTGCGCGCGCACATTTTCTTTCTCTCTTCCTCTCATAGCACACTGCAGGCCTATTGTCTGTATCACAGTGTAGGAGCAAGAGAAAGCAGTGCGCGCGCACACTTTCTTTTCTTTACGAAAATAAAAGATCTATGCAAAAATATTAATTTACCAATGAGAACATAAAATAAGTTTAAATATTTGTAGAAAATTAATATATGTATATGTACATATATGTATATATTGTACACACACATATATATATATACATACAGATGGAGCGAAAGAAGTTTCACTTCAGTCGTGTGGTCATAAGCACACTCGTTTTTTTGGAAATATTAATTTTGTAAAAGGTCGTACTCGTCCCACTGTTCCTTGACAATTTGAAACAATTCGTACTACGTCACTGGTGAAAACTTCAAATTTCCTGTCATTGATGTCGTAACCTTGTTTTCTATCAACCTTGCTTGTAAGTATATCAATGTGCTTTTTTAGTTCATTGTCATTTGAATTCAGTGTCATTTTGTTACTTTGGTGAGAAAAGTGAGTCGTTATGGGTCGCGGTCTGGAAATTACATTGGAAATGCGGAAAATAATTTTGAAATTATATTTGGAAAATAAATCTTTACGCGAAATTGGTGAAACAATTGGAAAATCTCATTCTAGTGTACAAACAGTAATCAATTTGTACATAAAAAACGGTGATTTACACACAAAGCCACGATCAGGCAGGCCAAAAGTAAATGGAAAATGGAAAGGAAAATGCAAAAATATCTGCAGTGAAATTGGTCCAAAACATATGTAATGCGACTCAGAAAAACATAACCGTAGGAGCACAATTGTTGCGTATGGACGTATGGGCGCACGGCGTACGGCGTAAGTACGCTGTCGAAATACGTTCAGACGTTGCCTTGCTCACAATTCCGGCGTGAGCAGCAACGTATAAAATACTCAAAATACGTTTTTCAATTGTCAAAAAATGAATAATACGACCATACGCGGCGTAAAAAATAGAAATAGATCTAACTGCCAAACCTAAATTGGAGCGTCAGCGGCAAGCAACTGTCAAAATTGCTTCATGCCCATACAAATTGTATGGGGCAAACCGCAATTGAAACGCTCTGACGCTGCGCTATTCGAATTTCCAATTTTGACAAGGCGTTAGCGGTTGAAGTTGGCTGCGTATAACAAAAACGCCTGTAATTTATATATGATTTGATTTAAATTTTGAGGAATTTATTCAAATAAGAGCTAATTTTTACAAAATAGTAATAAATTGTTGTTTTTTGGCAACTAAGCAGATATTTTTTTGTCATTTGTTTTCATTTCATGATTTTGACAATCCCAACGCAACGCTTCAATTTCGGTATGCCGCGCTGAGCGAGAGCGTTGCGTCAGAAAACGCAACGCTCAACGCTTCAATTTAGGTTTGACTGTAAGTGAACGTACGACGTTTATACGCTCATACGCTTGCGTCGTCAATTGTGTGCGCTTTCATAGAAATATATGAAATTTAATTTGACAACGCAATACGTCGAACGCAAATACGCTCATACGCTCCAATTGTGTTCCTACGGTAAATCCTCAAACAATAAGGAATACCTTGTATAAGGCTGGGTATCATGGACGAGTTGCTCGTCGTAAACCGTTCATATCGAAAGTAAACAAGAAGAAGCGGTTAGAGTTTGCTAAAAAGCACGTAGAAAAGCCAGACTCGTTTTGGGAAAATGTTGTATTCAGCGACGAAAGAAAATTTAATGTATTTGGGTCGGATGGAACATGAAAAGTGTGGAGAAAAGTCAACGAAGAGCTAAAGGAGAACATTGAATACCTACTGTTAAGCATGGCGTCGGAAATGTAATGATTTGGGGAGTATGGCTGCATCTGGAGTTGGAGTAAATCTCCAATGTTTTTATAACTGATACTATGAACAAGCAGACATATTTCAACATTTGAAAAAATAATTTGCTTCCAAGTGTGGACAAACTGGGTCTAAGCCGCACAAACCTCTGCTTTCAGCAAGATAACGACCCCAAACATACATTCGTCGTTTCATGTCCAAGAATGGCTCATATATCATTGCAAGCAACTTTATACACCTCCACAGTCACCGGATAGCAACCCAATTGAACACATATGGGACCTTTTAGAAAAACGAATCCGGAAGCACAATATTACTTCCAAGGAAACCCTTGCAGCTGCACTAATGGCTGAGTGGGCCAAAATAACAGAAAGGGATACCAAAGTATTAGTTAAAGGTATGCGTCGGCGCCTGGAAGCAATTACTGCAGCCAAAGGGGGGACAACAAAATACTAAACCCATACTAAACGTCTTTTTTCCAGTTGTAAACTTGAAGATCTTATCGAAGTACGAAAACTTCTTTGATATGAATATCACAATAATTTCTAATAATAAATTCTGACAATAATTTCTTGTAAAATGTAACTAATTTTAGTTATACGTGTTAGTAAATGTTCATTGTTTGAAATAAACCGAAGATGTTTACAATTTTCATTCATTTTGGAACAATTAAAAAAGGCTTTAATGCTGGAGTATTCGATGTACGTAAACTTTTTTGATTCACTGTATGTATCTAGGAAATAGTTAATTGAAGGAGATTAAATGAGTTTAAAAATGTTTTACTTGGTTGCTTTGGTGGGTCAACGTAGTATTGTGCAGGTACATACGATCGCGAAGATGGATAACGCGTTTCCATGTGGAGATTTTGAAATTGAGCAGTAAAATTGTCTGTGAAACTATTATCGGAACGCTAGTGACCAGAAAATCTGTATTTGGACCGCGGTCAGAGCTCTTCGCTGGTATTTTTTGGCCAGGGTGAAGAAGTGAATGCCGTCCCACGAAGCTCATGTTCGGGAACTCAAGAAATTTCTGCATTCAGTTTGTGCTAAAGTGCAGTGAGCCGCGAATGTGTGCGTGTGAATTTGTACGCGGGTGGAAGGGACCTACAGTTTTATGCTGGTTCCGAACAGCAGGTTGGGAGCGTTTTCATAAGCAATTTTTACTCTCAGAGGTTTACCATTTCCAGCTGAGAGGACAGCCACCGAAAGAGAAAACGAGTTTTTCCGTTATTGTTTTTTTAGGTGTTATTACAGGCAGTATTGAACCTGAAGTTGCTGCCTTTTACTCGCGGCCCAACGCACTAACCAACAGAGCCACGGCGGCTGCCACTCACTTTGCTGATAGTTCCTTAAAAGTCAGATTTGTTTGGCAAATAGTCAGTGTTCATTTGAAAAGCCGATTCCTGGGAAACAACTCGTATTTCGTGTTGTGGTATTTGTCGACAGTTCTTTCACTGAAAGGTGCATTGCATTGTTCAATGTTTATTATAGGACGTAGCACTACCAGAACTTTTCGCAGATTTTGAAAAGGTTTTGGCTGTTAACTATACACTTTGCAGGGGTACAAAGAACTGGAAACATATAAAAGAGCATACAAGTCCTCCCAAGGAGAAAGAGGGAGACACTAAGAGACCGCCGTGGCGCGCAGTCAGTGTATCTACTTTGCCGAAGCCTGATAAAAGTGCCCTTCTCAGAGCAAAACTTCTAGATGCTTCGAGGTATAGTATTTTTAAATATTTTTGAGTCAAAACGATAAGATTTTTTATGCGTATTTTAAAGACGTCTGCGAGCGGGAAAATCTTCTATAGGGGTACAAACCGATATTACGACAAAGTTGATTAAAAAAACCGATGAGGCCATGCAAACTGATCCAATAATCCAGAAAGACGCTGAAATCATCACAGATGGGTCATACAGGAAGAAAAAGGATAGCACCAGTGAATGTAAGCAGAGTTTGTTTCGTATGTGTGTGAAAAACCATATAAAAGCACTGTTCGTCACTAGGACGGGACCAGTGTTTTCTTAAAGGGAACAACATGTCATTAGATGTTAGAGGCTTCAATCCTTAGAATTTCGAACATAACGATAGCTCTGCAAATAAATTTTTTTTAATTCGTTTATGGCTTGTACAAAACTAGTTCACTCTAGTTCAGCTAGTCAAAAACTCTTAACGCACTTCTTCATGCGGTGAAATCGTGCGGTATGCTGTAGTATTACATATACTGTTAACCTCAAAATACACCAACTTTAAGTGTAGCCGCTTTTAACACTAAGATAACGAGCAATACGTCACGGCAAATCTAAACTCTGGTCTGATGTTTTATGATTCCAGAAACTAGAGAATAAGGACAGTAGCATATTTTTTTACATTACAACTAACTATATTTTTAGCCAATCAAAAATATTCCTGATCTTATGAGACATAACTCAAAATTGGAATGGAAAGTAATATTAAGACTAACTTTAATTTTTTCAGTTATATTGACATATTCTATTTCACAAATGACCGATGCCGTCGCAGTCTCCGATGTCTGCACACAGACGTTACTACCAAAAGTACCGGGTGATGACTTTATTCAAGCCTACAGAGCTGGCGATCAGAATCCAAAGAACCTAAATCAGTTTACCGAAATTGAGAAAACTCTGCTGCAACAGATTTGCAAAATACGCGAGGGAAATAAATTGTCCTTAATTGTAATGAGCACTGGGATGGATTTAAGTCCTTTTGATATAAACAACTGTGTAAACTTTTAAGACAAACTTTATTTGCGTGTTCTAACAATGGCGTCACAAGTAAAAGTAAAGGTAAAGGACCAGCATGAACTTAGCTGCAAGCCCGAGTTGCCACACTGCTTGACAAGCCCAACCACAACAGGGTTGCATTCACCATGGCACCACCTCCACCAATACACTACAACTCGGCCTAACCTGACATTCAATCGACCTCGATTGCTTTTACAATGAATCTTCTTCTAGCTTATCATCTAAAAATTCATAATCTGTACATTCATCACTTAAATTATCACCATCTGTGTTGCCTTCTGAGTCCGTTTCAACTGGCCTACCTCGAGGTTCCAACCATTTCTTCATTCTAGACGAATCAATTACATTGTCATATGGCATCTGAGTAACCTGACAATTTTCAACATCCGTAACAACATAACGATCATGACCTAATTGCTTACGAACTACATAAGGGCCTCTGTACTTCTGAATTAGCTTCTTATTCTTCCCTACCGTAGTGTCTACATTTTTAACCACAACTAAATCTCCTGGTTCAAATTGTTTCGCTGGCCTATGGCTCCTCTCGTAATATTTCTGATTGTACAACTGAGACTTCTGTATTGCAAGCTCTGCCTGCTCCCTTATTTCGGACAAATTAACTTCTTCTCTTGAATACACATCATGCAAATACTCCGTCAATTCATCAACTACTTTGCCGCGCTGCTCAACGCCAAAAAGCAGCTTACTAGGGGTCGTCTTTGTGGCACAGTGTACAGTATTATTCATTGCAAACTCGACATCCGTCAGTTTCTGTTTCCAATCTACATGGTTTATAGGGTCAGTCGTTTTGGCCAATATTGCTTTCAACACCCGATTCACCCTCTCAACCTGACCATTCGACTGTGGCGAAGCTACCGCATTCAAAACATGTACAATGTTATTGTTCCCGCAAAAATCCCTAAACTCCGATGACGTAAAAGCTGTGCCCCGATCATCTATGATTCTTCTGGGACGACTGTATTCAACAAAATATCTCTTCAACGCACAAATCGATTCTTTCGCACTACTATTCGTAGCATACATTTTGACAAATTTTGTGAAAGCATCAATCACCACAAACACATGTTTATGCTTTGAGTTCACACTCTCCAATGGCCCGAAATGGTCAATGTGCACTGTATCGAACGGTTCTGGCTTCTTTGGAATACTATATATATTACGCTCATTGCTTCTAGGCGACGTCGAATAATAAATGCACTTCAAACAATTTCTGATGAACACATTCAGCTTTTCGCGCATACGGGGAAACCAATAATGCTTCCGAATCTGATTTGCACATTTCTCAATACCCAAATGACCATATTTCTCATGTATCAATCGCATAATGTTCTCTTCCATCTCACCCGGCACATACAACTGTCGATTCTGACCACTGACACGAAAGACTAACCCATTCTCCAACTCATATCCTGGCACTTCCCCTTGCTCTAATTCTTCCCGCAGTTTATGAATCACAGGATCACGCGTCTGTATAATCTGAATGTTCAAATCAACCTCATTCTCCTCAATACTACACACAGCTGACAACCGGCTCAATGCATCAACATGCTGCATCTGTTCACCCTTTCGGTGTCGAACTGAAAAATCAAACCCGGCGAGACCCAATGTCCATCTGGCAATTCTTGGATTAATTGTTTTCTTCTCCAATGTCAAGACCAAAGAGTTGCAATCAGTCACAACTACAAACGGAATTCCATCCAACATAGTCCGGAATCTTTCCAATGCATTCACAATTGCCAATGTTTCCAACTCAAAGCTATGATAACGCGACTCCGGATCCGTCGTTGTTTTCGAATAAAATGCCACTGGGTGAAACCTGCCGTCATCTTGCTTCTGTAACAGTATAGCACCATACCCTCGCGAACTTGCATCCGTATGCAACTCTGTCTCCCGCCCTGAATCAAAGACACACAGTACAGGGGGCTCAGTCAATTTAGATTTCAAGGTCTCAAACGCATTCCTACACTCTTCTGTCCATTCAAACTTTACACCTTTTCGCGTCAAATAACTCAATGGGCGCGCAATCTGAGAAAAATTATACACAAATCGTCTAAAATATGAAAAAAGACCCACCGCCCTCTGCACCTCCTTTATGTTGGTAGGTACTGCGTAATTCTTTATCGCTACCAAATGATCTTCATTCGGACGAATCCCCCGTTCACTCACACAGTAGCCTAAATACTTCAATTCTCTATATGCAAATTTGCACTTCTTCAGATTCAAGCACAATCCAGCCCCTGACAATAATTTCAAAACTTCTGCCAAAACCACATAATGTTCCTCAATAGTCTTCGTGGCAATGTTAATATCATCTAAATACACCACAATCCTCTTCGCATCAATCAACGGCCGCAACACTAAATTAATAAACCGCTGGAACACTGGTGGAGCATTAGTCAAACCAAATGGCATAAACCGATACTCATACTGTCCCATCGGAGTCACAAACGCAGTTATCGGTATCGATTCCTCATGCATCGGCACCTGGTGAAACCCATTCCTCAAGTCCAACGTACTGAAGAAACTCTTCCCACCCAAATATTCAATACAATCCTCAACTAACGGCAACGGATAATGATCTCTGACAGTCAACTTATTCAACGCCCGATAGTCAACACACATTCTCAATTCACCGTTCTTCTTCCGCACTAACACAATCGGAGACGCGTATGGAGACGCACTTGGCTGAATAATGCCCTGAGCCAACAAATCATCAATTGTCTTCTGTACTTCTGTCTTTTCCCTATATGACAACCGGCGCGGACCACTGTACACCGGCGCATCACTCTTCAACTGAATTTTCATGCAATAGCCACTCAACTTCCCCCCCTTGTTCTTCATTTTCAAATAGTTCTCAAAAACAACTGATTTCAAAGCATCTGCATCTGTTATAGACAAGTTTTCGTCCACATCAATTAGATCACCAATTTCATCCATCTCAGTTGCACCTACCATCAATATTACTTCATCATACAAATTCAAGTCTTCTGTTCCAACTAAATTTACAACTCCGATACACGACTCAAGTCGAGTTTCACACAAATTCGAATCACCAATTACATTTACCTCTGCATTAACTGAATTAATTTCTGACTTGCCACACTTATCATCTGATTTCAATAACTTAACTCTGTTTGGAACCTCTGTTATCTTAACTACTGGACTCTTTAATAAATTAAACAACTTAAGTGCACTGATATTCAACGGAACTTCATTTTTATTGGCATTATTAATCTCCAGCAGAGTACGTCTACTATATCTCACTGTGTCCATTTGGCACAGGCTTATATTCATTGCCTTAAGTAAATCGCGTCCAAAAAGTAGGGGCACCACTGCCTCTTCATCTGGCAAAACAAACAAATTATGGTCAAATTTACGGTTATCAAACACAATTTTACAAGTCACAAGGCCGTACGTACTTAAATTCATATTTCCCATCCCCCGATACTCTGTCACAGTCAATTCACCCGTCACTTCAAATGGCACAAGAGAACGCTTCACGAAACTAGTCGGACTGCCATTATCAAATAAAGCAAAACACGGAATTAATTCAGTGCACTTATTCTGTTTCAAAAAGGCAACACTTACAAGATTTCGGTGTTTCAGCTGTCGGGCTAAACGTCGGACCTCCTCTACCTCCGTCAATGGCGTCCCTGCCTCCCACTCCTCGACCTCTGCTACTGGCTGCTGTTGTTTCGGTACGGCTGGCATCCGTGTTTGCGTCTGGTTTAGTGTTGTATTCTGCATCCGACTACGACGTGGGCACTGCTGGCGCATGTGGCCTACTTCATGGCATATGAAACACGAGTTCGGTGGGCGTCGCGGGGCCCCGCACGCACTTTGATAGTGCCCATATTGAAAACAGTTGTAACACCTGACGGCCGACAAATCCGTGACTTTTGCAGCTGTGTTAGCAACTGGCACTGTTGTATACGACCTCGGCCTAGGCACGGCACCCGACATGACACTGATCTTCGGCACAACCATTGGCGCAGCTGCCCGACGCTTCTTCTCGTAACGCTCCATCAACCCCTTCAATTCACGCAAGGAAGTGGCACTGTACAGCATCGAAACCATATTCGTATCGTCGTTAAGCCCCTCGATGATAATGTCGATTAGGTCCGTTTCTGACACATCGGCGCGGCTGGCAATGTACTGCATCTCAACAATATATTGTCGTGGTGTTTCGTCTGGTCTCAGGACACGGGCACGTAACTGTTGCAGCACATCTCGAACCGTGAATATACGACGGTATTCAGTCATCAAAGCCATCCTTAGCTCACCATAGCTGCGAACACGAGTTATGTCCGCGAACCGCTTCGCTTGCCCAGTTATCAGATGTCGTGCGGCAACCAGCTGGTCTCGCTCACTGTACTGGAAACTCTCGAACACATTCTCCAAGTCGGCCAACCATTTGCTAACGTCCTGCAACTCCGAACCATCAAATTTGCTCATCATCGCGTCCAGTACACCCAGGTCGATTCTACGACTCTCGAACTCGTTCAACTCACGCTGCAGCTGGACAAGCTCACGTTTCTTGCGCATGATCGCCAACTGCCGATCTAACTCAGCCTCTTCAGCCTCAGTACTGGTCACATTCACCACACTCCCTGCATCAACTGTATCATCTTCTGTATCTGGCACATTCATGGGTCGCTCCCTCTGGCTGGCCCCTGGCATCTGTCGTCTAGTCGTCTGCACACTCTGGCTGGCATCTGGCATCTGTTGATTCAGCGGAACATCAGGCTCGCTATCCGCTCTGGCCGCTCTTCCGCTACCTCCGACACGACCTGCTACCGCTTGTTCATACACTGTCCGCAACTGAACCATCGTGGCGTCTTCCTCGAATTCAGCTCCCGCAGCCCGTAGTGCAGCAATAACCGCATTGCGCGTTAATTTGTTCGCCATTGAACCACAATAACTTTAGAACTTAGATAGAAAAAAAAATTCCTGCTCGAACCCCACACTTGACGTTGTAATGAGCACTGGGATGGATTTAAGTCCTTTTGATATAAACAACTGTGTAAACTTTTAAGACAAACTTTATTTGCGTGTTCTAACAATGGCGTCACAAGTAAAAGTAAAGGTAAAGGACCAGCATGAACTTAGCTGCAAGCCCGAGTTGCCACACTGCTTGACAAGCCCAACCACAACAGGGTTGCATTCACCATGGCACCACCTCCACCAATACACTACATAATGAAGGAACATTCCGGTTCTTTTGCGATGCTAAGCCGCCCATCCAACAAAGACGCAATCGTGCCAGACGATAGGCGCTGTAGTGTACCCAGTGGCGGTCCGGGACGGGCTCTGCTGAAACCAACAATGTCCTCGTGGCATTTTGAGTACGGTGAAATTGGCGAACTCAACGCCAACTTTATGCCATACATAATTCAGCCAAATCGACCGTGGTGCAGTTTTGTTCCAATCTTCTCGTCAGTAAGAAACAGGATGAACGGCGAAGGCATGGAATATGGTTTGAACATGCTTTTACTTTCTATCGATGAACTCATTCACGAATCGAATCGGTTAGCTGACATCATCGAGGATACCGTGACACCACGATCCAATTTTGAGCAGACTTCCTTCAAGCCCGTACAGAACTTGGGCCACTTTCCCTCGGTTGTACTTCCCTCAGAACATTGGTTGCCTATTATCGAAAAGCAGGAAAACGAGTTGTCGGAAATGATTAAAGATTTGGAGCACACCGGACCATAAAGACATTCATATGATCAAATAAATGCCGCAAAGTTATAGACAAAGAATATCGAGTTTGTACAGTTGCGGTCAAAATAATAGTAGTGCTGCTACTAAATATAGTGTCACATGTTGAATTTGCTACATTGCCTTGCTTTGCTTTAACCGTAGCATACTTTTATATAGACAGAACACAAGTAAAAAGCACTGTTAATATTGCATGCGTTTGTTTTAGCTGATGTTTAGCATGAGCATGTTTTACGTTTAATGGAGGTGGCCCTATTTGTTAGATCAAGAATACGATGGATCGATGTGCATATGTACGAATCTTACAGAAAATTGTGCTACCGTATGCCCGTGAAAAACGCCACTGCTTTGGGTCTTTCAACAGGATTATGACCTAAAGCATACAAGCAAGTCGCGCGAAAGGGGCTTTACAAGAACAAGATTAGGGTTACTGAATAGCCCGCACAATCACCAGACTTCAATACAGTTAAAAATTTGTGGTGCGACGTTAAGAGAGCAGTTGCTCACTATAATCCAACAAATAATAATCAACTTCGAGAAGCAGTAGACAACGCTTGGAAGTTAATACGTAGAGAAAGATATGCAAATTTGGTTAGTTCAATGCATCAGCTCTGTGCTGGAGTAATAACGAACAACAGTTCCGCAACTAAATACTAATTTGAAGAAAAAATACGTTTTTGCTATTTAATCACTAAATCTTTAAAATGAAACACAATTTTTGTTTAATTTTTATCAACGTTAAGCGTACTTCTATATTTTTGACCATATTTTGGGGCTTTTGGAGCATACATTTAAATCGAAATAAACTGAATTGAATTCTTAAGTTTTCTTCTATGATTTTATTTTTAACACGTATAACTTGTTAAAAAAAGTAGAAAGTAATTATTTGTAAAGAAAATTAGATTATTTTTTCTAATTTTCTTTTCGTAGTATGCGTACTATTATTTCGACCGCAGCTGTAAATATATTTCGTTTCACATTGAAAGATTTGCACTCACCAAGAAAATATATGTAGTAGTTGCATGCAATAATATTTTATTTCACCCCGAATTTCCTAAAAACTGTCATCAAACTGTGGTTTTATTATAATTTCAAATATGCTAGTAGAAAAATAATACGTAATATGTTGAAATATTATTGAGTAATTTACTTTTATTGAGCTCATGTCATGAGCAATGTCATGTTATACATATGTGCTGCTGCAAATGTTACAACAATTTCCTATAATTTTCTTAAATTAAAAATTTTTTTGAAACTGCATTAAATCTAAGGGTATATTTTCTTGGACACTGTGCCCTACACTACAATGGGGAGCGAGCATACGAGACAAATCCTGATTGCCCTTAACTTGGCGAAAGCCAGAACTTTATTGTCTCTTTCTAATCGTGACCCTCCGGATTAGCTCTTCGGCACCAGCTGACTAGTGAACTAATGTGTGGACTTCTACTTGGGTTGTGCGCAGGGTTTGGTGCTCGCCACCACCTAGAATGTCCGGACCCTCTATACGAAATGTTTCTCTATCCAACTGGTTGAAACCGTCATAAAATGTAAGACTGACAAGGACAAGGTTGCTCCAAGCGAGATGCTGCGACATCTACAGCTGCCTTGCGGAGAATCGCGAATTTGACTTTAGATTTGTGGTCAGCAAGATACTTCGCCACTATATGTCGCGGTTCACTCCGATTAATGAACGGCTGGCCTCTATCCGCATCAAGAGTAAACACTTAAGCATCTTTAGGGCAGGGTGCGGAGAACGATCAAAATACGATCTTTCTCACGAATAATCGCAACCAAAAACTGAGTGCTTCTAATTTCTCGCGAGCGATAAAGTTGCGCTGCGAGCAAAAGCATTTACGATCTCTCACGAGAAATATAAATGTTCGGAAAAATCGCGAATGAGAAAATGTCGCTGCAAGCGTCGTCAGTTCGATCTCTCGCGATCGTTCGTTTGTTGCGAGCGCTTGTTGTAAAACTCAATCAGTAACTCGTATTGTGAAGATTGAATCTTTGAACGATCGCGATCGTTCGTCTGGGCAATAAATTATGTATATAGGAGTTTGAGCAGTTTGCTATTATACTCGGCTGCTACTGACTGAAGTTTATTTCCTAAAGGAATCTTATGTATAGAAGTTTGTAGATTTTAAAGACCTTTTGTTAGGAAAATTATAACAAAAAAATAGAAAACTTTGTGTTATGTTTGTATATGGTCTCGTAATGCCTTTTAGTGTTTCCTTAAATGTATCATTTAAGTTGTTTTCCACACAAAATGCACTTTGAAAAATCTGTGTCTTTATTATATGTAACAAGTTCCGTCTTATCAATATTTGACACTTTGCCCATATTGATATAAAAAAAGCAAACGCACAAGAAAATAATTTCACAAATCGTCCTTCGTCCGTATATATCGCAAAATAGACTAAATTCAATGATTGTTTGCAGCCACGCTCTACCGACGAACCTTACAAAAATGCGTTCGCGATCGATCAAACATTCGCTCGCGAACGATCGATCAAACATTCGCTCGCGAACGATCGAAAATTCGATCTTCTCATATTAGCTCGTTTTGCGATTGTATTTTATCGCGAGAAATACTTGAGCAAACGAGCGGTTGCGAATGATTTTCTGCATCAGCGTTCTTCCCACGACCGATCGCTTTCGTACGCTCGTTCGTTTGAAATGTGTATACATAAACTCGCTGCATACGATCTCTCACGAACGAATACGTAGGCAATGCATTCGCAACCGCTCGTTTGCTCAAGTATTTCTCGCGATAAAATACAATCGCAAAACGAGCTAATATGAGAAGATCGAATTTTCGATCGTTCGCGAGCGAATTTTTCCGCACCCTGCTTTAGGGGATGAAGAAAACAATACCGCCCGTGGTGAAGATGCCCATATGGAACAAATTGATGACGACGGTGGGGATGTGCTACTGTCCAGCTATGACGAGGTTTGGGTTGCAATCCGGTGATTCAAGAACAATAAAGCTGCAGGGCAAGACGGGCTACCAGTAGCACTGTTCAAGGTCGGCTGGGAGCTGATTAGGTGCATGCATCAGTTATCTGCTAACTGAAAAATTGAAGCCACCCGCCAAAACGCTAATTAGACCTCATCAGTGCAGGTTTAGACCGGGTATCTCGACCATTGCTACTCTCATCACGCCAAAATCTGCAGAAAACCCACGAGAGTCCAATTTCTTTATCGATTACAACCCAGTATTCGTTAGCCCGATAGGGATCGCTCATACGTCGCAATGTCTGAAAAAGCTATCCCTGCAAAGCTTAGCTTGAGCAATACACGCAGCTTCGTCAATTTTGGAAGTGACCTCTCCGATCCAACGCTATCGTTCGAGTCTTCAGACAGGGTGGTTCTTTGTCATGTGACCTATTCAACTTCACTATGGAGAGCGTTCGGCATTATCGTCATCGGACCGACGGCTATACTTCTTAAGTTGTTAACGAATTCATCTTTTTTGGCACCGCCATAAACAGCAGATGGGGATAAAGCGAAGGATTACTCTTGCCAATAGGTGTTTCTATGGTCCTGGTAGGCAATTAAGTAGCAAAGACTTCTCTCGACCTACAAAACTTGCACTCTATAGGATGCTTATTCTGCTCGTGCTCCTCTATGATAAAGTTGGGGAGGCCCTATACATACTATATAGCAAGTTCCTATTCACTTTTGACTTAGATGAGTCAACTCACAGTGTATTAAATACACAATTTCGAAAAGCAATATATGGGTATGTAAATTTGCCGCAAAATTTGGTGCACTGTTTTTATTGATTTTCATATTACATATTTTCATACAAAAATCCGCAAGATTTATTTATTTCACTTTTCAGTATTTGAGTATTAAAATTTATTTGTATCTATTTTTGCGTTGTTGTCGTTTTGGCAGTTGATTTCTTCGGCATCAGCTTCATCAGCACATTGGTGGCCGTTTTGCTATTAAGCGGACATGAAACGTACACTTCTTCGCACGGTTTCCCATTGACTTGTTTGCCATGTTCTAACGCCTCCTTAATGGCCGTCCCATCCAAGAAATAATCAACAAGAGCATTCCTAAAAAGAAAACAAATTCAACTCCATGTAAACGCATATTTAAATGTATGTACAAAGAAAGCCAAATCAGAAATCAACGAGCATTTATTTTTTGTGAATATACTATGTGTTGTTATGTTCGTTTCTGGCCTGTACTGCGAGATTGTAGAATGTCCTCCCTTCAGAGGTTTTCCAGGAGTTCATAACTTTTTCACTAAAAATCCTGTTTCCTAACCTCTAGATCCCTTCAGGGATATACCCTGCGTGTTGGCTAGTATATTAAAATATATATGTATAGTATATTATGTACATTGTATTAGTTTAGTCACAGTTTTGGTAGCATTATTTCGTTGTGTAGTGAATTCTGATTGAATTATAGTCACAATGCCCTGTGGATATAGTTATGACTGAGTGCTGCGCACAAGAGATCAAACGTTCGAATCGTACTATATACTAAATACATTCTTGTGTGAAAATCCATTAATTTAACTTACTCAGACAACATATGAATGAATTCGTCCATTTGATCAGGAGCACCGGCCTTCAGGTTATACTCTGTTGAGCGCACGTAACTGCAAACGGCGCGTTGCATGCAGCTGGTCGAGTCGATGTTGTTTTGACCAAGAATATCGTCAATCTTATTCAACATGTTGGTGAGCGATGAGAGATCGTTTTCGTTTTCGCTTCGGCCGTAGCCAGCGTAGCCGCCATGGAATGCGTGCAGAATTTTCGGTATAATTATGATGGCGCCAATACCCACTAACGTGCCCAGCACCACGCCTCCAAGATCGAGTTTGATGGGATTGTATGCGGAGAGTCCTGTGCCTGCCGGATAACCCTGAAATGGAATGAAAGGAAAACAAAAGTTATTGTGGCTGAAATTTTGGAGAAGACAACGTACGTTAAAAGTGCCATAGCCAGTCGTGTAACCCAGCCGCTGCAAGCGATCCTTGGTCGAGGCTGTGTCTTGCTCGTGCTGTTGTGTTTTGTTTTCGTTGTAGTACGATCGATGCCAGTTCGCGTTGTCGGAATACGATGTTCTATAGTAAGAAAAACGATTTTTTTTTTCAATATTTTACTTAAAAATCATTCCCCCAAACGGATTCCCAAATGGTGGAAACAAATGTGGAAAGGGCAGGTTTTAAGTTCTCTCGGTCAATTCGACAAATTAATCCTTGAAAAAGGCGGAACAAATATAGTTTTTACGACGGGCCACGTGTGTTAGTCGGATGGTTGGTTTACGAGATATGTGCTCATAACTGAAATAAGAGAGAAAAACGTGTTTTTCGAAGATTTTTCGAAAACGCTTCTTAAGAAAATTTTTTGATTTTCAGTTTCGTGTTCAGCAGCCGAAGATTAGTCTAAAAAATACTTGTGATTTTAGGAGCACGCGATGAAACCATTTTTTGTCGAGTAGTGTAATTGCACCAAGAATCCGCGTGGTTGAATCCGCGAGGATGTGATGAAGTGGTTATACAATTGTTTCGATCTGCTTAGAAGTAGCTAAAAGAGGAAGCTAAAAGTTTCTTGGAAGCGAAACAAGAAATTATTTTCGTATCTCCGGTAGCAAACTCAATTTCGCACACCCACTTCAAGAGTGACACAATTCAAAATATTTAATTTTCCTGTATATGTATTAATAATGTGTACAATGCATATATCTACCAATAAGCAAAAGCTCAGTATATTTTGTTGCTGTTAACTGTTGCCAAAAAACAGTTAGGTTTCTCTCTTCATGTCGAAAAATTTAATGCTATTTGATTACTGCAGCTCAATGCAAAATAGTCCTAATTCACATTGTGACACATTTTACGAAATAAATCTTTGTTGGAGTTAATTTTAAGTAAAATTGTGACAATTTTAGTTTATATTTTCAAATAAGTTAATTAATTTTGTATTTAAAAAATTTTTTTTTTAACTTTTAGATAGTAATTTATTAATTTTAAATTTTGCAAAAGTGACATAACGCAAAATAATTTGGTAATTATTGAATTTAAATATAATCAAAAACGTCATAACTAAAAAAAAATCTTTATAACATATCCTAAAGCATAATCTGGAAGCATTTTGTTTTTTTTTTGCATTTTGTGCGATTTATTCCACAAAACGTTTGCAATAAAGGCTTGATTACAAGTAACGAGTAGAGTGACGCGACAGCAACTCGAACGAGTACTCGTTTCGTCTAAACAGTAAGGCGAGTTGTTGATTGAGTCAGTGACCGAGTAAAGTGGCGAGAGAGTCACTAGAATCACATTTTGTTTACTAGGCCGAGTACTACTTTACCGTTATATTTTTCTCTTTTTCGCAGCGATTCGCGGTATCGCTCGGCACATGCGGAATCGCTCGTAACATTCGGAATGCGTCACACACCACTTTTCGCTCGGTTGAGTTTAATTGCGCGAGTTGCTTAGTTCATTTTGTGCATTGTAAAACCGAACTGACTCGCCTCGTGTCAAAATACGTTTGAACAACTCGTCGCTTTTGCTCGCCATCCCAATTCTCTCGGTTTAGTACCATTTTGATGTCTCGCCACTCTACGCGTTACGTGTAATCAAGCCTTAAAAGGTAAATTGAAGTGTGAGCTAATGTTGAAAAGGTGTATTAGACAATGTCTGAAACAGGCGCGGATTCAGAAAAATATTTCGTGGGGGGGGGTTTCAAAAAGTAATTCTTTAATATTTGTAAAATGCCTTTTAATTTGTATGTAGTTTTATAGGCCATCCAAATATTTCGGGGGGGTTCGTTCAACCCCCAAAACACCCCCTGAATCCGCCACTGGTCTGAAATATATTCTTTATAAGGAAATGGCCACGCGGAATGCATACAAATGTTTAGTAGCTTCTATATTTTCTGGTGATAAAGTTACATAAACAAAATTCGGAAAAGCCTTGGGGTTGCCATTTTTAAGTCTCGAAATCCCGAGGAATCGAAAATGCTTTGGTATTGAACGTCTTAGTGAGCACTAAAATAATGATTCGTTTTTCGGTATTGTGTCACGAGCACTAACTCTATGTTTGATTCGTTTTCCTTTTCCCTTTGCTCGTATTGTTTGTAAGCAAGAAAAGAAAGGCAAGCGATCTGTGGGCAATAGGTAAAGATTTCGATATGAAAGTAATGTTTTGCTTTTGTGCTAAAAAATAATGTGTCGAAAACATAAAATGGTCCTTCTATTCTTAAAGTATTTCTTTAAACGTTTCAACCGTTTTGGTTTCGATCGGTGGAATGAGCCGAACAAAACGAAAACGAAGCGTTCGTTTTTGTTTGTTTTCGTTTTCTTCTGGTAGAAACAAAACATCAAAATCCAAAAACATCGACTTCGACATCTTTTCAAAGACAGCCAAACATAGCAACGCTTCAATTTTTGTAAGTAAGTAAGTAAGTTTTAATTAATACATATATCCTTGAATTGCTACTTATAAGGTATTTTTATGGAACAAATAATACAAACCGTACCAATTAAAAACTTTACTTTGAATTAATTTATGATTCTGATTGACTTTGTAGTTAGGTCGAAAACTATTAGTTTATAATAAAAATATTTAGTTAATAAAAATGTTAAGTTTATAACGACACACTTTCTTACTCCAATCTCCTCAACTAAAACTAGACTTGATTTGATTGCTCTTTCAACTCACTTGGGGTTCGCCTCAAATTTAGGAACGGCATTGCATTTCTTGGCTAGAATTATAGTTACACAGAGCCACGCCCAAAGAAGTTGCCACTTGTTCATGATTAACTTGAGTAACTCCTTTTGATATGCCAACACAAAATCACTTTAGTTCGTCTGGGTGGGTGGATCACTACTTTCGTCGAGCAAATAAAAGTGTCAACTGAATCTGGCTGAAAAATTGTATAGGGTTTTATACGCCGCGAGGTTCACGCGAATGCCTGACTGCATTTGTTCGTACGCAATCGCAACAATTTGTCGGTATTATGAATTGGCATTTAACTACTTGGAACCAGGGAGTGCAGTCGCATAAAATGCCATAATGAGTTCCGTACCTTGGAAGTCATTCTACCAAATCAAACAACTTAAGCTCTTCTGCCTTCAAGAGTCCACAATGTAATGCTCAAACCAATTATTTAGACAAGTTGCTCATCGTCTTACCCCAACAATCACCCAACGAAAAATCATGGCTGTGTGACTTCGAATTAGAGCCATTAGAGCCATATTCGTAGGTGCAACAACGGAAAAAGCGCACGGTGACCATGTTTCTGTTAGTAAACTAAGTGCTGTAAATATATGTTGTATGAACCGACTTCAAATACAAATTAATAAATGGTGATTGCAGCAAAAGGTTAAGATTAGTTTATTATTTTGTGCATTTCATTTGATCTTTTGTATTGATTATTTTTTATCTTGTTATATAAAAATGTTACCCCTAAAGTGAATGCGACATTTAAAAAAGATTTTTTTTCCTTCGCGGGGCAATTCGACTGTGGAAGATTCGTGAAGAAGGTTGTCACGTTTGCCACCATGAAAATGCTGGCCAACCCATGTGAACGTTGCTTCAGTCGTGCTGTATTGACTGAGATTTAATTTCTTTAAAATGTAGTTGTTTGTATCGCCTATAGAAATGTATGCTGAAATTGTTTCCCCTTTTTTAGAAGCAAAAAATACAACATTCGTTTCACCGACGTTTCTATAAGACAGAATGTGAACCAATTGAAACAGTTTTCTGTCAATATAGAACTCACCTTTATAATTTCATCATTTCATCATTTCACTTGTGGCGAAAAATTGATAACTTATTCAAGTCTTCACCATACACCTGCATCTCATATGCACAGCACTAGAGTCCGACCGATTCCCACTTTTTTGACCAATGTCGATGCCGATTCCGTAGAAAATATAAAACGAAAGGATTGAACCAAAAACATTTTATTTTACAAAGGAAGAAAAACAAAGAGCTGTATTATGTATATATTTCTGTGTAACACATTTCACATAAGTAACACAAAAACGAAAAAATAGAAACTTAATAAAATCACTAGAGAGTCCAGCGTATACATTTATGTGTATTTGAAAAAAATAATAAATCACATATATTTCACGTGTTCACTGGGATAAACAAAAATGCTGACGTAAACTCAACTTATTAATAAATATTTAAATATTGCATTAAAATTCAGTTTCTTCTTCAACCTAAAATGCGATGTGGCATCGGCCAAAAGAGGCCGATACTAGCCGATGCCGATTAATCGGTCGGACTCTATATGGTACATACTTATGTTGTTGTAATAACAAACATACATCTGACGTAAATTTTGTATGCATAGACTTGATGGCGAACGGTCACCGTAGGCGTCCCGTGCCAGCAATGTCCCTTGCTTCTGTGTCTGCCCCTGTGGGAGCTGCTGCTTATGTTGCGTGCAATCAAAGAGACTACCCGAGTGCGTAATTTTAGTATTAAGTCACCGCAAAAAGTTGCGCTTATTTTTGTATTTACCACGAGTGCGCAAGAAATTTCAAAAATTCAATTCACTTTCATGTAATCGTTGTACTTGTTGCATTCATAAACATCATAAACAATCACACATACCCATATGTATATGCATGTATATGTATTATATGGATATGTGTGTCTGACTTCACGTTCATAACAACTAAGGCATTACCCCTTGGCGAAACATTTATTGTTATAATGTGATTTTAATCAATTTTCACTTTTACACATTGGCCACAGCGTAGTTTGTGTGTGTATATTCTCAATGCTTTAATTTGGCGGTATTTACTATACACATGCACCTGGGAAGATGTGATTGCGAAAACGGAAAACACTTTTACTACTTGCACCAATTTCAATTCGATAAATGGAACCGATTCAGTATTCACAGCCAATGACTAAAAGGCTTTCCCGATAGACGCCCTCATTGTATTAATTTCGTTTCGTTTTTATTCAGGGTTTCTTACACTTGAAATTAGCCATGTCTGTAAAATTTGTTGTAAATTGTTTAGTATTGTACGGCAAATCAGTTTTGAATACCGTGTGCAAATGTTCATATATTATAATCAGTTACTGCTCACCTCGAGAAACGTTCCCCACAGCACGTGACTTTAATCATCACCACAATCCTCCTTTCTACTTGATTATTCGACGTTTGGTGTTCGGTAAGGATCACCGAAAGGCAAGATCTGCTGAAAAAATCGCTACTGTGTGTGAGAGCAGGGGCGGATTCAGAAAAATATTTCGGGGGGGTTTCAAAAAGTAATTCTTTAATAATTGTAAAATGTCTTTTAATTTGTATGTAGTTTTATAGGCGATCCAAATATTTCGGGGGTGGGTTTCAACCCCCAAACCACCCCCCTGAATCCGCCACTGTGTGAGAGCGTACGGGAGACACCCAAGGCGGTCAATTTCTCACCGCTCACAAGAATTTTGGCCAATTTTGCGGTGGAATTTCTCGAAAACAAAATTGCTTATTTCTGATTTACAGTATGTTGATTTAAATTTTTACATTTACATTTTTGAATCGAGCGTCCTTACAGCCGTCGTAGCTCAGCTGGTTAGTGCCTTCGGCCGCGAGTCAAATGCGACGCTCGAGCGCAGGTTCAAGACTCCGTTGCTGCTAACACCAAAAAAAAGAAAAACAAAAATGTTTCTTTCGGCAGCTGCCCTCTAGGCAGGAAATGGCAAACCTCTGAGAGTAAAAATTGCCTCGCCGTTCGGAATCGGCATAAAACTGTAGGTCCCTTCCAGCCTTGTAAAAATTCGAACGCAAAACACGGATGGTTTCGGGTAGCTAGGCCTTAGTCTAGGCGTCACATAGATTCAGCCGTGCTCCTGTTTCTCAAATCATTTATATTGATGGTTCAAAACTACAAAACTGTTATATTTATTATTTAAGTGTTTTCTCATTTTATATAAGTTAACTTTCTAGCTAGTAGATACTTTGTTGTTTGATTGGCATAAATAAATAAAACTGGAAAATAGAAGCGTAAGGCTAATGTATATGGCCTTAGATTATTTCATATGGGTAAGTTAGCTGCCATCTGCTACACTGGAATCTATGTCATTGAGGCATGCACTGAGGTTATGCAGAAAAATCTGCTGTGATTAGACTGGGGGGGTCCCTGTTCGTATCCGCCTCAATAATAATAAAATCATTTTCGCATATACAATTTATTTCAACCAATTTTGCACTAGCGGCGTTGTGGTTCTGTAGAATTTATATCAACACTTTTTTTTTACCAAATGTACCCATTCCGGTATCAGTCACAAAATTCACCATGCAACATTTCATACGGCATCCCATATCAGTTAACACTTTTATCTTGGCATAATTAAAGTATTGTAACAGTGAGGCACTCTGTTGCTGTGCTAAGCATGAATACTTTTACAGGCATACTTTTAGGCACGCACTTTAGAGTACAGCAAACTTGCTATAATTCCGATATGGCAAGGATGGTTCGCAATGGTAATGGGCTGCGCGAGAATGGTCGAGCATTGTCCAATTGGAATGTGCGAGAACAGGCGCGATAAAGAAAACAATTATAAAAGGTAGCAGTGTGCAGCGCAGGGGTCGAGTCTGATTCGAGCAAGCAAAGGGGAAGCATGCCATAGTAGTAAGTAAGTAAGTAGTGTAAAGACAAACCAGTCACTTTGTAAATAAAGTGATTGCTGGTATTGAAATGCGTTTTGCGCTGAATAATTGAAGTGGTTTTATTTTCAAGCACAATCCAGATACGAACTTAGAGAAGTCTTTTTCGTAACAGTATTAATTGTGAGTGAGTCAGCCGCCGTGGCTCAGTTGGTTAGTGCGCGGTCCAACGAGTCGCATGCAGAGCGACGCAAGATCGAATTCTGCATGTAGTAACACCTAAAAAAAAACGGGAAACTCGTTTTCTCTTTCGGTGGCTGTCCTCTCAGCTGGAAATGGCAAACCTCTGAGAGTAAAAATTGCCTATGAAAAAGCTCCCAACCTGCCGTTCGGAACCGGCATAAAACTGTAGGTCCCTTCCACCCGCGTACAAAATTCACACGCACAACACGGGTGGTTGCGGGAAGCTAGGCCTTAGTCTCGCGTAAGCGGGCTGTCGTGCCAATCAATTATTTTATTATTATTATTAATTGTGAGGGAAATTATGAAGGGAGCTTTTACAAAAGCAACTGTTGCCATTAGTACATAAATTGTGTCTAACAATATTAAACAAAGGTTGAGTTAATATTTTATCCTTCATTGACTTATCCTTCATTAACTTCAATTGTCCAAATTTTACAATGTTTTACGTTACCATATGAAATGATTTCGACCGGTTCTAGAAATACATACATACATATTTAAAAGGTACGTAGAAAATTTTAAATGCAATCGAAATTTGTTTGCATACTTTGTATTCTGTCATACAATGCGTCGTGTCGTGTTTTTCTGTCTAAAAATTAAAGTATTTAGGGAAGTTTGTTCGAAAAGGTTTTCATTGAAATAAATTACTTTTGCTGTTGTGTCGAAAAAAGTTTTGTTTAATTTTTAAATGTTAATTTTTGAATGAGAAAATTATGACAAAATTTGAGGCTCCAGTAAAATGTGTTGTCCTGTAAGATGCTAAATGATTTAAAAACCTTTACCGGAGATATCCCGAAAACAAGGTTGGTACTTGGCCTTGCGATAATAATTTGCAAATGACGTTACGACTGTAGCCATGCCTCAACTTGCAGCTCAACCAGCTGTACAGAATACTTTTACGAAGGATGCCAAAGCAAATGTTGCCCGAGCCAATGCCGCCCCTGCTGCATAAACTCTATGATAAATGATCACACCTATTCTTTGCTGAAGCGTATTTGCCGCAAAATCATCAAAGACTACAACCGACAGCAGTGTCGGGAGAAATATACCTTATTCGATGGCGGCAACAGTGTAAATGTAAGGATCCATCGATCCTCATCATCTAAATGTGAGTGTTTTGTCGAGATGTGGGCGACTATTTTCAATTGTGTATTTTTTATGAAAGTGGCAGCAGAAAGCAAGGCGAAGATGGGAATATCCAGTTCGAGTGTTTTACGCAGCGAAAAAAGTTACAAATATAAAACTGACACCGTATTGGCGATTGGGCGCTATGTGGATGTTAGGGACAGAAAGAAGCTTGGAGGCAGCTCACGGTCAGCATCCAAGGGTCGAGGCACGAAGGATTACGATGTCGAGACAGCCAAATCAGCCAAAGAAAAAAAACAAAAGTATGACGACGACGCCAGTGATCGTTTGGCCAAGACTGGAAAAGGTAAAAAGATAAAAGACGATAAGAAAAGGCGTTATGATGATGATGACGACGACGATGAAACGGCCACAAGAAAAGGTCAGAGCGGTAAGACTGGAAAAGGTAAAAAAAAAGGTCATGGTAAGAAAAGGCGTGGCGATGATGAAGATGATGATGACGATGAAATAGCCAAAAGAAAACGTGATAGCAGTAAAACTCGCAAAGGAAAAAAATTGGGTCGTGATAAGAAAAAACGCGGCGGTGATGACGAGGATGATGACGATGATGATGACGATGAAATAGCCAAAAGAAAACGTGATAGCAGTAAAACTCGCAAAGGAAAAAAATTGGGTCGTGATAAGAAAAAACGCGGCGATGATGACGAGGATGATGACGATGATGAAATAGCCAAAAGAAAACGTGATAGCAGTAAAACTCGCAAAGGAAAAAAATTGGGTCGTGATAAGAAAACGCGTAGCGATGATGACGAGGATGATGATGATGACTATGAAAAAAAATCAAGAAAACGTGATAGCAGTAAAACTCGCAAAGGAAAAAAAATGGGCCATGATAAGAAAAAACGTAGTGATGATGAAGATGAAGTGGACCAAAGAACAAGTGATGCTGAACTGGTGAATAAACGAGCAAAAAGAAAAGCGAAGCGTAGCTCCGAGGATGATGTTGCAACTAAAAAAGGTGATAGACGGAAACTCGGGAAGGGGATAAGGGAGGAAGATGAATTTGAAAATAACAATGCAACTGACAAAGGAAAACAAGGACGGAAACAAGGAAGTCAGATAACGGGGAAAATAAAGAGAAAAAATTCGCAGGGTTTTGAAGCAGGGACGAAAACTAAAATGAAAGGCAAAGGAAAGGAAGCGCAATCCGATAAAATAGAAATCGATGTTCTGCCTGTGGTTTCTGACTTACGGTCGAAAGTGCGAAAAGGACAAGATGTATTGCCCACTAGGAAAGAACGTAGATCGTCTATGGAGCGGGAAAGTGCCAGCAGGGGCAGTGTAACACGAGGAAGTGCTAAGAAGGACAGTGGCACAGGAAGAAGAGCTAGGAGGGATAGTGGTACAAGAGTAAGAGATGGTGGTGCACCAGGAACTAAAACATATAGCGGAAGAGGTGTAAGTTCTCGAAGAGATTCGAGTTCTAAGGGTGTCTTAGATAGACAAACGATGCTAAGGGACAAATCATCATCAAATCGAAGAATTTCTAAGCATAGCAAAGAACGATATAATGATTTGGAACGATCGCCACAGCGCCCAGGATTAAAGAAGCACGTCCGTCCATTTAAGAAACGTAGCGGGCGTTTCCGCTCGAGGAGATATATGAGACATAGCCGCTGTGATGAGATTAAACCATGTGATATTCTACGTGCGTACATGGAAGAACGCGAGCTCTGGTAATCACTATACGTCAAGTATTATTAATTATGAAACATTTTCTAACAATTTTGATTTCAGTGAAATGTCGAGATGTCGCCTCACACCGCGTCCTTATAGTGAAAGCTGCTGTCTTCCATGCAATTATGAACAGTCGTGTGTGTGTTAGGGTCAGGCTGCGCTTTGTTTTGGAAAATGTATGTACATCAATGTTAGTTGTGTAAATTGTTTGTGTTAGAAGTAGGCTATAATAAAATATGTATACTACAATAATTGCCAGTCAATTATTAAAAATTATTATACTACAATAATATTTTATAAATGATTCGCTTCACAAAAGTATGCAATGCGTGCAGGTGTGGTAAATTAAGTTTTTAGCATGAAAACTGATGTCTCAATATAAAAATCGGAAGGAGTTTGATATATTTATATTTAAGAGGTTTAATCGGCCGCAAGGGCGAGTTTGGCCGATGCCGATTAATCGGCCGAAAGGGCGAAAAACGGCCGATGTGGTATCTGCCAAAAGCGGCCGACGCCGATACTTTTTGTTTGGCCGATGCCGATACCAATTTTATTGGCCGATACTAGCCGATGCCGATTAATCGGTCGGACTCTATATAAAAGTAAGACATATTTACTTATTTAAGAAAAAGCCCAGAATTAATCAATAATTCATGCAGACTGACAGATAGTATGGTTTGAAAAATTAATGTACTTGTAGTAAAAGTCTTTTAAGCGAACTCTTTAAAACATTTTTGTAATGAAAAATCTACGGACTTTGAGGGTAAGCAAAGAATATGTATAATTACCTACTATATTATTTAATGTTCGTTGGTATAAGTTAACCTTATTTAAAGCTCGCAAAATTGGAGCAATAACGGTATAGTTTGTTTTACAACGCATAATGAAAAATAGATCTTGACTCCAAAGAATTCTCGTCCGGACTGTAAAGTAGGCACGATTAGTCAATAGGGTCACGAATTAAATCAAAGATAAACATAACATAAAGAAAAGATTTTCTACTTTTTAAACTTTCAAGACTGCAAATCAATGAGCATGCATTGTACACTAAAAGGGGAAGTGGGATTTAGGAAGTGTAGGGGGCGAAGAGCAAGCCGAAGAAAAGCGTTCGTTTGAATGCGTTTAAGGTGTTTTATGTGGAACTCATAAAAGAGCCTCTAGGTAAATGTAGAATAATTGTAGTATATACGCCGAAGTGAAACGGCGGATGAAACTAACCATGTCATAAGATTTAGAATTTGAATACATTGAATACAAAAACTCAGTTATAGCTTTGAGACGGGTATTACAGATGCGATAACAAGTAGGATTTGGTGTACGAGCCTGACACCATCAGTAACTTTTTGAAGATTAGATTTGAGAATAGCCGCGTCTGAAGCGTTCCTAGGTTAGGTTAGGCTGGCTGACCCACGGGGGGGTCTCACATAGACCATATTGGTCCATAGTGATACCAGAAAGGTTCTGGAGCTTCAGACCTGTATATAATTTTTTAAAAACGTTTTGGCAAATCTAAGCAAGTCGCCGCTTTTTTGTTCCGCGATTCTTTCCAAGGAAGGGAACGACGCGGATCCGAGGCAGCTGACCCGTGATCTGTAGAGAGCAGGGCAGTGGCACAGCAAATGCTCCAGGGTACCCTTGGCACTGTCTTCACCACATCTTGTGCATGCATCACTTGGTACCAAGCCAAGTTTGGCAGCGTGGGACGGTGTGTTACAGTGTCCCGTGAGTATCCCGGTTAATAGTTTGCAATCATCTCTTCGGAGTGATAGTACAAACTCTGTGTTGTTGATATTGTGTTCGCGAAGCATGATTTTTGCTGTCCTGTGAGATGTAGATCTCTCCCACATGGACGCTGCTTCACGAATCATATTCTCTTCTATTTCCGTCTTGAGCTTGGAGAGGGGTGGATGGATGTCTGGCTCGCTAACCGTCGGCAGTCGTGCCCCGGCTTTGGCGAGCGCATCAGCCTTCTCATTTCCCTCAACTCCTTTGTGACCCGGTACCCAATAGATAGTGACTACTCTGTTGCGACAGAGTTCGTCCACTTTGGTTTTGCAGTTCCGTACGCATATCGAGTTTGACAATACCCCAGCTGCTGCTTTTATGGCTGCTTGGCTGTCGATATAGATGTTTATCCGAGAGTCTGGAGGGGTGCGATCCATTGCTAGTTGCGCCGCTCTTGTGGCAGCGTGTACCTCTGCTTGGAAGATGCTGCAGTAGTCCGGGAGCCGGAAATGAAGCGTTCCTAATGGAAGTGTAAATCTTTAAGTCATCAGCATATAGTGGAAAATTAGAATTGGAAACATCGCAAAGACTGCCTGGGGAACACCAGAAGACGCAATAGAAGACAAGGAAGACATTATCAATCAGCCTTTTACAACCACTTTTTAGTGAGAAAGTTTAAAGATTATTTTTATTTGCTTTAATATGGTTGCTAAGTATTTTTAGCAATTCAGTAAATAATGCCGATAGTCAGGCGATATATTCTTTTGAAGAGACCCTTCTCTAAATGAAATTGACTGTCTACATCTTCTTTGCTTGACTTTGACACGAAAATGGATGTTAAGAAATTTGGGAATCGCACTACAAGGTGCTTTTTAGGTGAATTTCATTTGTCTTTATGAATTTATATTTATCGGATTTCGATCAATGAATGCCAATCGTATGGGAAGGAGTAAGTGGTCACATGTTTCCATTGTTTACTCGTACCTAAAATTATAATGTAATACTGCACGTCTATGAGAAGTACTCAATCTAGTAAAAATGTTGTCTTTGGGAGTTCATTTATACCGAAATATGGATCCACTCATAAATCAAATTAAAATTATCATTCACATTCGGCTGATGCAAATTAATCAGTCGATCACTTCTAGCAACCATTGATACAATCATATAAAAGCCATATCACTGAAAAATGTCCAACTATTTTTCTTATAGTTTTTAATTACTATTTATTTACTTTATATGCATTAGGCATGACTTAGAATATGAATGGAAAGTATTGAGTCAGTGATAAAAACCTGGGCACCGTAATTACAAAGCAATGTGTCTGATTAGTCACTGGACTTGTCGCAGTAATGCCACAATACGGCCGTGAATACTTTTCGAACGTGCCCACGGTCATTTGGCTAAGGTTAATGTTTGATATATTCTGCTCTACGAGTATGTGGGCTGCAGACTCAGGAGAAAAGTCTTTGGTGTCCGAACGCGATGCACATTTCACATTTGCTTGCTTTTAGCGCCGTTCGATATTGGAATTATCATTGCCAGCGTTAGTTAACTCTCCGGCTAGCAAACGGTTTGTATTGCTGGCTTAAATAGTTTGCAAAAAACCTCCTATATAGAATAGTATAGACAGTGGTTCATTGTACAGCTAAGCGAGAGAATGAAAAACTGTCGAAGGCCTCTATGTCTACGTATGTATGTTATGTACGTGTGTACGCATATTCAAGTTCATTAAAATTGTTTGTGAAAAATCATATTAATACGATTTCGTTTTTCGACATCAACAACAACATGACAAATATCTGCATATTAAATAAGATCTAAATTTGTTGTGCCATCGGTGGAACATTTGATGGCAACGCTGAAAATAACGCAAACAAATTAAAATTGTAATGTAAATCGACGACAGATGAGGCCAGCGTTTATAAGTTCCTTTTCTTACGAAAAGTACTGTAAATGTACTAGTTATATGTAAATAACATGCTTCATTTTTGTGCTTTATACTTGATTTCCTCACATAGAACCGCACTTTTGGAAGTTGGAATGCAATATTCTGAAGATGTTCAGTTCAGCGACGTGCATACATATAGCACATACATACATATATTCACACGTATCGGTGTGTAAATGCCGTACACACGCAATGCTCTTGCATCATATAGATATTAATATATAAAGCATCACCTCCCAGATGACTGTAGGCTGTTTGTGTTGGTGTTGGTAATTCCAAAAATAATTTGACACTGAGAGAGGCAACAGCGAATTTTGCAGTCAAAATTAAAAAAATTCTATTCAAAATCGGCCACTTTCAACGGCGCAGAGATCAGAAGAACTCGAACGGGCGTAAAGTGAACACATACGACAAGACGAACAAAATCCTTTGGATATAAAACTCAACTCTGCAATCGAAAAAATTAAATCTTTATTTTAAAAATCGCAATCATATAGCTCGAAGCAATCAATCAGTCCAACATGGTTTACGAAAGTGGATTTACGACCCGCAGGATCTATTCAAGCAGGCCAGTCGTTACGTCGTACGCCGTATCGGTAAGCGTTGTGGGAACCAACAGCCAGACAGTGCATTTATATTACACATAAGAAGAACTCGTACGCTAAGGAAAGCCCCTCCTCCAAAGCAGACAATTTTGATTTTTGAGTGTAGTGTGGTTTGCGTAGTGCTGAAAAGTGTGTTATTAAATGTTTGTGCCAAAAAGAGTTTCACTTTACTCAAAAGTCCAAGCGGCATTAAGTTATCGGCCGCACTTCATGTAGATAAGACAGCAAAGTGCAGATATTTGACAACACGCCTTTCAACACAAACTCTATTATGAGACATACATATAAATGTTATCAAAGGTCGAAGTGCTAGCCTCGCCTCCCACTTGCTGTAGTGCTCTTAGAAAATGTACAGAACGCGCTCGCACCGACGACCGTCAAGTGGAACTTTTGCGCTCATTAAAGTAAAGTAAAGTAAAGTAAAGTAGTCGCCCTGACAAATGCGAGCAAGTGATTTTCGTTTGTATGAATGGAGCGAATCGTCGACCAAAGGGTCGATTGTTTGGCCACAGGAGTGTCTGAAAGAAATCAAGAAATTGAAACACGTTTGAAAAGATCAAAACATGAACAGCGCTAACAACCGACCCTGCTTGAAATAGACAATTTTGGGAAATTCTATTGAAAGCTCGATACGTTTACACCTACTCCAGCAATTTATGAATATCGCATTTCTCTAACACTATGTTTTGTGTTAACAAATGTTCGCACATATTTGTTTCTAGTCTTACTGTTGTTGAATATGTATGTATGTAGTGGCAGTAAACATTGGGTTTGCTCGCTGCACCCAGTACGGAGCGCGGTGCTACTATAAACTAAGTTAGATTTTATCGGTAAGGCCGATGTGTCCATAGCTGCACCAGATGGAGCTACATTTGTGAGATTTCATCGAAGGAATAATTCGGTAAAAATTGTGTTGATTATTAACGCACCGCAGTGAATGTGAACATTGTAGCTTCTCGCTTGTCATTCTTCCATACCGTGAATTATTGGCTGAAAATACTCACTTGCAGTGCTAAAGTGATTCTGCAAGAAGCTGCAAAGTACTGTACAAAGCTTTTTATAAATATGTGTTGTAATTGATTAACCTACATCAATCAGAGAACGACTTTTGGTGCGGATTACCATGCAGCGAAATGAAGCGTGTTCAGGATAATTTTTTTCTTTGGCATCAGTTAGGACTGCTCGTGCTGAATGAACGTGTGGGCGTCGTCCGCCGATACGCGCGCACACAGCGGCAATGTGCGAGCATATCTACGACTGCTAACTAATTAAAGCAACTCGATACAGCATTAGCAAAAACAGACTTTGAATCGGTGGTATTTTCCTCACATGCATATCACATTCGTCTTGGAAACCGTCACTCCGGGTTAAAGTTGAAGCAAACACCAAATGATGTTTTGTTATTTTGAATAAGTGTGCATTTAAGATTATACTCGCAATTTCAACCAAATAAAAAGGTTTCAGAGTTTACAAAATGTGTAAATCCGCGTGTATATTGTGCTTTACAATTTTATTACTACAGTTTAATTATATTTTATTAACAGGAAATCACATAGAATTCCGAAAGAATATTATTTATATTCAAAATTTCTTTTCCAATTAAAACAACCAATAACATTGTCTTTACAATTTTAATAGTTAAATTTAATTATGTATTTATTAACAGGAAATCACATAGAATTAATACCATTGTCTGCATTGTAAACGCAGAAATTTTTGGAACAAGTAGACAATGGTAAACATTTTATATTATCACTTTACACATAAGCTACTTTAATCTTTTGTCGCAGATCTTTTTTTATTTATACGTATATATACCAAATCCTTTGTCATTTCTACAAAATAAAATTCGTATGTATGTATGTGTAACAAAAAAAAAACACTGTCGAACCCGTTCAAGGTTAGAATGTATTCCAATGGTCTGCTCTATGGCCGTTTTTACCTATGGCGAGAAATTAGAACTCAAGTCGATACGTACAAGTACAAGTTTCAATTAAACATTTACTGTTACAGCAATATCGATTCCCCCGATTCGTCTTAAAGAAACTTTGCTAGTCTATTGAGACTAACCGTTTAGGTAAACTTAAATTGATGAATTAAATAAAAAAAAAAATGAAGCTCCTATCTAGAAAACATGTCTTTGCTGTAGCAAATGTTCATGTGTAAAGTCGTAGCAGCTTCTATACATTCGCTCCTTCGCTGCAAGAACGTCATAACTCAAAAAAATTTTGTTTTCAGTTTATGGCAGCCCTGTGTGTATCTGCATATGATCTTTTATCTGTCAAAACCTCTTTGTAAAATATTCAATACTTTGCTCACAAGACCACATGAAAAATTTTTTGATACCTTGAGCTGCCTGCAATGGTCAATTTTAAAATTGAATTTCCTCGGAATGATGTAGTTTCGAGTTATGACGTTCTTGCAGCGAAGGAGCGATATGTATTTACGTGCGAATATATAGTGTTCGTATTTTCCGCCTACCGTGAAAATCTCTGAATGCTAATATTTTTCGCAATGGTGTTGTAAACGTCTAAAAATACATCGTGACAATATTTGTTTACATAATTCATTTCAATATTTTGGTTTGTGCACGGCTCTGTGAGTCTAGTTGCTGCGGATACGGAGGTAAAATCGCTATAAAAAACACTTTGCCAGTTGTGGTCTACATATACATACATACGAAACCGTGCCAAATCGTTTGAATTCTGTGGATGCGCAGCGCCAATTGGCAGCACTCGCCCACTCGCACTCGTTACGAGCAGGAATTGCAGTATATGTGGACCTTTGCTAGTGTGAAAATGTTGAGTAGTTCAGATTAAGCACCGCCGCCGCCGTTGTCGCCGAACGTATGTAAATGCTGGATTTTCGGTCTAGTGAAAAAGAGGAAAGGAACATTTGTGATTCTCACAATTAGCCGGTTGTAGCGTGCACAATTTTCCACTATGTACAATACATAAGCTGCGCGCGCAGATATATTTACAAGCTAAAAATATCCTATGAATTCCATGAGAACTGTAAACAAACATACCTCCCTTTTGGCAAACCAAATTAATGACAGCAATATTATGTGTAAAATCGAAAATTGTACTTTCAGTCTCGAACGGATGAATACGCACATACCGAACAGGTGTAGTGCACAGCCAATGTCGCCGTTGACAATTAATATTAAAGAAGAAACCTAAATGTAATTTTGTAAATGATTATAAAAGAGGTTGAATGATTTAGGAGAACAGTATACGAACACCTGAACAAATGTCAAATCCCGACTTATCAGTATATTTCGAAACTGTATAAAGCTGGAGCTGACCGTGATGAAATAAACAAGGTGAAGCAAGTAGCTGACAGTTCTGTCACCCCATACCCTTATTTTGAAACATTGCATTTGAAATCCAATTTTGTTTTGGCATTCAGAGAATATTTTCAACCCCACTCAAAACGTAAAAGCGAAAATATTCTGGTGTTTAAAAATTTTGATCACGGAAAAAAGTCACTATCTGCATCGCTGAAAAAATGCTATAAGACGTTCATCGATAGAAGCTTTTCTCTAACAAAGAATTTTCAGCAAAGCACTACAATAATAATGAAATTGATCTTTTGATACACCAGGCATAATTGGATTAATGCGAACAAAGAAGAATACTTTCATGTTTTGAGAACATTTTTTTGGAAATGTCAGTTTTTCAAAAGCTCTCTTGTCAAAATAAGAGTATGTCACCTACTTGCTTCACCTTGTTTATTTCATCATGGAGCTAACCAGTTACGAATTTGTTTAGGGACTTGGAAAATGTTGAAAAGACAAACAACATACATATACATACGAGTACATATGTAAAAATCTACAAAATCATAAGCTCTTCAGTGGTTTCAGTAGTTTGTAAGAAAAGAATAAAGCATACATATTTTAAGAAAAATCAAACAAATTCGGAAATGATTCCTGTCGATACGTACATGCACATACATACATACACTCTTGTTATCTATATCCTTACTTAAAATTATTTGTCTTGACTGCCTGACTGATTCATTATCGCCCAGCCAAAGCCGCAAAGCTACAAACAAGAAATTTGAACTGTTGAACCGAACATCTTGGAAATTGAACTGCCGCTAAGACGGGATTTTTTTTTAATTCAGGATCTAAAGGGGAACAACATTGAAGAAACGTAATTTAATGGGCCTGTTGATTTCAAACTTAGGTTTTTCAAAAATAAAAATTTAGCGGGGCCAACAATAGGTAAAGGTTCGTATACGGAAAGACTATTATTGACGGGGTAAACACGTATCTAAAAAAAAGGTGTAAACCAAGGGTTAACAGTTTTAATGGAGACACATGATTTAATGGGTTTTTCGACTTTAATCTTGGTGAAAGTGCTTCAAATGTTAAATAAATTGATGCTCAACGATTAGTTAAGAGTTTGCATGGGGAAACATGCTTTAATAGGTCCATTGACATAAAATATGGAGAAATCACTGCTTCTGACGGGGTCAATAAAGGGTTAACAGACACTTGATTTATTGGGCACATTGACTTTAAACTTGCATGTAAAGCCGACGGACCCTGACAGATATATAGTTCACATAAAAGTTCATTTGTTTAGAAAATGTGACGACAACAAAATGACTTGAAGCTAATTTTACACTCAGTACAAAAGCAAACCAAAGTTCAAAGCAACTTATGAGAGTCACTTATCTGGGATATTTTCATTCCAAGTATTTCCCATAGCACACAAGCTTTCCAATTTTGAAGAAGTATGTTGACTGTGTAGACGAATTAACGTAAGTTGAGTTAACATAGGAAAGTCATCAAAGTGTAAAGCTGAATGAATATTTTTTGCTGTATTTTTAGTTGCAATAGTTATTAGTTTCAAACTCTACGTGACGTGTTCAAGGTGATACTGTGTGTACGCGTACTGAAAATTGCGTTTACAAACAGGCGAAGATGCAGGAAATATTGCCCAGCGATAGTTGCAACCATATTGCGTGATCTTGTTTTCAAAATTTGTTTCTGCTTTATGGTACATATACTTAAATGTACCATAAACTTGACAAAACTGTGTTACTTACTTAAGTAAAAAAAGTATTTTGAAAGCACTGCTGATTGCCAGACATTTAATATTGTCGGGTTTTAAAATGAAAGTTTCCTCACACGAATTGAGTTGTTAATTTCATTTCATACTGAGCATAGTGTAAATTTCGAAAAGTGAAATTTCCGATCTCTGATACATTCGATATTTCGATGTAAAATGCTAATATATTACTTCATAATTTGCTTTATTTATAACACGCTTTGTAAATATTACGCCGCACAAATCTTATACATATGTACATTAACAGAGAAAAATATTACACTCTCCCCTCGTGAAGTAAATAAATAATGCCATATGATTAGTTAAAAAACTCAAACAATCCAAGAAATTTATAAAATACGTAATACAAATGACAACGCTCCTAACAAAAATTCTGTTGTAAATTAAAAACTGCATGTAGTGAATACTGCATAAATTGTAAAGAGATCTATTAGATACATTTTAAATCTTACAATTGTAGCCATTCCCTGCACTTGTGACGTGGTTCTTAAGGACAATTCCGAGATTGACATCATCCCCAGAAGAAACACTATTAACTGATTATTATTTTGTTTCGTTGTGCAAGTCATAATTGGTCCATAGCGTAAAGTCAAAGCTTTGATGATAAATATCCTATTTTGCATTTACGAGTGAAAATGTCCCGCTGTACTTTTCACAACAAAAAATTGGCGGAATGAATAGTCAGACCATAGCTTAGACCATTTTACAACCAACCTCTGATGTTGTAGATTAGATAATAATTTAACATAGCTTGATCCGTTTGATCGTCTACAATCGCTGTACAAAAATTGTGTTTATTATCATATGGCATTTATTTAGTGCGAGGGGGGTATGCAAACTTTTCTATGCCACTGTAGATATGCAATACGCTTTCTCGACCTTACTAAATCCTCACTACACTAAACCAACAACTATGTATACATATATCATTGCACTGCCTTGTGAAAAGTTATGCAAATTTTTGAAGCACCTATGTAAAGAAACCCCACTCGGAACCACACTGCGCAATTAGGTAGTTTACTGTAGACAATGTACTGTAAAAAAAGAAAATGTACTGTAACATAGAGTTATTTGCCAAATATATACTAAATATAATAAAAAGCAATAAGTTTTATTGCCGAATCAGTATTTAAGCGCACTTTGGAAGCCTAATTTCGCACACTAATAATCCGCACTACTAAACATCCTGTCCAGTTCATCACTCAAGTGTCGAATGTCGTGGGAGAAGAGCAGGAACGCTGTATATTTGCAAGCTTCCCGCCAAAGCCGTTTCGTTCCTTCCATTGCTGGTAAAATCCCTAATGAACTTTCGCAAGCAAATTATAGAACTTTTAACTGACGGAAATTCATTGTGTGGGCATTGCAGAGTAGAACACCAATTGACTGGGAGAAATGCCCTTATGTGCCACGCCCCACACTCATTGCTGATCCTGTTACTGCTTTCGGCTCACACCGACCCGACCGCGAGCAACGCAAACGCTCCATACTCGATCCGATTAATCGTGCCGCCATTAAGCCCAGCTACCGGGTGCTCAACGAGCCTATCAAGCCATACATACCGGCGCGCGATCAGAACAGGGACCGCATTTTGGGCATGGTGCGCCAGCACATCGATACCGTGGAGGCAGGCGGCAACACCGCAGCTCGAACATCGCGCGACAGCATCGACACGGTTTTGCCCCGTCTGCACCGCGCCGCTTCCGAAAGCCTGCCCGTTCGACGTGAAACCTATCGCAACGAGCGTTCGGGTGCCTGGGTAACAAAGTACACCTATTGAGGCAGGAAGGCGTGAACGGATTCCCGGGCGTTGGGAAGAGTCCCAAAGACTCACGAAAACCGCCGAAACATACAAGAATACACAGCGCTATGTGTACACAATGATTATACTATACAATAAAAATTAACCACGCAACGTTAACCCGATAGCCAGACGAATAAATATGTAGATATGTAGATTTATTTAGTTTACTTTGTACATGTCTTTTGTATAATACCATACGGACATGCTGTTTTGAGTATGAAGTCACGAAGTGCAGTTGGATTGGCGGTATAGAGACCAAAAACCTACTAAGGCTTTCGTGTTCTTGAACAACCCGTCCACAGAAACTAGTGATTCATATTGGATCGGCATGCCCGTGCTCATGCTTTGTTCGATTAAGCCACATCAAAACGCGTCTGCATATCCAGGTCTAGTAATTATAACACTTAACAAGATGAACAGTCGCCAATGATTTCAATTTTAACACAGTGTGCACACAACTTGTTTACAAAATGTTTTGCTTTACACATACCTAACTCACCACACGAAGATGATACGAATTCAAACATGTTTCAATTTCCTGCAATAAAATAGTCAAGTTTCTGCAAAAAACAGCAAGTCGACTTTTGTATATACTGCTCCGCATTAATCGTTGCGTGTTGATTATCGAATTCTGTAATTCGTACCGACCAGTTATATATGTATTTCTAGTAATTCCTACTCAGTAAATTAGGGCAGCTTTGTTGGAGACGATTTTATTTAATAACACTCTGCCAACAATTTCGTAGACACCACGTCTGGATCTGTGCACCGAGAGGCCTGGGCATCATCGTAGTCGCGGCTCCAGTGATTACACTTACTCCTATAAGTCGAATGTCGAAAAGAGCGGCTACGACTCGAACAATCCTTATGCCAGGCCCGAGCGCTCCACTTACTCGTCCACCGTCGAGTCATCGTCTCGCAGTGGCCCCGGCGGCTCCTACAATTATAACACGGAGAGAACTAGCACTACAGGTGCCGGACCAGGTGGCTATAGCTATTCCTCCACCACATCTGGCAATCTGCCCGGAGGCACCAAATACCGCCACTTCTCGTACCATGTTTGAATCGCTTTACATACTCGAGCAATTCGCTGCACTTTGTATTAAGCCAGTGCCAACAGCAGCCACTGTAGTGCCTCACTAAAATTATATACATTCAAATACATATACGTATATATATGTTCAAATTTACGATCATATTTAACAAACAAAGCACGAGCGTGGCGCTAGTAATGCTCACTAGTCGACAACATGTGCAGCTACAATTATACATACATATATATTTCAAAATTCGTTTTTAATTTATATGAAATTATCTTACGAAAACACTAACAAATTTTCAACAAAACTGTTAAGAAAAAACCAAAATAGAATACAATAACATAGATAACAAACCATATTTGTGATACGATATTGTAACCTCAAACGAAAGGAATAAAGCTTTTTCTGTATTAACCCAAATATATAGTATTTTCTATTCAAAAAGGAAAGCTGTAAGCTTTTTTGGTTATGCGATATTCATAAGTTGTTGTTTTTGGTGTTTGTTGTTTTATTCTTCTTCTTGACTAGAGGGTGTTCTGTAGTAAAAGTGTTCCCGATTGTAACTTCCAGCGGCAGGAAATGTGAAAGTTTAACTTCTACACGTTTTCCCTTAAAAAAAAAAACCTGAGTACAAAATCTCTGAATATTTAAAAGCCCACTTGCTATGAAGAGTGAATTAGCAATATAAAAATACATATATTCTATATAAAGATATATGTAAACTGGGTGTTCGGGTATTTTTCATCAATTTTCAAAAACAAAATACATGCATTTCAGAATTACTACAAATTTGCGTGATTTGTTGATGCAGCAAACCGAAGTGCCAAGACTCTTTGTAATCTTCCGGAAAACGATTTCGAATTAGTACTAAGTGCCCTGAGGCACTATTACTGTTACTACTACTATAAACCAGCGGTTCTCCAACTTTTTCGCTACCATTCATGTGCAGTGTAGATAAAGTTCGTTCCTCTGAACTAAGCGCATTCTATTTAAGCTACAAGTCCACCGAAATTGAAAAATTTGTAATAAGAAATACTGATCAAAATGAAACAGATTGTTATAGTAATAAAATATTGAAAACATTTGCGAAAATGTAGATTTTCAATAAACTTAAGCCAATGTTCCAGCCTTGGAGACCTCGTGTGCCACTTGTGGGGCGCGCAAGCGATGGATTCGTTACTGATTTTGTTTAAATGAAACAATTTATTTTGACGAACATCGCAAGGCCACTCGAAATTGTAATCGTGGTCAATTGTGTAGGCTTCGTGTGTATTAATGCAGCAATGGCGCGGAAAGGAGACCAACATTCTGTAATTGTCAGCTGCTAGAAGTCGTTTTCAAAAAAGGTTATTTTAATGTGTATTCTCAATCGAATTGAACCTGGATCGCATATTATTTTCTTGACGCCACAAGTAACAGCGCTGTCAGATGTATGCCACAAGCATCAGAGTTCCGCAAATCTGCACATTTTCGAGCGAGGGTTCTGGACGATACTTCCTCCACCTTTTAACATGTCACTATGTTTCTAAGACGCTTCGATAGTTTACAACGGACATTACAAATTATTTTAAATTCGGTCAGATTACAATTTCATCAACAGATCTTGCACAAATAACAGAAATCAAAACTAAAACTTTTTTTCCCACAAAAGTAGAAGAAAATTAAATAATTTAGTTATGGAACAAAATATAAAAGAAGAAAACATTACCAGTACGGTCCCTGGAACTATTGTTTTTTACTGAAGGCAAGAATTATTAAATTGTAAATTTGAAAAAAAGTATCTGTTTTGGCCATCCTATGTAGACGTAGATCTAAATGTCGTTTATAATAGAACAAATTTCATTTTCATTATATACGTTTGTATTTTTTCAGTATCCAACAGTTCAAAGAGTGTCACGTGTAAGTATATATAGTAAATGATCTTTCCGCGAGTGCTCATAAACGCCTCTCTCCATACTTTTTCGGGTTCTTCCGGCAAAGTGTTCGTCTAATTTCATTTTTGCTTATTGCCTTAAATTTGCCTATCCATTTTTCATCTCTCAACTATCTAATAATTAGAATCCTCTCATCTCAAACCTGAATATTGCAGCAGCTCACTGTTTGTGGTAATTCTACAAAATTTTAGCAGTTAGGTTCAACTTTAGTCAGTTAAATTTAAGGTGGTATAGTAGTCTAGAGGCTCGATTTTGAGGTGATTTACGGGCGTAATAAAAAAAACAGTACTATCCATGTTTTTATCAGTTTTTTATTGATACTTGAAAAGTATAAAAATGTAAAATAGTTGAAAAAATTTAAGAGGCCGGCAAAGTGGGAACTAAAAAAAAGGTGTCTCCTGGTTGACGTGATTCAAATCCTCCTGGTGATTTGAAACATAAAAATTAGTTTAATTCCTACTAAACAAGGATGTAGAATTAGCTGGACGTAGCTGATTTCATCGCTCTGAAATTAAAGTAAATTTTTGGCATCCTTTTTTCAACTTTGGTAATTTAAAACAAATAGTAGAAAAATATTACGAAAGCCCCTACGTCGAGCCAATTTTAATAATATTAAGAAAGTCTGTTACAAATTTCAAGTAAATCGGTGTATTAGAACTTGAGATATAATGTCAACCGTATCAAAAAAAGTAGTTCCGAAAAAGTCTTTAATGTTTACAGTCTCAGTGCGGGCAGTCCGAGTGGTGCCTAATAAAACTAACTATAACCTCGAAAATAATTCAAATTCCGTAAATCCTCTTAGAGGCCTAAACTTAGAATTTCTAATTCGAATTTCTAGACTAGAATACCCCCTTAAGTATTCAAACAACCACGGGACAGTGTTGCCAGATCAGCAAATTTCGTCCAAAAATTAGGAGATTCTTGGCCTGTCAGGAGAATTTATAGGACGAATAATGTTAATAATGTTAGAAGAAAGGAAAGATAGGCATTTTTGATGGTGATGTATTTGACATCACTAGTGGCATGGAAGCCTTGAATATTGAAAGCTAAAATGCCTAATTTTATTTAATAAAATTTTATGCTTCAAAGTGTATAATTTGTGCAATGAATGCAGGAAGCTTACAAAAGCGAATTCCATGTCGGTCATACTTTCTATATTTTTTGCTTGTGTTATGTTGTTGTTAAGCTGAATGAATAAAAAAGCTGCAAAAAAACTGAATAGCCATATTTACGATTATTAAGTTTTTGTAATAGATTTATCAAATTTTACATCAGATCGTGAACGACCTTGTTGTAAATACTTACTATTTGCAAAAACAGCTGAACTTATTTACATTTTGTTAGAGATGAAAATTTGGTACAGATAAAAATTCCGCGACACTATCAATTTGAAGAATTTTCATCAATACGTTCAAGTAAACAATGCCGGGAATAAGAAAAATCCGAAAAAAACATAAATTCGAACGCAGTTCAGACTGAAAATGAATGAAAAATTTATATTTAAGTGTTCTTAGAACAAGTTTGGTAAGAGTTGACGAAAATTAAATTAAAATTAAATACTTACCATGAGCGGAAGAATTTATCAATAGTAGAATCTATATACTGAGATGACTATCAAGAGTTGCAAATTTGGTAAATTGGTACAAGACCAAAAATCACAGATCGTGAATACGGCTAAGTTTTTAACAACATAGATTTTATAGATTTTTGGGAGGAAATTTCAGCTTTTCTTTTAAAATTAAAGAGAAAATAATTTCAGGTATCTGGCAACACTGCAACGGGAGCACAACTATTCGATCTGCAGCGAGATGTAGATTCTTAAAAAGGGTTTAATTCAAATTAAAATTTTTTAATAAAATTTATAATTTTCATCATAAATATTCAATAAATTGTAGCAACCATATTCAATATTCATATAATTATAGTACATACGATCTCTGTTGGTGATGTATATATTGCTTAGAGCTATAAAAATAAAATATTTAATACTTAATATGTGATGTTCTCAAGGATAAAAATGCGTTTTGATTTTACATAGACTAAAACTGAACATGAATTGAATTTTTCAATATGCCACCCCGAAGGTCCCATGCGGCTTTTGCTGATTCAGAACGACTATCCAACATACATATACATATTGATAACTATCGTCCTGAAGCTAGACATTATTTTGGGTTATTTCAAACGGATTTCAATCGAAATGTTTTTATTTCGAATTCACAGTTTTACTTCTAATATAATGTAAAAAACAGTAAAAGAATATCTTCCTTTGGGCAAAGGTTCGTAAGTAGGGATTAAGCAGATTGTGAAATAAAAAAAAATATTTGATATGCTGATTTTTTAATAGAAACTCACTAACAAACAGCTTTTAATATTATTGACAACTGACTTAAGTTTCGATTCTATGGCGATTCAAAGCGTTGCTTATTTTCATGCGCTAGATGTACTCAAGGACTTCTTTCAAATGCTTTCGCTTTCGCAATTCATACAAAACATTCTAAGAACTCTGACAATTTATCTCTACATATCAATGCCTGCCTCCACCTAGGTGTATAAATCGAGTTATCCAATCTACTCGTCTTATTCGGTTCCAAGGCGAGTTTTCGCTGGATCGCGTATTGTTACGTCGCCTGTTCGAGTGGTAACTTCCCCAGCTCGGATTGTGACCCGTGTTGTGCGCTCACCATCGCCAGTGCGTGTCGTTCGCACAACAACCCGGGTGATCTCCTCTCCAGAGCGCACTACCACCTACTCCTATAGCACACCGAGCTACTACAGTTCGTCCTACTTGCCGTCGAGCTATTACAGCTCGTCCTACTTGCCGTCGAGCTATTACAGCCCGTCCTACTTGCCGTCGAGCTATTACAGCTCCTACACACCGTCCAGCTATGTGTACTCCACTCCATCCTACTACTACTCTCCAATCTCACGTGCATATGCTCGATCCTTGAGCCCAAGCAGGACCATCTCTTCGCTGCACTACACACCGTCCTACCTGAAGAGAATCCCACCAGGATACGGTGCACGTGCCCTAACTAATTACCTCAGCACCGAACCGTTTACCGTAAGTGTTCAATGTACTTTGATTTTAATTAACCATCTTCCTGTGTATGTATGTTGAAACCAATATCTATGCAGACATATTGTATGTATGTATGTGCACATATGGATGTGTGACATAAGTACACACGCAATTTACACACATACACGTACATACATACGTCACTTAAATCAACGTGAGTACGTATGTACCTACATACATGTGTTAATACACTTTCCCATACATATGTATATACATGCAGATGTTGAAAATTAATGCCGCGCAGGTGACATACATTTCCCTGTATGCAGCGGACTATACCTTTATTAAGCTCCGTAGTGCTTCGGTCAATATAAAAAAATGCCGTTTTCTATGATAAACAGACCTTCCGAGAGGAAACAAACCGGATTCGCAATAGAGCACAGTCGCTCATCCGTGATATACATACACCTGTATTACGCCGCGCTCGAAGCTGTACGCCATTCCCTGTAACCGGGTATGTGAGATCTTGGGCATAGTGTGCTCTACGTGGACTAGCTCACACACATATCGATGCATATAAAATGTAACTTTTCTTCCAGGTATACATACGAGCCAGCTTCGCAATTGGCACTTGACGCTTATGTGGAGAGAATAACGAATCCCATACGCCATGTCGCTAAGGATGTGCACAATATTACGCATTATCCGGAGCCAGCTCGTAACTACATGGGTGAGTAAGGGAATGCAGCTTGTGATCCCAAAGAATAGACAAGTGCATTGAAATAATGATGATTTATAAAATGTGCTCTGATTATGAATCGGCGAAATTTGTACAAAAACACTTTGAATGTATATGAACATAAAGGTAAAAGTCATCTTGCATCTGTAAGGATATGCGGCGATAAGGGCTATAATATTAGGAATCCAGTATATGATTTGGATAGAGTTCGCACAGATATAAACCTTTTGTCCTGGTATTTAAGACACCCGCAAGGAAAGTCTGCGAAAAATATTGAGGAGAGCTCTCCCATCAATGAAAGTAAGTCACACAGATTCTAAGCAAAACAATGCAAACATTTCTAACATTTGTAAATAATTTCATATCCAATACTAAAATGTGCATATGCTTCTGCAGTTCAAATTTTGCCACATGTTAACAAAACGCCCATCCAACTATGCTGTAGTTTTACCTCCTGTAGTGCTTATTGCCTCTTATTCGGCTTCCACTTTTTAAGTTCTTAGTGAGAAAATGCCTCAAGGTCACGCGTAAGTCTCCTAGCTTAGTATTCCTGGGACAATTAAGTATTTAACCACCATCGGTTATACTTACAAAACGGAAATACTTACAAATTGGTTCTTGGTGTATGTGAGTGCATACACATTCATCTTGAAGTATTTTTATGCTTTATAACATATACAATCAGATTTTTTTCACATTTCTCTCAGTTTTCATCTTTTTGTAGAGCAAAAAAGTTGAATAGTTCATAAAGTAGTATAAAGTAGTACCATTCCAATTTGATGTAAATACATACGTATATGACCGATCAGTTAATTCGAACCGATTGAACTCTGCTATATGATTGTATGCGGCCGCGTACACAAGGAACCTATTCGTAAGTTTCCACTTAGGGCGAGAATCAATCAGTGTTGCCATCATTTATTATAACAATGGAAAATTTAAGTTCTTTTTGAAAAAATGTTATTTCTCAAATATTTGACCCGCTAAAGCTTTGCTAAATACTTAAGTTTAGAAAGGAAATTGAAAAATGTATGCACGCGCATACAGGCCACCGATGAGGGTTAATGTGTACAGTTATAATTTTTTCTTTGAATTACGACTTTCAAAATTATTCAAATTTGTACATAAACTATAAAAACGTATGTAGTTATTGAATGGAGAACTAAAAAAAAAGAAATGTAACGAAGTAAGGGCTTTTCGTTACTTTGTTTTTGTGTACTTGGTCAATTGTTGGCATTTTTTCCTTTCGACTGGATTAAGCTTTATCGGACTTGCAGTACTCCAATACCTCACTTTACGTTCGAAAAAATTATGATTTTCTATAGCAAACCATGTAAAGATCGAAGATAGGTTCCAGGGTTATGAAAATACTACTTTTGAAGAGAAAATTGAACAAAGTAAACATTTTAAAAACATATAAAATTTTTTTACACACATACAAAAAACAAATTCAATGAAAACAAAATAAAATATTCAATTAATTTATCAAAACAAAATACAAATTAATCGCTGTCTGATGAGTCCATAGTGGCTGTTGTCGTAAGTCGGCCCTCTTTTTCAAAAAAGTTAGAAAGGGAATCCCCGAGTTTTGATGGCATGGCGCAATTAGAAACAAAAGTTGTGCCATCTTTTAGAAAAAAAAGAAAAGAAAAATTAAACACTGGAACCCAAAACAACGCAACTTCGAAAATCTAACGACGCACAGTGAAAATTAGTACTAATTCAGCAGCGACGCAACTTGGAAAAAACCCAAAACGAAACGACGCAAAGCGAGGTATTGGTGTATTTTGTTTCTGACAAAAGCATAATACTGATTTCGAAATTCCAAATTCACATATTTCTTCGCCCCTTTACAGAAGTAGTATACCTGGCATTAATACTGCCATATGGTATTTTTGGTATTACAAATTTTGAAATTGAGGTCATTATTAAGCATAGTTAGAAGTCAAGTATGCACCGTCTTGTTTGAGAACTAGTTGCTAGTTTGAAGGTAATTATGCCTCTCTCATAGAAACCCTTGTTTCTATTGGTAAAAGGCTGAGGCAGTAGATTTTCATCAGCAAAATCATTCGCCACAGACGCAAACAGATGGTAATCACTTGGTGCCAAGTCCAGACTGCAAGGTGGATGCATAAGAAGCTTCCATTCCAGCTTCCGGATCTTTTGGCGAGTCATTATCGAAAGCTGTAGCCTGGCCTTGTCCAGATGGAATACAATTTCTCTTCTAATGTCCAAAGCTAGCCGCTTCTAAACGATTACTTCTCTCAGGCGGTTCGAACGATGGTCCACAGCAAAATCTTCCTGACCATCCGCCTATCTTTTTATCCAAGCGAAATCCAATCGTTTTTAGACAACGTGAAATACAGATTACTAAAATCATCTTTCGGAAAAACAATTGATTTTTTTTAACTACACCTTACACTTCAGACGGTTATTGCCTTTGAGTGGATAGGGGCAGATAGGCAGCTGCATCATTTGTTACTAACCATTCACAATCATCGCAAGAACTTAACGACAAGTAGTTTTGTTAATTATACTAACGATTTTGTGTTTTTATGATTGATTGATTCTTTGCAGTTGAAGCTGTTGAAGTTGAGGCCTAAATGATTTGTGCCTGCTTTTGATATGGATTTATAACTTGTATCTTATATGTAATCAAAAGACTTTTTCAGTTTCGACACGAAGCCTATTTAAAGATATTAAGCTCCAATAGAATAAAACCAAAAGAACTTTTTCGGCGTATACAGTTTCACTTAAGCACTCGCATACACACCCACACACCCATACACTTACACCCACTTTCTACACACAAACATACCTACACATTCATACATACATATGTACGCAATTTATACAATGTTGCGGATATGAGCAAATTACAACTTGCGACTAAAAAATCGTCTGCCGCTTGTTTAAAACGACGGCTACTGCCATGGGCCAAAATACGAAATGAAACGAATTTGAATTTGAATATTCAGTCCTTACTAACAGCTCGCGGCTGTCCCCCAATTGCACACCTGCAGACATGGAACCAAATAATTTTCTTACGATAAGCTGCAATCGAGATTTAATGGCATTGAACGAAGTAAACTTAACTAAACACAATCGAGCAATTAGTCCCATGTCTACACGGGGCAAGAAAGGGGACAATTGCACACGTTCGAGTACATCGTGCGATTTCTGACATATTAATATTTGCCTAGTTGTAAGAGAAATTTAAAATGTGTCACACAACCAGTGCCGATATATTTTGACTATTTGTATGTTAAACAAATCACAAATTTGTATCTCGATGTACATGTACAACAGATTGCTTGTCGTTTTTAATTCCTAATTGAATGTACGAAGGTGTGTTATTACGCAATAATATGTAATTAGAATTTTAAAACAGAAGAACCAAAATAAAAATGTGTTTTTTTCATCTACGAGGTGGTAGACTGGTGCGAGTAGTCACTGTGATATTTTTGATGAGCAAACATTGAGTTGCCTCATTTATCATCATATCAATCAATCAATGAGTGTCACCGCAGCTATTTCTGAATGGCCTTGACCCATTTTAGACTCGAACCATCCAATGCCATAAATAAATAAGTATGTTTGTGTTTCGGACTAACTGCGCAATGGAAAGTCTTTTTCGACGCGGTGAGCCAAAGACGACGAGTTTGCAATAACAAATTAGGGGTGTAGGGGTTCTATTGTTATTTCACCTCAACACAGCTGACTCAGAGTCAGAGACCAAATTCATTAGTTATCTTAGTGACAAGCGTCAGGCATTCAACAAGCAAAGACTATTGAGCCAACTGCTCATACAATTTTCCTTCAAACGCTGCATTTTCGCTTAGAATGAAATTATGCCGGGACGACTGTGCCAAGTATGTATGGGAGTGTATAGAATATCAATTAGTTTTATCTAATTTCCGATTTATCAGTTCTTAAGACGGGAAGACGGGCTTTGGCTCACCAACCGAAAAACCAACATCGAGTATTCCCAATGTACCCACAAAACATTGTATTCAATGATTCCCGAAAAAAGGCTTTTCAATGTGGACGCGCAGATTCGACGCCACCATCGCGCACTACGAGCATCAACATGGGTGATTGCAAGCAGCTGTAGTGCCAAATACAATAATAATTTGGTTTTCGGTCTAAGTTAATTTCAAAAGCGTCATCTCTCACTTGGTCCCATGACATATAGTACAAAAACCATGATAGCACAAAAATACAATGTCCGTCACCGGTTTTTTCAAATTTTGTTTGGAAGCAACTGGATTTTTGTACACAACCATAGTACAACCACGAACATGAATAGGATTTTTCAGCTTACTAAGCACAAAGCACATACTTAAAAGCTTAATGCTTTTTGTCAAAAACCCACAGTGAACAAGCTCACTTTGACATTCGCAGTGAAATGCAGAAAAGACAAGATAAAATTATATCAGATTTTCTTAATTTCGGTTTAACATTTGTCGAAATGTACTACGTAATGTAAAAGCCTGTCAGTATCTTTGATCGTACATTTTTTTAGCACTTAGAGCTTTGATTGTAGAACCCTCCGTAGCACAAAAATTCTGTCTGTCTGTGGGGTATAAAGCGCATTAGAAGCGCAATGATCGCAAATTCATATTGTGTTGTGCATATCATACTTAAAATTTATTACAACCGTTTATTTCTTAACAAGGAGATTAGGTGTTATCTGACAGATTCAAAGTTCAGAATGATCAGGTGTGAGAAATCATTGCATTGTCCATGCTTTTTAAAGCGTGATATTTTATTTATAAAGAATGTGTAAATTTTTCTACGGCATTTACTCACTGTAAAAGTTTAAAGTTATGTGACTCGTTTAAGTTTAAAATTCGAATAACCCAATAAGCATCAAAATCACGAACAGCATCCCTTCATCCACTCCTTATGCTAGTTTTCGATCGTAATCATGAAGTGCACTTAATAAATATATTAATCGTTATAGTTTATATAAAAGTATTCTAGTGTTTGGCTTGAAGCACGATTTCTGACCTCTCCCAGGCAATAATCAACTTTACAGTACATTATTTCCGAGCTGTCTTCATTTAAATTCTAAATGTGCACTCATACATATATCCCTCATTCACAGTACACATCATTTCCATGTTTGAAAACTCTTGTTATTTCGAGTGTGATACAAAAACCACATTGCTTTAAAACATCCAAAGCTATCAATTATTAACCGAAGCCCGACAGTTTTCCGTTTGTGTTGCACTCTATACGAAAGCATACTTGCTAAGACGACCTCTCTACCATTTTGTCATCCTCTGATTTGCACCGTTATTGCTTTTGTAATTGCAAATATAAAATCATCTAATTAAGCCGTGTTCGCTCACAAGCTGTCAATTCTCACGAGGCCGAATCAGAAAATTGTAAGTACGATTAAATACTATGTTCAGGTGTATGTAAATACAACATACATGCTATACATAACAATTATATACCTACAAAATATACCTCTAACTTTAATATAGTCGTTTCATTTTTGAGACGAAATACAAGAAGAGGAATTCGAGAGAAAGAAAAGATAAAAGTGAAAACTTGAACTGCACTGTTTTCCATGAAAACATCACCAAAACCGTTGATGTGCGTATATAGAGCACATATAGTTATTACGACAGCAAAACAATAATTTGCCGAGCATTTAATAAACGCTGAGGAAGGTATAAGAAGAATAAGGAAGCGTAGGCAATAATGGCTAAGACTTGACTTGGTAATTTTAATTGTAGAAAAAGCCATATTGATTTTATCTAAAAAAATTATGGTTAGCACTTTAGTACGTAAAACGAAACTGTGTATTATGAAAATCAGAAATTGTTAGCAAACTTTATGTGGGTGACCAATGCGACTTATAGGTAAATAGTGCCTTAAGTCGACTTGAGCGGTAATTTCCCCACAGATTTGTTTTAACATCTTTTAATTGTTTTCAATAAATAGTTAGAGCGGAGGTAATTGAAAAAGACAAATTGTATACAGAGTTTTTGTACTTCAATTGTAGTTGAAGAGAACAGCCAAAGATTGAAATAAAAACACAGCATTGCAGCGTGGCGGCCAAATTTAAGCGAAATATGTATTTCACAAATTTGGCAACAAATGTTCAGCAGTAGCCGGGACTCACCGGTGGTATTATGATACATAAGTAATTTCAATTATACCGAGTAGAACATATAAGGTCATTATTGCTCTAACTTCATATTTTTCCAAAATATAACGATTGAGTTTTCAATTAAATCGGATTATAATTAATTATCAGTAGGAAAATGTTTGAGTACTTGGAAATTAATATCGCAAAAGCGTTGCGTTTAAATTTATAGTAAAGGTTTACTTTTATATTAACCTGCATTCCTCTTTCATTAAACTATACAATTTTTCAAAAAACTGGTCACATTTAAAATCAGTAAAGTTGTATAAAAAAGTTTGATATTTTTATTTTAATCCAAACTACAAACTCGGAGATTAGTAATGAAGCACAATATCTGTCAAATGCTCATCTCGGTTCTTAGCCTTTTGTTGAAGTTTCTTTGCAAAGCAATGCTCTAGCATTGACGTAGACTTTGTCCTAAACGCAGCGCCCCAAGCCCCAAAGAAAAATGCCGAATTGCAATGTAAATCGTAGTGAATCAAGAAATTCTAAAGCCTATAAAGTTGTTTTTATCATTACATAAGAGATGTTTGGGGCGTTTCAAAGTGTTTACAGTAAGCGATTTGACGTAGTGTGTATGTTTTTGGGATTTCATAAGTTCCTTTTATAATGGCTTATTAGGATACAGCTTTTTATCGACATGTGTTTTTTAGTGGCCGACTTGGATCCTAATCGTCCATCGCGAAAATTTTCCGCCCCACTGTCACTGGATGATCCCATCGGCGATGAGACCAAAGAAAAGCAGCGCTTGCGCCAAGAGCGCCTCATGACTGTGAATGAGGAGGCATTGGATGAAATTGAGTTGGAGAAGAAGAAGGCCCAACGTTTGGATGAAGCGAAACGCAAAGAGGCCAAGTACGTATCTGTGCCCAATTAAATGCAATGCGATTTTGAAGTAAGATGAGTAACGATTTTTGTATATTCGTATGACGAATAGGGCTTTGGAAGAAGAAAAAAAACGCAAGGCTGAGGAAGCTGCTGAAAAGAAACGCATCGCGGATGAGCGCAAAGCTGAGGAGAAACGTCAAGCAGAAGAAGAGGAAAACTCCAGAAAAGCTAATGAGGAGGCACGTCTTGCGGAGGAGGCGCGTCTTGAGATGGAAAATCGCAGGGCCGAGGAGGCCCGTGCGGCTGAAGAGGCACGTAAAGCTGAGGAGGCTCGTTTGGCTGAGGAAGCACTGAAAGCTGAAGAAGCTCGTTTAGCTGAAGAAGCTCGTTTAGCTGAAGAAGCCCGTTTGGCTGAAGAAGCTCGTTTAGCAGAAGAAGCCGCACGAAAAGCAGAAGAAGCTCGCATCGAGGAAGAGCAGCGTATGCGAGAAGAGGAATTACAGCGATTGGCGGAAATTGAAAAGGAAGCAGAAGAAGAACGAGAAGGAGAGCTGGCTCGCCAAGCTGCCGAATTGGCTGAAATCGCGCGTCAAGAAGCTGAAATCGCTGCCAAAGAATTACAGGCGATGCAGCAAGCTGACTTGGAAGCAAATGTCCCTGCTCCAGTTTCTGCCGAACCAATTGTTGATGAACCGGTCACACCCTCGGATGAGATAAAGCAGGAACCATCTATATATCTCAGCACCAATGTAGATGACGTACAGTCAGAAAACGAAGATACCACTGCCACTGAATCGGAAGATGAATAAAAATCTTACAAAAACTAATAAGAATATCGAATTATACAATGTATGTATAAAACACGTACGCTAAACAAGTACGATTATATAACGACACAACGACCCAGAGAACTCAATCACACGAGATTGTGTTCAATGCAATTATATAGTTTGCTGAATCTATTATTATAAATCTTAAATTTTGTACAAAAATGTGCAAAATCTTACATAAGAATCATTGATTTCCTACCGCTTTTATTCGAAATCTACCTATACATATTATAAAGTTAATACAAAATAACTGTAAAGACATTTAATAGAAAGTCATGTGCACTCATGGACGAAATAATAGGTGTGAGCACTGCTATGACAATTTTCGAACAGTTCAGTCTGCATTTTATAGTTAAAAATATGTAGTTCTACATATATAATTGCGACAGCACACATTTTTAGAAAGTTCCTATTAAATAAATTTAAATTGACTAACAAATCGTTCTGCAGCAAAAGAAATCATCGTTATTCTGAATGCAAATAAATTGCCAGCTAGTTTGAGGAAATTGCTTTGCAGAATTCCTTTGCCGGGCTTTTTTCGGAAATCACACAGCCATCGGTTGATCTTCCGCTTCACAGTTTAGCTTAGAACGTTATTAGGGCTTTTGTTAAGAATTTTTAATTTTTTCGTTGGCGTCCTAACCCTTTCGCAACAGTCTCTCTTCTGGCGAACTGTTTCATCTTCCACGTAGGCCATGTTACGCTAACCCTTCTACACACAAACGCAAAATTTCACATGACATAAACAGCATTAGGACCAATACTAAGCACCAATCGTGCAGCAGAAAGCGTTAAACTGTTTTAGAACAAAACATTTTCGCTGTCAGTTCGTTAACCAATTACTTTGTCCGTGAGTGCATCTTCCACAGCAATACATGTGAATGAAGCTGTCACAATGGATACTCGATCGTAACCTGGAGCAAAGCCCTCGTATATGAGATCGTACATTGACAGTGGGTATGCAGTTATACGAGGAGATGTTTGCACAGAGCGATAACCCTTGGCTTAGTGCTAATGCATTTTTCTTTCAAATTATTTTGTTATTTCTATTTCTTGCCAACTTTCAACTTATTTCTTTTGAATTTTAAACAAATACACTGTAGCCGTTTGCAAAAGCAAAACTTTTTTTTCGTATAATCAATTTGGGGAATTGTTTTGGGTATATTGGACTGTTTTGATGGTGAGTTGCCTTAATTGTGCGAAAAACGGTTTTCCTACGTAATACAAGTGCATCTTTGCGGTGCGCGGCGCCGCGACGGTTGAAATCTGAGCTGGTATGCTAAAGACTGTTGCTCACATTTTGTGAAGATGCTTGCTGAAACCAAAATTTGGACAATTTTTTGACACCAAATTTGAATTGTTCGACCTCTTGTCACCTTAAAAAACTGTTTCATTCGCATATTGACCAAAAAAATCGCTGGGCTTATATGGGTTAAACATGCAGTTTATAAATTTAAATTAAAATAAATTTTCTAGTATTAATAAGACTTCACTCTAAGGACCAACAAAAACAGTTATTCCTAAAACCATAAAGGGTTCAGACGCCCACAAAGTAGCATGTTGCTATATGGCAACAAAATAGCGATGGGGTTAATATAATAGCATAACATATCTTGAAAACCACAAAGTCAATTTAGTTACCTTCAAAAAAACAGTGTTCTTAATTCGATGGCACTGCACTTAATACCTAAAACCTCAAGCTTTCGAAAAATATCTTCATAACTATGATTTTTTTTTAGTCTAATTTTCAACAACAAACCGAGCAGAGCAACACATAGTTTGCAAATTATAATTATTAATTGTTAATACTGTGAATGCGGTCATTCTGGCTATTTAAAAGTTCAAAGCACTGCACACGATTTAACATTTAACATTTTATTGTTGAATTGATGGGTTAAGTAAAAGCATACCCGAAAAAGCATACCCTATAACCCGAACTTGGAAAAAATCCCAGTTAATAGAAAAGTGTTCCAATCCACCTTGTTGAAAGTACTTAAGGTGGCAACTATGCGCGATATGAAGTTCAAATAGGTTCAGGCATGACTGCCACAGTTGGTTACTGACTGGCTCATTTCTTTAGGCTTGGTTACTTTTATAGGTCTCCCTCGTATAACACGGTGGTTACGTTGCAGGAAAATTCCGCGTTATGTGATATGTTATAGAAGATTTAACTTTCATATAAATTTTAGGGTTATGTTCCAATAAGCCTTTTCCGAAACAGAATAGGTACTAAATTAAAGATACATTCCAACTCAAAATCAAAATGTATACTTTATTTAAAAAATTAAAAAACATAATGAAAACAACTTTTTTTTTTAAATCGCGTTATATCGAAAACGCGTTGTAGAAGTACCGCGCTATACGAGGGAGACCTGTATTTGTGTTTGATGACTTTTTGAAAGTGAATTCTAGTGTACATAACCTTGCAGCAGTAAGATATTAACTTTTTGCTCATATGTTTTTATTGAGAAAAATAATTGTATGAAATATATCACCCTGTAATTGTTTTCACCTCTTCAAAACTAAGCTTTGTCAGATAACGAAAGAAAGAACTGAAAGGTTAAAATTTCTCTTTTATTTTTGAATGGTTACATTTTGGTTGCTTTTTAAGAAAAATCTGGCTAAACAAATTTTGGTTTTGGCCATAGTGAAATCAATAAAGTGTACCAGGTAGATGACGTACACTTATTTTTCTGAGTAGCAATTGGCAATGTGTCAATTAATTTGTGTCAGTTCGATTAACCTTTATTTTTGTTGTTGCAAATATAGCACAACATTTAAAATTTCAGTACTCCACAAAAACATAGAAACAAACAGAAAAACATTATGTCAGAAAAACATAGAAACTGCATTAACTTGCGTGTTTTTGCAGAGAGAGCACGTTTTTCCTGGCATGTAATATCGTTTTTTGTGTCGGTTTTGGTGCAGAACGTATTTTCAATCAACAATTTATTTTGAATTTTTTTCATACGGCACAGACCGGTCATGTAATCTGGCAGTTTTCATCATAATGACTTTGTCATTAGTAGTAAAATATATCAGGAGAGTAAGCGAGCTTACGCTCCCAAAAATGAAACTATCCAAAAAAGTAAACAAACACCAATTTGTAGGAATTTGCAAGTTTTAACTCTTGGTTACACCAGTGGTACTTCGCACACTCACAATACACAGTAAAAAGGGTGTAAACAAGAGGGTTAAAGAAAGCAACAGCTGATCTAAAAGTTTCATTTGACGTTTGAAGCGGTAGGGAAAATTAAGTTTAATCATAAATTTAATGTAAAAGGCAAATAGTTCGTTGCGCTCAATCTGCGATTCTGCCCTTTCAGCTTCAGCGGGTAAAGCTGAGCAAGATGGTTGTGGGTCAGCAGACTTGCGAACGCACAAATTCTTTGCAGGTTTCATTTGCCTCCAAAAGTTTGCAAAAATTATTTCGATCATATGGCAGCGAGTCATATGTTTTTCTTGTTCTTCTTCTTACTGGCTAAAAGTTACTGGACCAAATTTCTCCAGTAAAAACTTGCAAGTTTTCACGAAATGAACTGTCACTTTACGCTCTCAGTTTCTCTCTCGTTACTGGAGATTTGGCGTCAACACACAGGATCGAGTAAAAGTTTGTACAAATTCGTACAAATTATTCTCACCCAAACAGACCTAATAAGTTTACGATGAAGAGAGAGTTCCTCCTATCTGGCACACTTCATTAATTTCACTATGGTTTTGGCAACCGTGAGTTCAGGAATTCAACAGTAGCAGGTGGCATCACCGCCTATCAGCTGTGGCTTGTTTGCTGATTTTGACACGAAGGCTATTATTGTATATCAATTGTATATTTACTTCTCATATGTTTAAAAGTTCTCGCTGCTGTTTTTCACAAACAATTTTTCCTACATGGAGGGAATGCAGGATAAGCTGGAACAGTATCGTCAGAGAAAACACAGAAAACAAAAAATCGAAGAACTTAAAACGAAATTTAAACGCTTTCTGATGTTGGGCACCGGAGCCAAAACGAGTGAAAGTGTCTGCGTCGATATCTCAGTAAATTCATTTTAACTGTACGTCGTTGGGATTTAGTGCAGTCCTATTCATAATGTATTTGTGGGTTTCAGAATGCTCGAGTGCTTGGAGCGAACGAGCCGGTGTCATCGTCAGCAACCGATAGTGGCGGCGAGGCGGACGATCCCGCAATCAGGACCGATGATTCAAGCGAGTTTCCAGAAGAAACTGAATCTCGTGACACTGAAGAGCAGCAAAACAAAATTTTCAAATACACTTTGTGGGCCGTCTACTTACTGTTTTGGATAACGATGTATACAATCGCTATACAGATGAAGTTTGGTTTGGTGTTCTTGATGTTATCTGCACTGTTCGGCATTTATTTTAATACTCGTACGGGGCCCAAAACCCGAAACGAAATTAGCGCCTATAGCGTTTTCAACAAGAACTGTGAAAGCATAGATGGTACGCTGAAAGCTGAACAATTTGAACGGGAGTTGCGATATGGATCTGGTAGCGTAAAGTAGAAATTTTTTTTACATATTCCGTTAACACGTGATAATAAACTGGATTTGAAATTAATGTTGCTAATTTTCCCCGATTTTCTGTTTCCCGATAAGCGGATGTTTCTGTTTCTCGAAATTCGCGAAGATCAATAAGATTTGTAATGCTTAAATCGAAATAATAAAAACTGTATTAAGTGATCAATTAATTTTCACGTATTAATTTACACGTTTTCATGTAGGGATAACACATCATATATTCCAAAACTTTTGTATTTACCTTTTTAGGTTTTGGAATTTATAATATTTTTAATAAATACTGAGTGCCGCATAACTGTGGGCTCAGAGATGCGGCAAAGCTATTCTTTAGGGAATAATGTTTGCCAAAAACGATCACAAAATCGATAGATATGTAGATAGAATGTGAATTTAATAATGTTTAGTGCTTATGAGAAACGAACATGTGAATACCACGGATTTTTTAAGAATCACTATAGTAAACTTCAAGGAGTTCTAAGACACTATCTTTCGTATGCTGTTTTAGTTTAAAAATTAAAAATAACTTTTTTAATTTTCCCTACCAAATGTGCGATTCGTTTTACAGCCTGTAGGTTACAAATGTTACACTTCAGGTTATATATATATATGTATATTTATACCTGGTTTTAAATTTGAATATAACCTTATGTGCGTCGATTTTGTATTTCAAATAACTTGTCCAAACATTGTGAATCTTTATATACTTACTTTAATGGCCATAACAACTCAATACCAGGTGACATACTGCTTTTTAAAAACGAAAACCATTAAGAGATTTCCTAATACTGCAACCATATAGTCACATGGATGCGCTACGAAGTCAAGTCCAAAGTTGTGGAAAGTCCCAAAAGCATGTCAAGATATACATCATATCTTCAATAGGTCAGATTTTGAAGAAATAAATGTTATCAATTAATTTAACAATTTTCACTACTTCCTAAATAAATAAATATCTGATGGAGCACAATGCAAGACGCATTTTTTGCAAGACGAACTTTTATGGGACTTGAAAGAAATACAATTTCAGAGGCACTCATTGGCGTCCTTTTAATTGCTTGCATAAAAAATTTCTAAAAAGGAAAGATGCGTCGATTCAAGTACAGAATTAACAAAAAGCGCCGAAAAAATTAGCAAATTTAAATAATTAAAACCTGAGTTCATTTAAGCAAGGCTCGCAGAGTATTAAATTTTCTCATCTGTCCGGCTAAGTCTACCGCCGAGTGTTGGTCACAGGGAAAACTGTAAAACTTTTATTTAGGGCCAGACTTTTATAGTCATAAAAATTGTTCATATACTGTGGTATTTTGCTGGATTTCGTAGGATTGCCAATCGATTCTTCGCTGCTGGCCGTGTTCCAGAGCACTGTTTTCATAAAAACACGTGTTTGAGTGCCATTGCTTTGCACTGAATGCATCTTTTATTGCACGTCTTACATAGGTACATCAATCAAACATTACTTACATACGGACGAAGGTACAGCAGCATCCTCGACGCAATTTACATTAAAATCAAATCAACTTTACAAGTGAAATAAAGTGTGCGGCTGTCGCTGGACAATGATTTTCTTTCTGTACCTTAAATATTCGAGTGACAATGTTACTTGTTTATTTTACAATTAAAAAAATTTTTACGAATGGTGAACGAATGGTGTTGGGTTGCATTATTCGTTTTATAAAATATAAATTACTTCCTGTTTATTGATAATAAAATTATGTTCTTATTTTTGCTTTTCAAAAATAGGCATTTTATAAAATCTGCATACTATTTCGTAAATATAATGGAATGCTTTGTTTGAGTTGACGTGGCTTGCCTCCCATTTCTTCAATATACAGTACTTTCCGCTCAAAGCGAACTTCGAGGGACTGGGCAAAATGGTTCGATTTAACCGAAAAATCGCTTTGAAAGGGGTCCGTAATAAACGAAAACATAGCGCGCGTACTTTTGAAATTGGTTCGTTTTAGGCGGAAAATCGTTTTAAACGGGTTCGTTGTAAACGAAAAGCACTGTATATACAAATCAAATAAAATTGAATGAACAAATTTAGGGCTCCATCACAAATTTTACCCATTTAGCCCTGTTCCACACCAAATTGTATTAAAATATTTTTTTCATTATATTGTTCATTCTTTATCTAAAATAAATTCCGTAACTGAGTAGTATATGATTCAATCGACTGCGTTTATATTCATGCTCGGCGCGAAAGAATTCCTTAAGGGTCGCAATTGTTGTGTGTAGCAAGCATTCCTTAAGATACCCAACCTGTATGCATTGCCCGAAAAGGTGTTCTGCCCAAAAACCATACAAGTAGTCGCTGTCATTTACCTCTCATAGGTGCACATTACGCCTTGCCCAGCCGTGACTATTGTGGTCTCATAAACACAAAGTAAATTCTTTAGTCGCCAGATGGACCGATCGCTGAAGCAAAATAGCAAACGCGACAAAACTAATGTGGTAGACAGCTGAACCACCGTATATGAGGGATTTACAAATGTTTTTAAACAAATTTTGACTATCGCTTGTTGTCGTGCATTCTGTACTGGCCATAAGTGGCCCATTAAGTTGGCCTACTACCACTGCATTTAAAAATCTTGTTAAATATTACATACAAGCAATCCTATTTGCCTTTTTTTCATACTCCTTTACCTTGTCGTAGGGCTATATTCGATTCTGCATCAGGTTCAGAACAATTTGGACCGCCTGCCAGTTTATTGCAAGTGCGCAATTGAATTTAATCAATCAGCCCTATCGGGAGTTTCACGTGAACAACATATCGGGTGGAATATTTCACTTCTCACCTCATCGCGAGTTTCGCCCGAAATTTTCGGCATGCAAATTTCACCTATCGGCAACACTTATTCCGCGTGAAATGTCTTGTCAGTTAACGGAAAATGTTTCGTTAATATTTTGAACGTGAAGAAAAACAAAGGACATGTAAGTTGTTGATTTTGATGCAAAACAAACTCAAATAAATAAATAAATAAATAAAGCGCAAACCGAAATACTGCTCAATAGGATGCAGGAGGAACCAGATGTTGCGAGAGGTTTCATCAAGGGAAGCCGGGATAAATTTGCAGAGTTTTGGAGGGATCTGACACTGGAGCTGAATAGTGCCGGCCCTCCAATGAAAAGCGAAGTGGAGTGGAAGATGGTAAAAATTGTGTTCCTAGTACATGCACATATGTATGCGGCCAATAATTAACCGCTTTTTATTAAGGTTTGGGCTGATCAAAAACAGTATGTGCGTAAGAAGGCCGCACAAAACAAACTGGAGGTGGACTCAACAGGGCGCAGAAATTTTCGCCAACGGAAGAGGCCATTTTTCAGCTCGTTGGGATGAAGAAAGCAGTGGAGGGCGTTGGTGCGGCACAGTCCTTCGGATTACCTCCAGCTCCAAAACGAAAAAGAACTGACAAAGAGAATCAAGAGCCAGGTAAAACCGACAACATTATATTATTTAACACAATCTTTTATTCTATTATAATACACTTTTATTCTACTAGCCGAAGGAGTTGAAGAAAGCGCCCAATCCCCGGATGCTGCAGCTGGTAGTAGCGACTGCCTACCTTCTGCTTCTCTGCGCCAAAGTGAAGCAGCATGCAACAACGGCTCGCGCAACTCCAGAGGATTCGAACAATCTCTTAATTGCCTGCGAACTGCTCGTTCCTGGGCCATTTCCTCTTCCTCGCACATGAGTCGCAACGCTATACTATGCATTTTTAAAGAAAAAAATTCGCAAAATCTTCTTATTTCCTTTTATTTGACTGTTTTATTAATTTTTTGCACCTTTTTCACAGCTGTCACAATAACGTTTTTGTTTGTTCGAATCGGCACAGCTGATTCGAAGTGAAATGTCTTTCGGGCGAAACTCGCGATAAGAATTTTTTTCCGGGTGAACAAAAAAAAGTGAGGTGAAATGTTGTTCACGTGAAACTCCCGATAAGGCTGAATGTAACATTTCCACATTTCTGACTGTTTTCTGACAAATTGGAAAATGTTTATGGTATTTATATCTTTAATATTAGAAATATAGTTTATAAGGACAGTCGGAAATTTTGGAAGTAGTTGAAACATTTATGCATTGGAAAAGGGTTTAGCACAAAAATTCTCCTTTTGACAAGACAGAAAGATAATCACATTGTAGAGATGTCTCTCATGCGTAAATTTTAGATCTAAACCTTCAAAATCTTGATAGATATATAGATATTTCGTTTTTAGTTGATTTAGAGAAAAAAAGCAAATATTTTTTAAATATACTCATACGAGTACATTAAAAAAACAATATTCAATATTTTCAATATGTATCTATGCATGTAAATCTTTTAAACTTATTAGATATAAACATTTTTTGCAATCCTCAAGAAAGGAAATCGATGGGTTGAGATAATAAAATTGGGTTAGTTAGTTGTTGGGTTAAGGTCGATTCCAGTGTTTTTTATTTGAATTTAAATAAATATTGAAGTACATAAACCCAAGTCAACACAGATTAATAAGCAATATATCTTGTAGTAGTGGCACGATGACGGATTGTGCGAAAGTTTTCGCTAGTTAAAGTTTTGTACTCGTTCACTGAAAATAAAGAACGGAAACCACGAAGGGTTTATACAATATTGATACTTGTTTACTCAAAATAATGGCAATATATTACTCAAGGTTCGTACTCGAATCCACACTTTTAAAATTCAAATGTGTGCATGTGCTATTTCTTTGAAAGTTGTTTAATTTGTCGCGCTCTAGCCGCATTGGCATTTCACAAGTATTTATTAGGTTTAGCCAATAAGTACTGTAAGTTTATTGGCCTGGTCTCTGAACTGAATTCGCATTTTTCTCTCGAAAGTTCAGCTGCATATCACAATATCTTATAAATTTTAGCATAACATAGGTCTTTTTCCATCAGTTTTGTCTTGGCCGGAAATGAATTAGATGCACCGTGTTGACTGAATAAAGTACTTACGGAATTGAATAACGAATTGAAAAAGTGTAAACAAGTTAAAATTTAACACTTTTGTTAGGTTAGGTTGCCTCGGGAGACTAGGTCATCAGCTTGTTTAGTAATCTTAATCAACCACTTCTGCAGTTGTATGAATTCCAAAGGGGCGTTCGGCCCCGAAGAAATAGTTTTCGAGTTCAAATCTACGCGCTTGCAGATCGATAATATGCAAATATATAAGTGAGATTATTTTTTTGATGGCATTGTAGTATCATTATGAGTATCATAGTATTGTTATGAGTTGACCTAATTTGCCTAGGGATTTGCCCCTCTAGGGAAAACCATATCACCTAACCTAACCTAATCTAACCTTGACCTGATAAAGTGTGAGACAAATTACTTTAACGCCGCCTGGTCATCAGTATATATCACAATCTCTTTGCGCTGCACAACCGTTATACGCTCGAGAATCGGAAAAGCTTGAAAGCTTATGTAGTAAATTGGTTCCAAGTACACCAACCCAAACAAATTATAAAAGATTCACTGTTCACTGTTTTATATGAAACAACGAGTTTTCAAAGTAACAAAGCATTTAGAAAGTACTTGCATTTCAGCACATTTAAATCAAATGCAACTTGTAGACATTATCCGTTTGAATACTTTTCCAATTTTAATTAGTTCAATGAATAATTCAATTATTAAATTTAAATTAATTTAATTTTTTTCTAGCTATTAAATGTTGGCAGTTAAAGCAGAAAACCCAGTGTGCGACAGACGAAGCAAACTCTTACTTGATCTCTCTTCAGAATCATTAAAAAAGTAGCTATTCGGCAATTAGACCATTTCCAAGACATTTAATGAAAAGTCATTCTTGTTGTGTGAAAGGCAAAAGCCCAAATTGAAACAACGGTCCCGGTGCTCATATGCAAAATGCATAAGAAATATGTGGATTCTAATAACGCGTGAAATAGGCTAAGAAAACTTGACTGAAGCAATAACTATCATACAATTAGAAAGTGCGTTTAAAAAATATGTAAAACTTTTTCGGTCAAATATTTCAGAAAACTTAGCAGCAAGTTCTGAACGTATTGGACACTTAATTTTTAAGAGAATACTCGTAATATAAATTTGTGAATAAAAATTATGCTCTTTTCATTTTTAGGGAATAGGCGCCTTAATCAAGCGAAGTTGGCATGAAAATATACACATATTTTGCAATAGAACTGGCGGCAACCGTTAGGACTTTTCATTCCATTCCTCGAAACTCGCCTGAATTAGTTTCTTACTTTTTTGGTCATAGTATGCTCTCACACCGACAAATGCACCTAAACTCTTATGTCTCTATGTTTTCCTTCGTTTGTTCACCAATTAGCGGAACATTTTCTCGAACTGATCTGAACTTAGCAAAGTGTGCATCTCTACAAGTATTTAACACTGGTGTATTTGTACAATAGTGTAAATTTTTAATAGTATTAGCTACGTTCCTTCACGGTATTTATGTACATTGGGTGTTGTTTGGGTACTTACGCTAGTTTGTCGTAGGATATTTTCAAATTTGTTGTTCTATTTTTGTCCAACGTTTCACACATATTTTGTTATAGTTTCTAACTGTATTCTTAAAACTTATAGGCGTTTTGAGCAATTATTCTACGTACACATACATACTATACACATAGTGAGCGTCTTTGTATAAATCTCCTTAGGTTTGGTTAGACGAAGGGCTGCTAGTTACGCGCGCGTGTGGGTGTGCGAGTTTTCGGATATCGTGTATCAAATATATATGCTTTTGAATAGTAGTGTGGGATAGCGATTACAGTAGTGGTTACAAGTATGTCAGCGGCTAAAGATTTGGTAATGGCAGGATTCCGACAGTTATCCCCATGAGGAAGCCAAAACGCGAGTCCGTCGCCTGCACAATCCCATGATTCACATGTAGAACTCCTGATCGATGAGCAGGAACTCCCGTGTGCAGGCCGAATGCTAGCATTTCGGCATGAAGGACTCGCGCGAGGGCAGCAGGCATAAAATGCTCAGAGCCATGACCATATGCCAAATGGAATGCACGATGTGGTAGTTTTGCTTCGTTTGCAGGAAGGCGTAGCAGATCAGCCCTATCATCACCAGCACCGCTCCAAGCGGCATGTAAACAGTTAGGTACTGCCGAGCGGGAAACCACTTGCGAAATCTGTAGCAGCGCAGGCCCCAGCTGGTTGATATTAGACAGATGCCCGTCAGTGAGGGTGCCAGAAACACCCAGAGACTCTGCTTGTTCAGTTCGGTGCCAAAGGCCAGTAATATGGCACCCAGCATGTGCAGCAGCGACACAAAATGTTGCTGTATGTGGGCCATTGCCACCAATGTGACCCAGATAGCCAACAGGCCGCAGTAGAAATCGCAGAATTGCAGGACGCCGATTTTCACCAAGCAGAAGCTATACTCGTCCTCGCCGGAATCGCACGCATGGTAGAAGATGGAAAAGAACATGGCGAAGAAGTAGATAACGGCCTCGGTGTAGTATTTACGTCTCGCGGCCATGTAAATGCTGGGGAAGAACAGCAGGTTGCTCAAAGTTAGCAGCAATGAGGCTACTAGAATGGAAATGCTCGATGGGACCTGCGTGTCTTCAGTGCAGTCCCAGCCTCGGTAGCCTTTCATGCAGACGCAAGTTGAGAAGACAAATCCGCCGGACATGTAATGGTAGCATCGGCCGAATCTGCCGCAGCGACCTGCCACGCAAGGACTCGATGAGATCGTGAACACTACGGAGGTGCTGCAGTTGTCGAGTGCAAAGTGTTGCTCGGTTGCGAATTTGTGATGTATCTCGAATTGGTGCGTCATGTCGAGATAGCTAGAAGTGCACCTGGAATCCATCAAGCACTCCTTCACTTTCAGCGTTTCGGTCTCGTTCATACTTAAGAGGCATTGGTGCTCGTTTATGCACGCCATATAGCGAGCAGCCCCAGCAGAACATGCGCACGGCGACTGCATATCCCGAAGCATGTTTGCGTGCTTCTTCACAAATTCCTTGACGCTGTCGATGATGGTGGCCCGGGCTGCCGTTTCGGCTCCGTGGCAATAAAGACCCATTGTTACGTACCACTGGCCGCTCTCGGGAAACGGTACGTGAATTAGCCCGGTGCTGGTGTTGGAGTCGGTGTTGTTCACGATGCTCGAGGCGGGCAAGAGCTTTTGTCCGTAACGACATTTATCCGGCCACGTCGGCTCCCCAGGTTCTCCCAAGCGCATGCAAACGATGATCGTCTGATTGCTTCGAGGCACCGTCTTACTCTCGGAATCTGAGTCGGCATCGTCAGCAGAGTCCGCGGGCCGAGATACCAGTTTCTCTGCCAAGATTCCACTTCGTTCTGTGGGAGAATGGGGAAGCGTAGGCATTGTTTTTAACTCGCTGGAGCGTTTTAGGCTGTGCTTCATTGAAACGCCAAAGGATAGGGTGCCGCCAATGTCGTACACTTCGCCGATGTCGAATGAAAAACCTGCCGCAGTGCCCGCAGTGAGATTCAATACGGTCGGCACAGTGCCATTGGCGTCGGGAACGAGGTCATAATCGAACATAAAGAACTCGCGGTAGGTTTGCCGCAACAGAGGATAGAATTCCATGTTGCGGAGACGCACTGGTCGCCACGGACTCGGCGCATTATCTTTTGAGGCTCCATTACTCGCATCCGCGCTATCATGTTCCGTGGAATTGTTGGCCTGGTCAATGACTGTCGATATATTGGCTACTTGTTCTGCTGCTCCACCACTGCTGTGGGTATTGGCAGAATCGGCAGAGGGTGCATTGAAATCAATTCGTAACGAGTATTCTAGTCTATACCGAACGGTATTGTTTCCGGTGCCACTGTTTTGCCCGTTAAAAGCGTTCTCCGAGTACCTAAGCCCTAGTAGCTGCTGTGGTTTTCGTTGGTCGCGATGTCCGCTGGCATGTGGTGAAGTGGCTCTCTTTCTCAGCGGAATGGTTGAAGAGTTCTCTTTGAGATTATTGAGCAGCTCCATTTCGGACAAGGTCAGAGCATCGACTGTGGCGTTGAGAAATGTAAGCAGCGCGTAGTGCCACGTATTGGGCTGCACGTAGAACTTAACTGAGATGTCTCCAGTCTGGTTTGGCCTAAAGATTGTGCTGCAAATGTTGTTGCCCTCATCTTTCGGCTGCGCTGCGGCGTTAGGAAATGCATTAGCCTGCACAAAGAAGCCAATCGCTGTGCACTGCAAGCACTCATGCGTAATTGCGATGTGCGCTGTGGCCACTGTGCTGTCGCGGGGCACATAGAATTTGTAGACAGTTTCATTGCCAGGCGTAGCGTTGCTACTGTTCAATGTATCTTTGCCATTGTTGTTGTGACCACTGGCCAATTTCGACTTATCCGATAAAAGTGTTTCGATGTTGTTTTTGGAGCTCATCGTGGTGCTGATGAAAGATGTGGACGTGGATGGGAGTAATGTCGTATGTTCTGTTGTCGATATTGCTGCCGAGGCTGTTCCTGATCCTGAGTCGGAGGACATTGTTGTCGCGGTGGAATGGTTTGCGTTTTGACCACTTTGGTCAGGGTTCTCCGATTTCTTGGGCTTTCGCACATCGCTGTTAGTGTACAGAGCGCCTTTATGCACTTCACCGTTATTTAGGATAATAGGATGAAAACGTGAAACTGAGAGCTCAGCTAGCAGCAAAGTGTCACACGATGCAGCCAGACCTGTAATAAAGATGGACAAGAAACGGTGAAATTGTAACAAACTAGAGCCCAGTAAATATATTTCTGGTGGCCACTTCACATATAACAAGTGCGGTTTTTTTGGACCTATAATAGCCTTATGTCAACTTTGAACTGTGGGCTTGGAGATGTTCTTATAGACAAACATTTAACACCAATAACTATGACAAAGTAAGTGGCAAAGCTTTATCTATTTAGTACTGAAGGAGCAGGATCAAGGCAAGTAAATGTTAATACACCTTGAGTAGGGTTCAAACTTTGACTTATTAATGAGAACGGCCAGAGATAACTCTGGAACGACGGCGCGTGTAAGCCAACGCGTGGCCACTGAACAGAATTATGAGGATGTGTGGAGTGTCCCATTTGCTCTTACCTTGCTGTTCGATGCGATCATTGCTTGGATCAGTCCAACTGATAAAGGACACAGCAAACCAATTCCCCAGCTGTGGTCCTTCGACGGTAATGTGTTTCTCTTCATCATCTGACTGGAATTGTAAGTCATATATCTTAAACCTGAAAAATATTGATTTGCGATCAGAGAAAGGAAGGACTGGGTCAGCGGCCACAATAAAACTCTCATCCGCTGATAAAACAAAATTGGGAAACAAGTGAAAAAGAGTGACCATTCAGTTAAAAACATTCAAAAATGGGCTCCTTTTAATGGTGTAAACCAGGGATGAGCAACACGCGGCCCCTTAAACATGTTTATGCGGCCCGCCAAGCATTTCTAAAATTGAATTTATTTTATCGATTTTGTTATGTTTTTGTAATGTAATATTAATAAATGTTACTTTATGTCCGGCCCGCAAATATTTTTTCAATTTAGCCCATTAAGCCCTGAATGGACAAAAAATCAGGCAGGCTTTCAGCTTGTTTTCTTCCTTGTTAATAGTCCCGAAAAAAATTTGAAAACCACCCGATCCAATGTAAAATTGAGTGCTCTTTCCGAATATGCCCATGAAACTCCGCCAAAATTAATACCTATTTGAAAAGTTATAAACGTTTTTTCACCGAAAATTGCAATTTTTGCGGTACTAAAAATTTTTAAATCCGAAATTCCGATAGGAAAGCAGTTACGCCCATAGCTTTTTTTGCCTGGAAACGTGGCATAAGAAGTTCACCTATAGAAATAAATCATTCAGACCTTCATTTCAAATCGGAACTCTATATTTTTCAAACTATAGGCTTTTAAATTTATCAAAATTTCACTTTTGACACTCAATATACTTTTGCACAAAAAAACAACACAAAACTTTTTTTTATACCCCTAAACTGGACTGGAAAGTTAAGTGTCTAGTTAAAGTGTATCCAATTAAAAGCCCTAACACTCCATTGCTTTCTATCATCATCATCATCATATCATTTCTTTCTCTAAAAAAAAGCAATTTACTGTATTTGGAGTTTGATGAGTCTGGATACAACTAAAAAATTGAAATAAATAATAACAAATTGTTTTGCATATTGAAGTTGCTTACCTTTGATCGGCATTAAGAAAATTTCTAGGAAATGTTATGTTTTCAGGATTTATCACAGGATAACTGCTGGCCTTAAGATGTAACGTCACGTCACGAGGTTTGCATTTTCTTTCTACTTGTCAGATAAGAAGAGAATTTGGTTAATGAAAATGATTGAATCAAATAAATCACAGATACGTACGAAAGGCACTTTTGGACTCCTCATACGCTTTGAATGAGAAGAAGGCTGTACGCGTGTCTGACGGGATGCGAAAATGGAGTATGGATACATCCTTGTATGATGTATACTTAAGCAACGTATTCGAGGGAAGTCGAACGATGAGGGTCTGATCCTTTGTCAACTTTAGCTGATCTATTTTCTCTGGGAACACTTCACTGATATGGTAGTTGCTTTGTGTTGACTGTTGATAGACCTGAACGTTTGCACAGCAATAGTTGTCATGATGATTGGCAATGATGGTCAGCAGTGCGACAACAGGGAGAAAGACGTTCCATTGCATGTGATACATTTCCACTGATATTTTTATGGATGGCAATATAGCGAGTTGTCAGTGGTCAATGATATGGCTATTGCTGCAGGAAGCTGGTCCAGCCATCAGTTCTAGAAATGCGTTTTAATCAAAAGTTAAAGTCGGTTTTACCATTTAGGCTTCATACACGAACAAATGGTTACAGATGTATTAAAAGAGGTGAACCAGGGGCATTTTTCTGGCCTGACTTTACAAAGTTTTAGTTTTATGAACACATACACTACGAATTCTTGCTCTTTACTGAAGCCTTTGAATTTGTGAAGTGAAACCAGCCTTGAGAGTAGTGAAGTCGACTACTACTACAAAGTGCACCATCGACGGGAAATTCACTTTACGCCAAATCCTGGAGAAAAAACCCATGGGATTCAATCAATACCCACCATCGATTTATCGATTACAAGGCAGCATGTGAGCATTTGATAGACCCATAAGAGATCGACTGTATGCTGCATTGCCTGAACTTGGTATCCCTGAAAAGCTCGTGAGACTTTGCAGAGCGACGTTCAGCAATACACGCAGCTCCGTACAAGTTGGAAATGCCATGGCTGCTTTTGCGGCAATCGAAAGAAAATCTGACAAAAAGGGTCTGGTGGTGATTGGGGGCAAGACGAAGTATTTGCCGTCCACACGCAGGGACTCGCAGCGGCTAGGGTCCCACGTCGAGGCTGGTAGTATACTTTTGAAATTGTCGAGGAATTCGTCTACCTTGGCACCGCCATAAACAGCCGTAAGTATGTCAACCTGGAGATAAAGCGAAGGATTATTGTTCCCAATAGGTGCTATTATGTAGGTCTCGGTAGGCAACTGAGTAGCAGAAACCTCTATAGGACGGTTGTTCTGCTCGTGCTCCTCTATGGCGCAGAAGCATGGACACTGTCACGTAACGACACAGCGGCCCTTGGGGTGTTCGAAAAGTAGGTACTTTGCATTGTACCTGTTCGTATTGACGATGACTATCGTATACGAATCAAAAACCAAACCAAAAAGCATTGGTAAAACCTCCAAATGTGTGCTAAGCTATTGGTCCCTTCCCTCTCTTCCCCCATCCGTTTGAAATGTGTGTTGCAACACATGTTGAAAAAAAGTGTTGAATACAAATTTCAAACGTGTGGAATTTATGGTATCACATCGGCCGTACTTGAGAATTTCGCTGACATTTCTAATCTATCAGCGTGTTGTTGGGCGTGAATAATGGAAAAACAATTATTACTACGAAATAAATTGCTCATTATGAGGATGATAGTGCTAATTGTTCAGGAAATTTAGGATATTTTGGTCAAACCAACAACAGTTTGCATGACGCGGTTTGGCATCGTGGTGGAGAAAGTGCACACTATACAAATTTGATGAGAGACTTGATGAGAGACAAACTCACACACAGTGTTATCACTACTACAAACAAATGTGGCACATTTACGAAGGGCAATAATTATATCAGTTTATTTCATCTGCGGGAAGCAATCTTTCAGGTTGCTGATAATCTTTAAATATATTCAATAAATACATATATTTATATTAGTATCAACAAATATGTGTTTCGGCCGATCGGCCATTTTTTGGCCGAAACTGAAACCGAAACTACTTACTTGGGCCGAAACCGAATATTCGATCGGACACTAGTTGCTCATCACATTCCGGAAAGCGAAATACTTGCAAGTGCAGCAGCAGTGAGTTGAAATTACTATCCAAAAGTAGTTTACTTTCAGAAAATAGCAGTCACACCATGCATGTTTTGCTCTCGAAAGTACATTCCAAAATGTTAAAAAGCGTTTGTAGAAATAATTTTTTGGTGATCACACGTGCTAGTTTTTCTTTCTGGAATGGAAACAATTTCTGATGCTTTACTTGCATAGTCTGACAGCACCTTTCATCATGATAAAAAATAGTGTTTCAGTGATCTTGGTTGGCATTTACAGCCCTTTCCTTTGAATAGTATGAAATTCGAATGTCTGGTTGCGACCTTTGTTTTATTAACTTTGCTCTCAGGCGTTTGCTATATCCGTCTTAGAGAGCAGTTTCGAAAGGAAAATTACTAATGTTGACTACGATCGTGATTCGAACCTGCCATCAAGGGTCGTCTTGGACATGCAGTGAAACGCATTGACATAGTTAAACTACGAATTGAGAAGAGTAGAAAAGCTACCAGTCGTTTCTGTAGGCTTATCTTGCAAACGCTTTTCTTGAGTTGTGGCAGCCTTCAAGCCAACGAGTGATTCGTCAAACCTTAGCAACATTTTTAGGGCTACTTACGTTGTGCACTTTTCACTCTTTGGTTGACTATGAATAATGAAACACTGTTGCGTTTTGATTGCTTTTAATTTTAACAAATTTAGTGTTTGCAATTCGTAAACAATTCGTTAAACTGATTCTAAATGATTTTAATCGCCGGACAGCACCGAAGCGCTCAACTGAGTGTATTCATATGAGTAGTAGTAGTATATTTGGTATTTGTGTTTTCATTTCTTATCTGTGAGTTCACACGAAATCGAATCTTATCGCTATTGCACGCACGCTACACCCGACCAGATGACACAATATTTGTGCAATATTTTGTCGATGGTATTTAATGGTTTTTTGACATGAAACAATTTGGAACAAATTCAATATTTCATTTTCTGTGTTGCTACAAACGATATAAATGTGAATCGGAGTGATACAAACAAATTGCATGAAGCAAATCGAAATAGAACGCTCAGGTGTCGAGCTATTTGAAATTCCAAATTTGACAAGGCGTTAGTAGTTGAAGTTGGCTGCGACAAACAAAAGAAATTGTGAATTGTCAAGCTGAAAAATAAATTACAAAATTGCAATATTTCAGGGATCTTACGATGTCTATTTGCAAGAATCAACTTGCTTGAAAACATTTCGATACCAAAGTTGTACTTTTATCTTATGCGTTGCACACAATAATAACTTCGATGTAGCAAAATAATTTACTGCAAAATCGATGACATTTGAAAGCTTAAATTTTCATACAATTGAGCGTAAACTCACTTTCAAAACTGAGTTAACTCAAAGAGCTTGGTTGCATTATGCAGCCTTTTCACTAGCATTGAAAATAAAAGAGACAAAAAAACAAATACTGTGAGCATTGTTCTAGTTAAAATACAAACAGGCATACACAATTGTTTTTAGCAAATTTGTGGTTTCAAAAATAAACTTTCTGCTTCTTGTGACACACTGGCGATCTTCTTTTTGGTCCTAAATTTAAACTACAGCACCACAACTCATTTCTCTTATGCCAATTTTACAGCCTTATTCTGGCAAAACTGACAAAATTCGCCATGCTGACAATTGAATGGATTCTATCAATTGTTAGATTTTCGTATTTTCGCCATTTTAAATATTCCATTCCATATTCCATATGCTCTTTTATATGTTCCATTTACAGTTTGGAGTACAAACAAAAACAAAAAAATGTTGAATTGCTCAAACCAAAAAAAAATTAAAAACATTGCATATTTTGAGGCCCTTCATTTTTTAAGGAAAAAGTATGAAAAGTGATGAAAATGACTATGGTATATTTTTCCTTATACTTCGACAAGAATGGGAATCATGCCAAATAATTTGGCTGTGTTGTATTACTTTATGTTTCCGCTTTCGTTTAACACCTAACTTGACACTTGATTTACGAAAAATTTGCATGTTTTTTAACATCAAAGAAAACGCCTTGAAATTCCATATTTTCTGACTTTGAGGCCCAATTACCGCGGAATTGTAAAACTTACAAAAATAAATTATATTGGAAAAGAAGCCGTGAGGTGTTGAAAGTGCCACAAAGTGAAAATCATGTCAAGCCGTTTATTGGTTTAGAAATTAAAATTCCAAACGTGCAAAAAGTCAGGAAAAAGCCGAAAAAGTGGCACGCCCATTTTTTGCGAAAACGGAAACTAAGTTTTAAAAACGGTTTGCGGATTCGAAATCAGCGGTCCCTAATTACCCTAGAACTGATGTCAAACCCAGAAAAGCCGTTTTGCTGTAGATCAGTGTATTTAATAATCAAATCAGTGGAATTGCTAAAGAATACTTCTAAGTGAATTTATTATCAAATGTTAAAATTTCACAGCTTCCTCTTCTTCTTTTCCATTTATTTGCTATTTACAGCGAAACCAAAACAAACACAACTATTCACCTCGCTGTGAAAAGCTTACAGCTTTACAGCTTTCTGCTTGTCAGATTTGCGTAAGAATAGGCTAACAAAAATGTCTGATGGCATATCTTGACATAGTAAAGGAAGAAGAAGCAAAAAAAACTTAAGATTACTTTTTAATTTGACGTTTTCTTTCAATACTTTTTTTTTTTATTTTGGCTGAAGTTAATGAAAATATATTCAAATTTTCATTATGCGTAAAAAAACAGGGTCCGTGTATAAAAATTAAAAATTTCTTTTGGAATGTTGCTAATATAATCACATAGAAGTCTAAAATGTAAAATTTTAAATTTTAACTTTCGCCAGTAAAAACCTGTAGCGAAAGGGTTAATGAGTTCCAATTAGCGCTTTGTCGAGAGGTTTCGATCTTTCATATAATACGCTCGTTAGGACCTCATTGGCAATTGGAAGTAGGCTGATACCCCTAGCGCATTTGGCGCATATTTTTGGATCGTTTTTCTTTAACACAGGATAAAGGGCACTGAGATTCCAATCGTGGGCATATGTTGTTGTTCCTTTTTACGGCACTTGTACGCCCTCACTTGGAATATGCGGTAATAATTTGGAGACCATATGACCAACTGTCGATAGGTAGAATTGATTGAACGCGTTCAAAAAGTTTTCCTCAAGTTCGCATTGTGTTCGTTGCGGTTTGAAGCCCCTGTTCCGTGTTATGGTTCGCGGCTAAACACTTTAGAAAAGAGAAGGACAGTTCTTTCTTTATCGTTTACTTATAATGTAATTATCGGCTTCATTGATTGTCCAACTTTACTTGAGCGGATAAGCTTTAATGGTCCACAAAGAAGTCTTCTATTTGTTTACCCTTTTTATGGTGAGCGCTTTTAAACTAAATTTTCAAGTAATGCACCGATTTCTCGAGCTCTTCGTGAATTCAATGCATTATCTATTTCTCTAGACTTTTCTTTGCCTAAATTTTATTGAAGCTCTCAAATTAATAGTTTAATTCATTCATTATTTAGTTTGTAATGTACATTGTATGTTAGACTAATTTAATTTGTACATTATATGGATTTGTTATTATCATTACCTTTTAATTGATCTAGTCTGTAAGGTACTTTGTACTGTAGACTTATAATAAATAAATAAATAAAGAAATAAATAAATAAATAAATATGTTCCTCCAGCCATAGTTTGCAGGTGAGCTGATACATGCACCCAATTAGCTCACCGCCACCGCCTTGAACAATTGTGCTGGCAATTTTATTGTTCTTGAGTCGCTGGATAACGATCCGGACCTCGTCTTAACTGAGCGGTGGCACATCCATACCTTCGTCATCGATTGGTGCCGTCTGCACTTTACCACTGGCAGTATTGTTCTCTGCGTCACCTGTGAGCAGCTTGGTTAGGTGCTCCTTCCACAACCACAGTACCCCCTGCGCATCTTGAATCAGATCCCCGTTTTCGGCTCTGCAGGAAAATGTTGTATCACTAATGTTGAGGAACATCAACATATATCATGCACGAGAATGGTCTGAAAAGTTTCCGACCCAACAGAGATATAAGGTATTTTGTCTTTTAATTTATTTTAGTTTTTCTACATAAGAAGTTACCTTGAAAGTCTACACACTTTCCCAGCCATGATACAATTAACAAGGTAGACTAAGACGGGGATCCACAAAAATTGGCGTACGAAAAATGAGAGATAGTGGTGATGCTGCAGTTTAAATTTAGGACCAAAACGAAGGGTCGCCAGGTTGTCACAAGTTATAAAAAGTTCAGTTTTAAAACCGAAAATTTGCTGAAGAAATAGTTGCATATGCCTGTTTTTATTACATGTTTCATATTAGAAATTAATTTTGTAAATAGAACATTGCTCACAATATTTTTTGTGTCTATTTTATTTTCATTGCTCACAATATTTTTTGTTTCTATTTTATTTTCATTGCTAGTGAAGAGGCTGAAAAACAATACCACGAACTCCTACTTGCAAAAGGCCACCATGTTCTTTGGGAGACGCATTCATTCATGCTGTCATTCATGCGTATGGTTGGCGTACGCAAACAAAGAATTATGGATAAGGCTCTTCGTACTTAGTTTACCTTGTTTATTGCATCATGTCATTATTCTCTCTTTAACCCTTCTAAACAGAGCGTTCGAAATGTTCATTCGCAAAGCTGTTTAGTTTAACTTGAACAAACGTGCAGAGAGCTTTTCAATGCCTAAATGTTCTTTGGACATATTTATAACCTCTGCTATCTCTTCTCCAATTCTCAAACACCATTTGGTGAACTTGAGCGACGTTATCGTCTGTGGTTGCAGTTTTTAGACAAACAGGGTCTTTGTACACAGCGTCCAATTCATTTTTAATTGGCATAGGCGTATTACCTTCCAAAAACAGATATTTAATTAGTAGATTTGAATTGTAATTGAAAACTACTACTAAATTCCCCTGGAATGCTATGAAATAATAAACATGTACTTATATTCCTGTACAGTCGTAAGTATAAATACATTGTTTTTCCTGTGATATTATTTTCAGGTACATTTTGATCAATTTATGGCAGATTTGATACATTTTTGGCGGTTTTTAGAGGAAGGTGTAAAGTTGATTAGCCATCTTTGAAGTGGTGCTGTGGGCATCGCACACCGAGCTCGAGACAATGTTGCTGTGTCAAATTTGAATGTAACCACGGCCTTCGGGTTTTTCGTTCGAATAAGAAATGGCAAGGTTGGATTTATGTTCCACACCAGCCCTGAGAGAGCGAGAGAGGTGTAGAGCGAATTTGGAACACGGAGTTTGTAACGACCGATCAGGTAGACGCTGGTATAGGTTTGCGCTGACGTCTGTGGAAATCAAGTTTGTTGCTTGCACAAATCTTTTGTTTCGTCGACGCGCGATCAGTTGGCTGGGAGAGCCGTCCGGATTAGGTAGTCGAAATCGTGTATATTGTGGCCGCGAAATTGTGTAATGCGCTGAGTATTTTTGCACGTTGCTTGATGTGAAAGTTCCTGTTTTTCTTCATTTCAACACCTTTATGAAGTGCGACTCGCAAGGGATTTTTATGTGCCACGAAAGTAATTGAAGTCACTCCCCTGAAAATTGTTAGTCTTAATAAGTGGAATGCGGTAGCATTGTCCACGTTCAACGTATTCATCTATATATGTGAATAGCTCATACACAAATGAGCGAACCGGATCTGTGAAGAATTGTGCAAACATTTATGGTTTCACACATATGTATGTTTTTGTGTATTTGTACGAATGAGCATTGGACTGTTGAAATGTTATGAAGCATTAATGGAATGCATACACGAATAACGAAATTTGAAGAAAATCCATTGCAAGAGGTGCTACGCACTTTTCGAAAAGGCAATTAAAAGGCAATTGATAATAAAACTACTTCCCCACAAATGTACATACATATACTTTGTACATAAATGTAGGTGAATGAGTGAACAAAATACTTGTGAACAAAATGAGCGGTCGACCGCGAGTGCGAGTGCGAGTGCGGAAAACCCGAGTTTTGTTTTGTTTATGAATCAGACACGGCGCCACGGAGTGAATGCGACCCAGTCACTACATGAGTGACCGCTAGGAAAGAGAAATCGCATCGTCCAACCGTGGTGCAAGTCAAAAAATATCACACTGCGTTTTGTAAAGTCTACTGAAAAACGCCTGCATCCAGCAGTGAATGCTCACACCAGTGTGTTTTATACGACTTACTGGGGTCTGCGTGGAACAACTGAGAAAATTCTCAATGTAACACTGTTGGAGCGATTTGCATGCAACAAACTTATGTTGAAATGTGGAATACAATGTCAAGTTTAAATAAACTAACTGTGTAAGAAAAACGGTGCTGTTGAGTGAACACAATTTTTTCGCTCAAATGCAAAGTTCGTAGTCGCTTTCGTTCGTCTGTCGCTAGTTTGGAACCAGAATGGCGACGAATGTGATGAAAAAAATTCCGAAAAATTTCAACAACTATACAAAAAGAGATGTTTGCATTAAAATTTAACGTCGGCATTGACACTTTTAAGATACACAATAGCCACATGCGCTCCCCTCTCATTTCTTTTGCAATGCGTAGATTTAGCTGGATTTTTAATCGCTTTGCAATACAACAGTTGGTTTGAGTCGGGTTAATGTGCGAAGCTTCGAGTTCGTACGATGTACACATTGTATGAACACTTCGACTTCGTTCGTTGACTACTTTCGCTGTTGTTTTTTTTACGAATTAGTCTTTGAATTAAGTGCTACGCTGTTGTTGATGTTTATAAAAATCCATCGAGTGTTTCTAATTATGAAAGTATCACGTTTTGACACAACATTTTTAGAATATTTGGGAGTTTGAAATCGAAATCGACTCAAACACTTTCACTTACTAAATATTCCCCGAGCTTACAATGTGGCGAGGCAAGCGGGACTGACTTGTTGTTGGTGTTTGTTGCTATCACAACGTGCTTGTTCACAGTGGTTATCATTTTCACCGCTGGTTTTTGGTGCTACATCACAATTTAAATGTAGTTACGCAGCGCGCGTCGACGCAGCAATGCGTTGTGCGAGTCATGCGCACTTGTTCACTCCAATGCTTCAAGGCTCCGAACTTCTGAAATTCCATTCAATATCTGAACATTTTTTGTTGGAATAGCATCATTAGAATTTTGCGAGCATCACACAAACATAAATGCCATGATTTGAGTGGAAGAGTGCAGCGACCATACACGCACACACGCACGCAGGGCGTGGGCGGCGTTGACGCGCGGCGCCGTGGCTCGCGTATTCTACGTTCTAATTCAATTTGCGTCTCTTTTGTTTTCCCTCCCTGGATTACTGCGCCTCAGAGTGCTACGTCGGCGGTTGATAGCTCATGCCATGGAGTATTGCAAGCGGCTCAGGAGGTGGTCGTTCGCGGACTGGCAACAGAGGCGACCCCCTAAATTTAGTTTACATATAGTCGCTCTTGCGGTAGCCGTTTGTTTTCTCTTCGAGCCAGGTGAGTGCTGAACATTCCTTTAATATAAATACATACATATATACATATATATGGACCACAGTTTGGTTTCATGTACATTATGGTTTACTGTTTTGGTTTTGTTATTTTTGTACTGTAAGGCATGTGTTCATATTTATAATTGTGCAGATCTGTCTCGCATATACATATGTATGTACATATATAAGTACATATAGATGTACTAACGTACATATGTATACACACATATGGCACATTATTTAAGCATAAAAGCAATTTACGCAAAATGGATCTGGAGATGCGAAAAGTGGAGTCACAGAAACGTTCCACGTAGCCTTTGGAACATCGCCCGTTTTCAATTCGATACAGTACGAGTAAGGGAGAGGGCTGGGGTGTGAACCGGGTTTTGTTTTTTGGCTCTAACTTTTCACAGAATAAAGATATCGAAAAATCGAAGATACCGTTGGAAAGGTGAATATATAACGCAACTTTGTTATGAAGACAGATTACCGTTTTGATTGAAATTTAACTCTCTACGTCCAATTTTCTAAGAACGTGATTTTTCGCTTTTTCAAAAAAGTGGCTGGGTTGTGAACCATCTGGAAAATCCCTATTAAAGTCGGAAAATACGAAGAAAACACCCATAATTTTTAAGTACATTGAGAATTTATTTAATCAGGAAGCCTCAAGAGGTGAAAAAAAGTTATAATGACGCCAATTAGGCCAAAAAATCGCAATGAATGAAAGTGCTCAATTTTTTGAATTTTCATCCTAATCGGTGTCGCAATGTTTGCATGTGAAATATGAACGCGTTCTCGCATTGGCCCACTTCAAGTGAACTCACCGAAATCGAGATAAATTACATAAAATTACTTTATTTTAATACATCCGTCCATATTTGACAGTGTTAGAACAAATGTAGTACGAAAAACAGGTGGTTCATAACCCAGCCACCTCAGTGGTTCACAGCCCAACCACGATGCCATTTTGGAAACTTTAAAATAAACGACACTTCCAATCATAATTCGACATAAACAAATATTGCATCGTAAGATAGAATCAAAACACTAAATAAACATGTATTACACAAACCTTTTTGCAATAAGCTCAGTCACTAAGATAGCACTTTAAAAAAAAGGCAAGAAGTTCTCGCAGTCGATTTTCAAACACGATGTCTTTCAAACTCGATTGCTGCCACAAGCAATACATGTTTGTACTTCGGTGTAACCACAAAAGCAGAGTCATATCATAAGACAAAATTGACAGTTGAAAGATTGGCGATATGTCAATTAGGGAAAGAAAAAATGGCAATGGTTCACACCCCAGCCTGGTTCACAACCCAGCCCTCTCCCTTACTAAAAACACCAGCGCATGCCCATAAATTTCTGATCTGAGAATAGCAAAACATATTTTTCGATTCTTTTGGTAATTTTCATTTAATCTAGTATTTCTGTTATTAGATTAATGCCAAAAAAAAAACGCCCCACCGCTTTTGAGGAACTGCAAAAACAACCAAATTCTTTTTTGTACTTTCGTTATTAGTCAAAGAAAAACATATGTACTTTACTATTATTTGAGTTCTAAACAAGTTTCACTTTCCTACTACCCTATCTGCATCGCATTATAAATTTTAAATATTTAATACAGTTTCATGGTCAATCAAATTTTACAGCCCCTGAGTAGATGTGAAGTAGTTGAGAAACCATTAAATACGCTTCTTTATCAAAAAATTAGTATTTTTGGCAACAAACACGCCGAGCAATGTGAGGCATCTTGAGACAGGTTTCCGTCCACTTCATCCCCATTATCTCCTCTTGCAAAGAAGCTCGTTCGCTTAGGTGATAACTGCGTAAAAATTTACATTCTATGTTCCCTTTCGCTTAGATCCCACATACGTCAGCAGTTGGAGAACCTCGCCGAAAAACAAGTTCGTTCAGCAAAATATGACTTTTATCCATTTTCTGCGAGCGGAATCCTCCGTGCAAAGGAGGTATCCTCAATTTTAAATGCGCACACTTTCAATGAGTTCAATAATTCATACAAATATTGGTTTTAAGTACTTGTTTTGGTGGAAAGCTTACCAATACAAAGGTCTTTTCAATTGGTTCCAAGCATTGGGTTTTAGTAAAGTATATGAAAACGACTTTGTTAAAGTTTTGTCATTCAAACCATTTTTACTCAATGTTAATGTTAATGTCGCCGAGTCTGTTTACGTTCTAAAAAACTTATAAACTAGTGGGAAAAATGAGTATAAGCCAAAAATACAAAACAATTAAAAACTTTACTGATGAAACTTTCTTAAGTATGGCGAAATCAATGTTCAAAGAAATTGAGCGTATGTTGAATTTAGTTAGAACTTTCGTAATGGGATATTTTCTGGAATAGATGGTCTTGTAAAGGCCAATTGAAAACTCACACCGTCCAAGACCGCTGTAATATTGAAATTGATTTTTTTCTGAATAGGCAGTCAATGAGCTCATTAACGATACTGATTACAAATTTTAAGAGCCGGAGTAAAATGGTAAATGGTAAAATGATAAAATGAATTATATTACAATTAACGAATTATCAATCTAACAATCTCTGTAATTAATTTCGTAGTTATGCAGAGATTTTTGCAATGTCCCATTGTCACGTACTACTTATACCAGGTATTACCTGAGGTGCATTGGTCATTTGGCGGTGGCTTTTGTAAAGTTTTTTGCTTTCAACGAAACGTTATTGCCTGTAACAACAAAATTAAATAGTTGCATGCCCCCTTAAGAAACGCATGTTTTCGAACTTTTTCAATAATTCTACCTGTAATTAAATAACCCATATTTCTTTACAATCACCGTTTTTCTTTCTTCAAATGCCCCTTGCAAACTGATAATGTGCGGAGTAGACTGCAATTTTTTACATTTCATTTATTCCACCGAGAAATTGAACAGATATATAGCAAGTTAGAAAATGCGTTCATTTCACAAGGGGTATGTAGTACCCTACATCGGAAGCGGTGGACCTTTTCGACTGATTAATGTCTCTTCCAATATCGCTGCTCTGCGGGCGAACGTAGCAAATAAGTTGTATGGTTACCCCAATTTGATATTGATTTGGATATTCATATTCATACACACTACACCCGTAATCAGTGTGACCCCAAACCGGCTCCGCACGCTTTTTGACACTCCCCAGTGCGGACTGTAGGTATAAATTCAACGGCCATGGAAAATGCAATCAAGGAAACTTTTTGTTTGAACGCTAAATTGAAAGATGAATTGGTAAAGTTTCTTCGCTCAGAGTTTAGGCACGCACCAAGTTGCGTCGGCATGGTTGTAGGTAGTGTTGCGTTGATACGAGTCGCCGCGCGTAAATACTCGACAGTTTTGCCGAAACGAGTGCAATACTCGGGTACTGGGCAGAGACCTAAAATAATTATTATCCATATTTTTGGGAATAAGAAAATTGCCCTAATTTAAGGAATTTCTAAAATAATTGTTTTATAATAATTATTCCCAAGAAGACATTTTTTACGTCGCCTATAACTTTTATCATGTAATTCATATTTTTGAGTTGCATAATAACTGTTATGAAAAATAAATATTTTTTTCATTCTCGATAATTATTTTTTTTAATTTTTTTATTTACGTGACTTCATAACTTTTATTTATGACTTTTTTCATTTACGTTGCCGAAGTTTGGCAAAGATGTAAAATATATATTTGCAAATTTGGGCCACAACGAAGCAGTTGCATTACATGCATGCATTCGTTCTTATGGATTTGAAAATCCTTTGCAAATTTGAAATGCAATTTGCAAGATACAATTCCATTTCCAGCTCTTAAGACCTTCAAACAAATGAGCATTTGTTGTTTCGGGTCTGCATGAACAGAAGAATGCGCAAGAGTCAGATTTTCGGACTCTCTCACGGCCTGTCTCGGTACGCGTTCGAAAAACATTATCGTTGCATACGTTCCGGCGGGTCGGAAGACAAAAGGTCATGTAATAAATTTCCTCGATGGCGCTGATAATCTCATAACTGCAATGAGAGCCGCAGTGTCAGCAGCACTGCCGACGACAGAGATTGCGGCGAACCATTCGAGAGGGGAGCCTTTCGTGGTTGAGCGTTGCCAAATTTTTGCAGGGTGCTTAACATTCACAGTGTGCACGGGGTTGAGGGTATTTCTTTCTGAACGATATATTAATACATAAATATATCATTTTATAACTATTGATGAATAGATTCTAAAACATAAGCAGTTATGTTTTTTGAAGTGTGATTGGCTATACATACATATGGCTGCAGTTAACCCTTTCGGTACTTCTTTTTTGTTTGTAACTTTAAAAATCATTCTTTTCCATTTTATAAAATATTTTTTTTTAATATTGCTCGAAAAAGTGGTTTTTGGGCATCATGCCATATGGCTTAGTAAGAAATAAAAAAAATCGTACAGCCCTTGTGAACCATATTTGGGATCTAACTTTTTTACACTTACTAAAGCAATAAACTACTAGATTACTTACATAAACCTATAAAATAAATTGCTTTTTGTAATAGAATAAATAAAAGTACGACGTGATCTCTTTTTGTAAAATACGCTGCTCGATAGGACTGCGAACTTTTTGAACCCTTCCAATTTACTTGGTACACTAATCAAAATATTTTTCATTATTCATTACTTGGTATAAAAACCTTCAGAGAAAAATACAAAAATATAAAAATATAGTATCCACAAGTTTTTGACCTAAAACAGGCACTGAAAAGAGGCTATGCCATATGGCATAGGATAACCGAAAGGGTTAAGCAAGTCTATTGCGTTTCTTGGCTTTGAAAATGCATTCCTGCAAGTGTAAACATAAGTTTAATTCATAAAGATAACAAGTAACAATTAATAAAAATGCATTTATGCGGCCGTATGAAATTTGACAAAACGAAGTTTCGTCGTCTGTGAGCTACTATTGCGGTTATGCATGTATATACGAGTGTTTGTGTGCCCATGCGTCTAATGTGGATAAAAGGATTTGCGTACAATTTTCTCATTCTCATCAAGTTGCTTGTCACTGCCAAATAACTGAATCATCGTGATCATGACCGATAAATGTCAGTACTCCTCGGCAGCACATCAAAGTGCGTTAGGTAGATTACATCTGCTAGCATACTAAATTATTCCTAATCACAGCCGCAGGCTTGCGTGCACACTTCCAATGGATATTATTGCATTTTTCCAAACATACTTTGTTGTACTTCATACTTAAATCAGTCATTGTGCAATGGGGATATGAGCATATAGCGATGTCACCAGTGTCGCTGCTGTTCATGTTCAGCTTCAGCTGAATTGTGTAGGCATAACTTGGTACAAAGTTTTACATATGTATATATTTAGATGCAGGGCATTTTCATAAAATATGCACACATTTGTTTAAATTAGTATTGTTGACGTTAGCTCGTGAAATTTCTATGCCATATAGGTTCGTTAGATCCACTAAATTCGTTTTTTTAGCAGACTTTTCACGTTTTGTAACAGGCGACAATCGATTTGGAGCAATTGTCATTTATCAATTGATTTAATGTATTCATTCATTCATTTCATTTATCTGATTTAAACACTCAGCAAAGTTATAATTTATAACTATGAAATAAAAATATTAAGAAAATTTCACTTTTCCATCCTCTTACGATTATTACTTTTTCCACTGAGGGATATTTCACTTGGTGAAAAATGCTTTGAATTGCGTTTAATGCAACATAACTGCGTAGGCGCTTTTCACCATTATTTTAAATTTAACTAGCAGGGCCCCACGGCTTTGCACGCAAGTTTGAAGTCAAAGGGGGCAATAAATCAAGCTCTTCTGAACCCGTTTTTTATGAAAAAATACCTATCAAGTTATTTCTCATATGAAGTGCTTTCACATTTTAAGTCAATAAGCGCATTTTGCCATGTTTCCTCATACAAACTCTTAACTCATTGTTGACCTCGTCAGAATTTGATTTTCAAAAAAGTGAAAAACCCGTATCGAATTATTTTGTATGTTAACTGTTTTCACTAAGTTTGACGTCAAAAGGCTCATCAAATCTTGTTTCTTCATACAAACTTTTTACCCCTTACTCACCCTGTTAGATTTTGATTTTCGAAAAAATGAAAAACAAGTATCGGATTATTTTTCACTAAGATTACTTTCTCCAAGTTTGAAGTCAATAGGTTCAATAGTTCATGGGTTTTCACAGTTTTTCTATATAAATGTTTAACCCGTTGGTGACCCCCTGATTTTTTATTTTGTAAAAAGTACAAAAACATGAATCTAATTATTTTTCACTGAGAATATTTTCACCAAGTTTGAAGTCAGAAGGCGTAAAAATTAATATTTTTTCATACAAACTTTTAACCAGCGTTGCCAAAAGAAAAACAAATTCATAACCAGGAAAAAAGAAATAAAAATAACCAAAATGTAACAAAAATAACCAAAATGTTTATTCGACATAAACAACTACTTTACTTATACAAAATAACAATACTTTTACAAATTTAGTCGTAAAAAAGGTGTAGTTGATCCTTTTTAACCCGGAATTGGTGTGGTTGGATATTTTTGTATTTTTGTGAATAATACGGGTATCAGTTTTATGTGGGCACTATTGCTTCTAGTAGCTGTTTATAACAGTCCAAACATACACAACGTGAGTGTGACCAGATTTCAGTCACATCGCGCAAAAGTTCATTGGGGTATGACATACCCCACCACACCAATAACGTAACTTTTTGTGTAAATGATTTTGAATTCAAATTGATATTTACGATGGTCTAGTAGTCATCGATTTATTCAAAAATTCACCGTACGTAAAAATAAATACCAACTGCCCAATTGCTACGAGCAAGAAAAACTCCCAGTTCAGTATTCGCAATTCATTGCCGTACAAAATGTCGTATGTTCCATTGAATTTAATAGCACATACGACAATCGTTTTCATCGTATCATATGTTCCAAAAAATATCATTATCCTAAATTCTTGAGATAAGGCGAAGCTTTACAGCACAAGATGTTCGGTTTGCCCGAGAGCAAATATTTTATACGACTTGCGAAAAATGCGCTAATTTTGAGACCCTCGCTACCCTTTTAAGATACTTAGCTACCAAAAATGTAAAGTCACATAAATATATGTATTTCGTGTTTAAAACAGGCTATGATTTTTGGAAAATTATATAAAGAAAATTGTTTAAACCCAATTTATAAATATCAGTATTTTTCGTTTATTTTTGTTATATTTGGTCCTTTGCAAATTGCTTGCACATGAAGTGTTTTTGTATTTTATTTACGTAAAAGTAAATGAAGAATATATTCGTGTTGTTTCGGAAGGTTGCTGCTAATTTTTTTTCACCACACCAACGGCGGGTTAAAACATAGGTATCAATTTAAACAATGCTACAATGGCTATGAGTTGCCACTATCAATCAGTATCAATATTATTGCCACTCCCAATAATATTGTGCTCGTTGATATTTAAGATACATTTTGTATCAGAGAGCAATATTCTTAAAGAGAAATTTTGTATCAGTGTGCAATATTCTAAAAATAACCAAATGGGATCAAAAATCACCAAATAACCAAAACCCATTTTCAAAAAAAAAAAACATTTTTGGTAAATAATAACCAGAACGGCAACGCTGCTTTTAAAAATTTTCAAAAAATGAGAAACACGTGTCAAATTATTTTTGATTTCAAGCAAATCTGTTCAGTGTTTTTCGTAGTCTCTCCGTTTACGAAGCTTAATTAGTGGTTTACCCCGTTAAATTTTGATTTTCAAAATATTGAAAAATACGTGTCGAATTATTTTTGATTTGGAGTGTTTTACCAAGTTTTAAATAAATAGACCTATTATTAACCTATCTTTGACCCTTTAGACCCCGAATTTCAAAAATCTAAAAATTGTAAATAGTTTTAGCGGTTTGGGCTGGCGTCAGGTCAGTCAGGACAAAGAATTATATGTAGATCCACTTTTCACTATTCAAAGTTTCTTAATTGTACGATTTATTCAATCTGTAAAATGTAACACGTTTTTCAATAAAATTGAAAATTAACTTTTTGCAACGCATAGCTACTCGCAGGCACAAAAAATTAAGGCAAAATTTGAAGTCGACATATGATAAAATTGTTTTTTTTTCAAACTAAGTAACGGTTCATCGCGGAGATGTGAGCTTTTAGGGACTAATGACTAATTGATAATGCTATCGTTATCGATACAAAAAATTAATTTCGGTAAAAATGGCTCTTACGATAAAATCGCGGAAAGGGCTCGACACTCAAAAGAGTTCATAACTTGCTTTCATGCACAGGTTAGGCAATAATACCCAATAAAATATCGAAATATCAACTCGAATATTTGTTTGAATCATTTTTGGTACCTAAACCAAGGCTTGCAATTAAAGCTCCGTAATTATTACGTAACAAACAGATTTTGAAACCTCAATTAAAAGCAAGAAAGTCTGAATATTCCTTTTTGTGTGCCAATCTCATCGACAAGATTATAGGGAAAAGTCAAAGTCAGAGTAAAAAAATTAGCGTTTAAATTAAGTCATCTGATCAGTGCGGTAGAGTTTCAAGCTGCTTTGCAGCTCGAATTCGATGTCTGTTTGTCAGACTGTACTTGAAATGTTTAACCTACACATACAATCGTTCGTTGATCGTTTTACGGCAATGAGTCGGCATCATCGTGAAGTTGCGCTAACTAAAGAGCGCCAAGATTGTGAAAGTCTGTTGCGTTTCGGATTATCTCTGCTGTATACTATTAAATTATGTATGTAGCACTTACATGAAGTTGGTATCTGAAATTACGTTTGTCATGAATGATGGAAATTAAATTCGATCGAAAAAGCAGAGAAAAGCAGTTCCGCCCATACGATTTTGATCAAATACATACACGACCTAGAAGTGACCCAAAATGATCAGAAACAAAATTTTAGCTTGATATCTCTGCAAGTTGCTGAGATATTAATTAGGTATTTTGTAGCCATTACGCAGCAATGGTAGCTTTTTTCCATACTTTGTGAAGTGATCAGCTAAACACGTGAACGAAAGTTGTATTTTTTACAATTGAGTTAGGAGGCAGATTTTTGTTAAGTTCCAAGGCCACTTCGTTTCGCCACATTTTCCACCTCCGAAAAATTCACGATTTTTGGAGTCTGGTAACTCTAGCTAGATGGCGAAATTTTAGGGCGACCTTCACTAGGTTAAGGTAGTTCCATCTTTACCCTAACTAACCCTATCAATGGTTTTGGGGGATCTCAAGCATTGACTTTTTTGTGATTTAAAACAAAAATAAATTTTCATGGGTAAAATTTTAGGCAGCTATGGGTTAAGTCAAATGACATCGGATATTAACTGACACTATATTTTGTCCATTGGTTTGCGTTTGCCACGATGCATCGCAATGCTTTTAGTGAGAAGTTTTTGTTCAATGGAAAGAAAATGTTAATTGGACTTTTGATTTATTTAAAAAACTGAAAGTTTGATGAACGAATTAGGATGGTCCACTGCAAGCATTTTAGTTAGTGAACGACTTGTTTAACGGATTTTTTGCGAGATAGCATGGTGAAGCTACAATGGCCTCAGTCAATAAGGTTGGCATGTATTGTATTCTGACATACATATTATCACGCCATGGACACAGGTTGTCGTTATGGCTGAATTTTTCGAAATCTGCGACTATACTGGTCGACTAATTTGACCTAAGTCGTAGCCAGTACAGTACAGTTCTTGAAGGGTTTGCTTAGGTACACAACAATAACCACGTTTACTTTTCAGCGGCTTTTCGCGTTCCAATATATATTTATTTATACTCAGAATAGTTTGAAATTGTATACTGTGTCTTTTGTGAATAGTAGTGTTGCATGCTGTGTGCGCTGACACATTCCACTTCGGATAATTCAGCAGCAAAATCCATCAACATGTTGCCTTGACCCCGAATAAGAAAAATTGTTATTGTTAGCAATGCTGCGCATGGGCAATTGAACTTGTAACTAGTGGTGGTGGCAGCCACCTACGCAATGTATCGTCGAAACAGCTTTGACAACAATTATGGAAGGTGATTTGGAGTAAGTGGCGTGAGAGTTGAGTGAACCGAAGGCAGCATTTGGCAATTGTGTGGCGTTGTGGGCTTTTGTGTCCAGAGTTTTGGCGAGTGGATGGCGCGAGTTCACACATTTCGTTTAATTTTTTTCTTGTTTCTCTCTCTCTTCTTGTTTCTTGGACCTAAGTGTTGGGTGCGATAAAGAATACATTCCTTAATTCGCGTAATAATTGAAACCAATCCTACTCGCTAATAAGCAAATGTGTAGTTATGCTTTATGCCCCGAACACATAGACGACTTTAAAACTATTTTCTATCTGGTAGGTGACAAAACCAAAGCAATTGGCACACACGTTGAACACATCGCACACGCACAACAAAAGTGACACAACACAAAAATTTTGATTTTTCAGGAAACGCAAAAAACTGTTTTTGAGCTAAATAAACATTTTTTTTTAAATAACGTATAGACCGTTCAGTAGAAAATCCTTACAGATTATGCTTTATGATAAGTTGCAAGAATTTTTTTTTATTTTACACTAGAAAATCCAAAATTTTGAGTTACGGAACTATTTCAAGTTATGCCACTTTTTCTGAATTTAATAATTATGACTGTTAAAAAGTTGAAAGAAAAATTTTGAAAATTCATAATTAATTTTAATAATTAAATATGTATACAAAAATTGTCAGAATTTTGCTTAAAATTAATTTTAACAAAAATGTATTTCGTCAAAAGTGACACAATTTGAGTTAGGACTCTTTTGCATTGAGCTGCAGCGATCAAATAGCATCAAACTTCTGACTTGAAGAGAGACCTAACTGTATTTTTGCAACAGTTAACAACAACAAAATATACTGAGCTTTTGCTGATTGGTAGCTTTATGCATTGTGCACAGTATAAACACATAAAACCGAAAATGAAAAATTTTGAGTTGTGTCACTTTTGTAGTGCGTGTGCGACATGTTCTTATGCAATGCTGCTGTCGGCATTCACAATTCGGTCGATAGTACTGTGCTATCTAATCATAAAAATATAACTTATTACGGCACGGATTATTTGTTTTGCCATTTAATTTCCAAAATTTTTAATTATCAATCTAAAAAGTAACGAGGAAAATGTTTGTACTGATTCCCCTAAAGCACCTACCAGTTCAAGCTTTCGTTAAAATCGGCCGCCGAGACTTATGCAGTGATTAGCACGTTGGCGTTGGTGAAATCTGAAAACGGTATTCGAATCCAAAACCGATCAGCCAACATTAAATATATTATTATATTATTAATATATTATTATATATTAAATACATTTTTTTAGGTGGCTGCCCGCCTAAATATTAAGAAATGGTAAACTCTGGGAGTATAAGGAGCCATAAGTGTGTTTCGTATAACATTTCTATTTATTTTTAATAAACTCGGAAACACGACGCTGTTGCGTGCCGATTCTAAAGGTACCAAAGGAGCGTTGGCACCATGGTTCCAAAGAAGAAATGACACAATTTTATAAATTTGTTTGCTGGCGGTGTCCGGCATTGCTGGGCGATATAAATGCTGTGTGCAACGTCTGATACGTTTTTCCAATGGAAATTTCACAAGTTAAAATTAATGTGACTAGATTAAAGTGAGAAGTGATTTACCAAACATTTTACTTTTAGAAGTGATTTAAAAATCAAATATGTTTAGTGTTAGTTCCCAAGGGGCGAACATATCATTCGCCAGCATTGTATAAGTCACTGGTGGTCAGTGTTAGTAGCTTTTTGCAGCTGCGGGTTCTTATTACTATTGGTCCTCATCGGCATGTGTACGTTTAAGTGTGCGACTCAAGTTCCAAATGGCGCGTATATGGAATCAACACTTTCCTAGCACCCAACACAATCGTGCTGGCTGCTGTTTACTTGGTACGTATCTCAGGATACGTTCGTAGATGGCAGCTGTGGCGTGGAACTGATAGCAGCTCCCTGCGGATGTTGTACGTGCCACACGGCAGACTATTGACCCCGCGGCGAATGGTTGGCACTTTTCACTTTTCTTTTCGGGTAAATCGTTGGAGTAGGCGTACGAGTGCTGGTGAATAATAATGTGCGTACCGGGCGAGAGTGACTTGGTTGGTGCGGCCCAGCTGCACTCCACTCACCTCCACACTGCTTGTCGAGGATCACGTGGCCGCTGCTGCTTAAATGGACCAGCGCGGTCTGCTGGAATGGTGATTGCATCAGAAAAAGAGCAAAGTGCACAAAATAGCTTCTTGAGAGGTGTTAACATCGCACCACATAAAGCCATAAAAAGTGCCACTCCAACGGACCTTTGACGGTACGTTGAAAATGGAATAGAGTGAAGTTGTGGCGGCGCGTGTGTCGTGATTTTTGGTTTGTGATCAACAACGCAATATGGCAGCGTATTTTATTACGCGTACCATTCAAGTGCAATGTGGATGAAGCGTCTACCACCGAACTAAATAAAATCGATCTGATATTGGATACATTTCTATGTATTGGATACATTGGATACATACATACATCTATGTTGCATCGCAATATTCACCCACCTGAGCATTAAAGAAAAACTTAAATATGTTTGTGAATAATTTGCTCTAAGTGAAAGCCGTTTACTAATGGAAAGTATTTTCTGAAACATACAACATTTTATTCAGTATTTCAAGCAGAGCAAGCATCTGTTTAGAAACGTATTTAACAAAGGTTTCGTTTTTGGAGGTTTTGAGAAAGCTTTGTTGTTTGAAACCTCCTTCATATTTTTAAATGAGGACCATTTATCTTAAAGATGAATAGTATTTTCTTCAATATTATACGCAGTACAAACTTTTTATAAAAAAATTGCTACAAAAACATGAAAGAGAGTGAAAGAAAAGTGCGTAAGAGCCTAATCTATCTATTGTACATATATCTATATATATTAATAATTTGCCGTGCGTTACTTCCGAATTATAAGTCAGTCAGCATGCAGGGTCACGGCTTAGACGGGTTGTTCCAGTGGTTTAATTGTATGGGCTTTGGACAAAGGGCGTGGCACTTTTCAAGCGATCCAAATGTTTTGAGTAACTTTGGAACTACAGATCACACATCAATGACATTTGGCACAGACTTACGGATCAAGACGTGCCCTTCGCCAAGGGGAAGGGGGACATGCAACCAAAACTGTAAATGTGATATAGCTTCGGAATAATAAGTCGGATAGCATTGAAATTGTTTATACCGTCGTCGCATAGATGTGGCATTCTACTGGTATAAGCGTTGGACAATGGACGTGGCACATTTTTTGTGATTAAAATTTTCCGCGTAATTTTGGAACTGGAAGTCGCACATCAATGAAACTGGGTCACACCCTTCGACTGAGGAACGGCTTGGACATTGCATGAATGAGGCGTTGCACCGCCCATACAGTGTTGTATAAAGAAACTTGATTTGTTGAGCTCATTGACTTCAAACTGGCATGCAAAGCCGCAAACTACTTTGTCCTATGCATCGGAGTTTTTATACATTCCGTGTTAATGTCTATAGAGACCTCTTTAAATTTTATGTGCAAATTAAAAAAAATCAGACGTGCTGGACTGTTACTTTGTTGGCAAATATGACCTATACGACGTCCTCTTTCAAATTATGCAAATGTTCTTTGTTGCCCACGAAGAGTTCTAAATTGTTGTACTATAAATTGATCAGAAACTGCGGAATTAAAAACACATTAGTGTAGTTTTAATATGACGGTATGGTAGACTTCTCAAAAATCAGTGCCTTCAAGCCCGGTTGATGGCGAGTTGAGTGTCATTAAGTCATTTATAATTTTTGAACTGAGATATGTTGTACAACAGTCAAAGAATTATATTATAAAATAATAATGGGTACTCATATCTTTGGAAATTGTAATTCTCATTTTAATTTATTTTATATTTTAATTTTTTATTTGTAAATTTTTCTTATAACTATTATCCCTTTGACTTCGATGCCCACTACTATTTTGTTTCTAAAAAAATTAACTCATCAAACATCAGAAAATTAAGTGTTCCGGCCTATGCAAATCCCGTTATTAAGAATCTCCATGAAACACAAAATCTTATCTGATGTATGTGTATGAATGTCAATATTTCATGTCTCGTGTTTTAGTTTTTCGAAACTTTTAATTTTAGTGTTATATTTTTCCCGCTTTGAATTAACAATACTTTCGAATATTCTTTTTCTCTTCCGTGCAGCAACAAGTCAACAACACTCGCTTGTGAACACACCGCCAATTCTTTATATACCGGATCGTAATTGGCGCATTTCGGAGACGGAAAAAGTTGGCCAAGTCATATCCAGAATCCGCGCCGGAGATCCGGAAAACGATAAACTGGTTTTCGGCCTAGAGCCACATTTCCTCGCCAACTTTGCTAATCCAAATGATGCTGAGGTTCAAACACATCGCTACAATCTGCCATTTCGCATAGATCCAGTCAGTGGAATTGTTTACTTAAACGACAGTCTCGTTGGCCGGGTAAATTGCCTCTTATATAGATTTGTAATATCCATACATACATATTTATTCACACTTCAGTTGTACTTAACTTGGTCATTAACCTTCATGAAATACGACCATAAATAAACATATCGTCGCTTCAGAAAACAAATGTCGTATGTCTTACTAGGCTCAATAGCGACAATATGTCTGTTAATTGTGTGCTTTGCAAAAGTGAATTTGTTCACATACATCTGTATGTACATATGTATCTATATATGTCAATGTATTCCAGGGCGGCGAAAACTTTTTTCTATACATCACCGTTTCGGACGGTGTGCTGACAGCCAAAAACGAAGTGTTCGTCAACATACTCAGGGATGACAACACCAATGATTCCAATTACCATACGCCGCCCTCCATTACGAGTGTGGTTAAGAACATATCGCAAATCCTTCCACCTTTCGACACCTTGCCGGGTGTCCAATCGGTACGAAACCAACAGCCAAATCAGCGCCCCTCCAACAGTTTGCCTATAAATTTCGGCCTGAGTCCGGGCAATAAGCTAAATCATCACCATTTGGACCGCGTCGGCAACGGCAATGGCTACAATCCGCCACTGCTCAGCTTCGATCCCAATCGGCAGATGCCAATGTGGTCCGTGAACAGTCCTGAAGACGTCAGTGATGAGCGCGATAACGACATTACAACCGAGAATAGACGCCAGCCATCAGCAACTATGTCGAAGCCCCCAACTACGACGCGAACCAAACTGACACCCATTACCGGCAACAACAGCAGCAGTGGCATCAGTGGACAGAACGCATCAACGTCACACCAGCTGGAGAAGCGGCCATCATTGAGTCATCACGAAGTGGCCAGTGATGGAAGCGAGGGTGGCGTAGCTCAAGATGCCATCAACTCCACGCAAAAAAAGTCAACGACTTCCTACTCGATTAAGGCCACAATTGTTCCGCTTATAATAGCCGTTAGCGGGCTATTTGTAGCAGCTGCCGTCATCTTTGGGGTTTTGTATCGAAAACGGTTGTGTGCCATTAGCAAAACACTGAAGAAAAAATCCAAAGAAGAAATGGCCAAGAAATCAAATCAAAGCAATTTAAGCAGCAATCTGACTGACGACAGTCGCAATTCGATGGTGCTGCAGCATTGGAATGGCCCGATTGCCTATGGAAATCGCTACGTGCCATGGGAGCGCGATCAGCAGCTGACGCAGCCGGGCTTGGTAAGTGCGAGGGTCCTGACAGACGCCTGAATAATCCTAAATATTGGCAAAAATTGTGTACCCACAGGGTAAACAGAATTTCATATCGTCAAGATAAATGTGAATATAACTGCACAAGAATTTCGATCCGAAAGGTCTACCATCTTTTCAAATAATATACTGTCAAATTTGACAATTGCAGTCAATGAAACGCTTTCCAAGCCAAAAGGCAATTTTTACTCTAGTAACTCTTAATTAATCTGTCAAAATGATTTATATGATCAATAAATCTAAAATATTCTTTTTTAATGTCAGGAAATGTCAAATGTCAAATTTTATTCCAAAACGTGAAAGAAAAGTTTCAACTATGTACTTAATACAGTATAAGGGTCTTACAGAGGGTAGCAAAAGCATTTCCAATACTGGGGTGCAAGTATTTAGAGCATTCTGCAACGACTGCTGTTGATTTTCGTATAATGAACGCAAATTATCCCCCTTAGGTTTTTTGGCTCTGACTGATAATTTGCGTTAGATGTTGTTGTATCTATCGGCGCCATTTGAACAAAATTGGTAAACCAATACTTTGACTACCATCCGTAATTTTTCTTATGTACATACATACATATATACATTCTACAGTACTTGGTAGCATCTTAAATACATTATAACAAAATTTCGTTTGTATTTTTTCGGCATATTACATGAATGTGACACAAATAATAACAACAACCATCACGCTGCCGGCAACTCACTCAACGATGCAATAAACTATCATCGATGATGACATAACCAACCAACTTCAATTTCATCAATTCACCACGTGCCCAGGCAACGTCTCAGTTATCAACAAGTGGAGCGAACGGCGTTAGCGTCGCTGGGGACGCCTCGCCAACAGGCATGGTGGGCGGCATATCCGGCACGGCTGCGGCGGGCGCTGGCGCCAGCGTGATGCCTGGCAGCGGGTGTGGCAGCGGGAGCCAAGACAAATACGATCGATGGGAATTCCCAAGGCACCGATTGAAGTTCTTCAACATTTTGGGCGAAGGCGCCTTCGGACAAGTGTGGCGCTGCGAAGCTATCGACGTCGATGGTAAGTGGGCAGCAGCTGTTTGTTTGTTGGTAATGTGCAGCCCAATCGCGTCGAAATGGGAAGAAGTTCCAAATGAAACATAAGCCATTGCGCATCATGTCAAGCAGGAGACCGGACACGAGCGGAATGCCCGCTAACATTTTTCATATCGTCTTGCCGCGTGGTCGGTTCGGTGTCGGTTCGTGTGGCTCGTGTTGCTTGGTTTGGTGCGTGTTTATTGCTGGAGAATCATGGCGAGTTGTTGAAGATAATGGCCGTGTGGTAAACGGTTATATTATGGTAGAATTTTTATAGTGCGCTCACGAAAGGCTTTTCATAATCGCGGCGCGCTGCTTTGGATGCCGCTATTTTTTTTTTCATAACCTCCATTCCCCACCTATGTTCATACGTTTTTGCCAATTGTTGACAGCAGGCAACTGCTCTAATTTCAGTTTTTTCTTTCCGCACCGCAAACAAATTTCAAAGGCATTAGCCTCTGATGTTTGAGCCAACATCAGCCGTAACCGATAAATGGTTAGAGAATGTTAAATGGTGACATTTCAACATTTGTAAAACTTTAAATATTCAAGGTAACGATACTGCACACGATTTTCTCGTTTTTTGATGGAACTGAATGTCCTCAACGCTGTGTTAGGCGGACGGAAGTCTATCAAGGCTGCTTGGCTCTGTAACGCATACTTACTGCTGATAATAACTAGAATTAGGTGTTGCAATCTTTATTTGTTCCTCAGTAGTGTAGACGAACTTTCTGTCGTTGCCATAAGTTATTTCGAATCCAGGATCAGGTCCACTTTGGTGGTGCAATCATTACAATTGGCTATATCATCGATTTATACAGCAGTGTTGGCCCAAAGTTAGTCTGATTAATAAAAAAAATTGATTAAGATTGGTTGACCATAAACAAATATAAAATGTTTAAGATTATTAATTATAATTATGAATCGTTAATTTGATTTTTAATATGCTTTTTATTAACTATTTATTTATCATAATGCAACTCAATTAAAAAGTAAACATTTCTTAAGCCCAATCCACAGATACTACATTCACGGACTATTTACTGTGTAAGCACTGGGGGGTGAGGGTTGAGGTACTTTGCGTTAGTTTAGCTTTTCTCTTTCGCTTTTTCTAGCACTACACTACTATAGAGAGCGTAAGAGAGGTTCATAAATTATCTGACAAATTATGCCCTTTGACGACAGCACAGACACGATTGCAACTGTCAAAATATGGAATCAGAACGTTCGTATGGATATTCTATTATGATTCTATTATGTAGGCGACAAAACCAAAGCAATTGGCAGCACTGTTTCAAAACAGATATTTTTATTACTTTGAACTACAATTACAAATTGATGGGTATTTCAGTTAACATTTGCTAATTCTAAACATTATTACATATTGTCAATTGTTTAAAATTGATTGCACAACGATAAAATGAATATAGACGAATGCTTATTGAAGAAAGTGCGCAAGCCCCCAAAAATTTGTGTTTAGGAGTTTAAAAATATGATTGCGATGATGTCACTGTCGTTTTCATTGTAATCAAGTATTTGACTACGCGGCTGCGATGGAAGCCAACGTCATTTTGAATTTGTTGTGATATTTACCGTGTCACTGTCGCTGCCGTCTTGAATATGTTCAGGCTATTTTTTGAAAAAAGAGTAGTTACGCAATGCAATTTGAACATCAAGAATTCAGAAATGCAAAGAGGTTATTTACAGCCCTATTCTGGCCAAAGTCTGACAATTGATTTTCTATTCAACGCTTGTTAGATTTTTGATCAGAATTTTTTGTTAGCCTATTCTTACACAAATCTGACAAGCTGAAAGCTATAAAATTTCACCACAGCGAGTTGAAAAGTTCTGTTTGTTTTGTTGTCACTGTGAATTGCAAATTAATAAACAAAATTTAAGTAAAGTAAGTTTTGAAAAAAAAAGCCGGCCTTGATAGCCCAGCGGGTAGCGCGCTGGCTTCTCATACCGAGCGCCCCAGGTTCGAATCCTGACTGGGCTGGAAATAAGTTCGTGCGTTTTGTTTTTCAATAGTTTCACAATAGGCGCTTTTTGCATACAAAAAATAATTCGTGGGAGGTAACGAAATTTTTTTATTTTCTCTGATGTAAAAGTGTAAACATGCACATGCTGCGAAATTTGAACATTTAGAAATAAGTTCAAATAAAATGTCCACTAGAAAGTATGGATTCTTTACAAATTCGACTGGTTTGATTGAGGAACAGTCCCGAGCTGCAAGCTGGGGAAAACAGCCCCAATGCACCGCGCATTGGCCAAATATTATTTCCGGCAAGACCTTCACAATTTCATTTTTTTTAGCCACAGCCACTGCACACGCTAATAATAGCTGCTCTTCCATTGCGAACACCGAAATATGCTGAAATGTTTCCAAATTTTTAACTTCAATTGCTTCTTTGCAAGTATTTTTTGCGCTTGTCAGCTCCTTCTACGTACCTGACAACTTCTCTGACAAGTGTTAGATAAAAAGCTTTTAAAAAATGATCAGAATACGAAAATCTAACAATTGATAGAATCTATTCAATTGTCAGCATGGTGAGTTTTGTTAGGTTTGCCAGAATAGGGCTGTTAATTGAAAATATTTTTTCAAAATACGAATTCAGTATGAACGTTAGAAATTTTGTTTTTGAATTTTTTGAAAAAAAACCGTAAAACATTTTACAGAAAGTTATTATTTTCCGAAGAATTGGCAACATTGGTATGTAGATGTTTAAGTTTTTAATTAATGATTAGCCCGAATAATCATGATTAAAATTACTTTTTTAATTATAATTATTTTAATTATAAATAATTTAATCTGATTGAAACTAAACAATTCAATGAATTGATTAACAAATTAACTGGTTAATGCCAAAACTATTATACCTGTTCACATCCAATTTCAGGTGCTGAAGGCATATCAACTGTAGCAGTAAAAACACTTAAAGAAAACGCGACAGAAATTGAGAAAAAAGATCTGATTTCAGAACTAGAGGTAAGCACCCGAAATATTAAAGTCGATCAAATCAACCTCTTCTAGTTATAACCTTAACTCTTTCAATCAGAAATAATAGTATATAGGTGTATGTTTTATATATGACGTGATTTCTCTTTCTGTTTTTCTTCTCGAAAATTCTTCAAATGGTATTGTTCAATTTAAAGTTCAGCTTTTTGTTGTCTTCCCATTTCGGGTTCTCCAACTGTACCGAGTCTAATTTCCTTAGTAAGAAATATTCAGAATCAATTTTTTTTGGACTCACTCGATCATTATACAGCTTTATAAAGTGTCGGATTCTACTGCGTACTTCCACACATCAATAATTTAGAATTCGAGTAAAAATATCTAAGTTTCTTCCCCGCTCATGCACCAGCATCGTGAACCTCGCAAACCCTGAATATCGACACGGAGCCCCGTTTAGCCAGCAAAAAACTCAACAATCCAAGTTAGCAAAACTGGCAATATCGCATTGTTTCCTTTGTTCGTGTGGCATGGCAGCAGACTGCCGCAGTCGGCCGTTATTGCCGGATTCGTGATGGCTGTTGCTACAATAATATTGTTGCTGTTGTATATGAAATGGATGAGCAACTTTTGTAAATTGAAAATTAACGATGCTGAAAAGTTTCCAAGATTTATTTCCAGCTTCATGCCGTCGTTTTGCAACTTCCAGACTTTAAAGTCCTCATTATTTTCAGTCGGCCCAAACAGCCGCGGTGTCCCGCTGCGTGAAGCTTTCAGCTTGACAGAAGCACAATTATGCTGCTCATTTGCAAAGAGGACGCAACTTTTTGTTCACGCTTTTAATGGAATTTCAGATGTGCTTTCGAAAGCCGCTCAAAACTGAATTAAATTTTCAATTACGCAGGGCCGTCATCATCGGCATTCCACTCCGGAAATGTTGCTCATTGCAACGCTGATGTCGTTGTTGTCGTGATGCGATGCGAATGTAGAATACGTAATTCTAAAACTGAACTTTGGTAATTAAATTTAATTACAAATTGAATGAATATATGCCCAACAATTGCAGACGCCCCGAGCGCCAACCCTGCGGCCATCGCGCTCGACACCGCAAAATATAACAGAACAGCAACGCAATTGCAACGCCGTCACTGAGCGTCAAGAGTCCAAGTGCTCCTCCACCGGCACGTAAATTAGCTGCTCATAACCTAGTGGGCGCTGCAGAAGCCAGCGGCCGGACCGCGGCAGCTTCGCCATTCGTCAGTCAGTGGTGGTGGTGCCACCGCTACTGGCTGCTGGTCTCGACGTCGCGGTGCCGTGGTCAAGGCATACACAAAGTGTTCATTAGAAAAATACTTTTCTTTTATGGTTTAATGTGCGTTTCGAAAGTTATTCACTCTAATAAATCTCCAAGGCTTATGAAAAGTGCAACGTAAAATGCCCAAATGAGCTCCTACTCGCTTCCAACAATTTCGTTTCTGGGCTTAATCTTATTTTCTCTCATTTCACGTATTCTACAAAATCATTTGCCTTTTAAATGAAGGGATTTGTTAGAAATGTCTTTTCCGCTGAATCGTATTCTTTAGTTAGCTCCAGTAAAACCGATTCATGCCTATTTCGTGTACTACTTATTTACGTTTTAACTTAATAATGGAGCGCCTTGGCAACTCGCAAACACATTCGAAGAAATTACTCGAAATGGCATCAAGTCTATTATCCTCTTTCGCACTAAATACATCTTAACCAAATGTTCCGGAATTATTTGTTTGTCAAATTTTGCGAAAATATGATTTACTATGTTCATATGTGTGGCCATAGTGTGGTCACGCAAGGTGCTAACGAGTTAATCTAGGCTGCCAATTTCGTTTTTAAATATTTTCGAATTCTGTTTTTTATTTATTACGTATTTACCCCTGTTTGCAGTGGGTTGGGTGTTGTAACCGAACCTCCCCATGACCACACAAGTTATTATTTTTTCGGCCTTTTGAATTGTCTCTTTGTAGTACATCACTACCGAGCCCGAACCGTTGAAGCTACAAACATAAAATTCCGGCAGTGTTTATATTTTACAAACCGAGAAATAGCTCATTACCGTGTAGGGAGTAATATGTTGTTTTCAGTATATATGTTATAATTGTAATCGAATTCGCCAGCACAGTATATTTGTTATACATATATTTTTATTGTATTGTATTCTAGAAGTTTGATTAAAATTGTGTTTAATTTTTTTTCGATTAGTCTTTAGTATATTTATATAGAAACGATTTAGCGTTCTCGGGCTTAGTGAAAATACATAAACTTAATAGGGGTACCGGTTAATCCGTGCGGTTTTTTTTTTGGGAAAATTGAAGATTTATTATGAAAAAATGGTTACAAATTTAATATTCAAAGTATTGTCCATCACTAGCTATAACTGTTTCCCATTTTTCTGGCAATTCACGAATACCCTTTCCGAAAAATTCGGCCGGCTTTCCCGCCATCCACGAATCGATCCAATTTGTTACTTCTTCATAATTGGAGAAGTACTGGTTAGCCAGGCCATGTTGCATTGATCGGAAGAGATAGTAATCGGATGGCGCAAGGTCTGGACTATACGGCGGGTGGGGTAGGACATCCCATTTGAGCGTTTCAAGGTTGGTTTTGACGACCTGTGCAACATGTGGCCGCGCAGTGCTCGGCTCAAACGCATCAATCGTCGTCGGTAGACTTCCCCTGTGATCGTTTCATTCGGTTGCAACAGCTCATAATAGATCACACCCAGCTGGTCCCACCAAATACACAGCATAACCTTCAGGCCATGAATATTCTGAACGGCCGTCAATGATGATGCATGGCCGGGGTATCCATACGTTGCTCGACGTTTTGGATTATCGCAATGGACCCACTTTTCATCGCCAGTGAAAATTCGATGCAAAAAACTTTTTCTTTTGTGCCGTTGAAGCAGTTGTTCACACGTGAAAAATCGGCGGTCGACGTCTCTTGGCTCCAATTCATACGGCACCCAATGGCCTACCTTCCGGATCATTCCTATTGCTTTTAGACGATCGGAAATGGTTTGTTGAGCGACGCCAAGTGATTTTGCAAGTTCTTCTTGCGTTTGGGATGGATCTTGGTCGAGCAATGTCTCCAATTCGTGATCTTCAAACTTTTTTGGCTGTCCGGGCCGTTCATCGTCCTCCAAGTCAAAATTGGCACTTTTAAACCGTGCAAACCACTTCTGGCACGTACACTCAGCTAGAGCTTGCACACCATACACTTCCACCAAAATACGATGATTTTCGGCAGCCTTTTTCTTCATATTGAAGTAATAAAGAAGTACTCCCCGCAAAAACACTTTATTCCGCATAAAATTCGACCTTTTCAGAGTTTACGCTTCAGCTAAATGACACGTACTGATTCTGAAACTATATAACAATAGCTTTCCAACACATATTTGGAAAGGTGAATGACTATTCACAAAATCAAGTTACGCCATATGTTAGAAAACCGCATGAATTAACCGGTACCCCTATTAGAATACATTTTATTAGAACCAATAAGATGCTCGCGCGTGTAGGGTAGTGTGCCTTGATCGTTGGTCTTTACAAAATCAATTAAAACTTTCGTTGGTATTTTTGACGACTACTCCTGACACACAATCCCAAAGAGATTTATGGTTTCGCATTCTCTCGAACTGGAGGCTTGAACTTGCTTTGAGTCTACTCATGCACATACGGGGTGCCGGTTGCTTCTCCTTCGGGCTTGTAGCTTCTTTTATTACGTGAATATTTAATTTAGTGCCAGTAGCCTGTGAGTATATTGTTTCCGCTTGATTGCAGGTGATGAAGTCGCTGGAGCCGCATGTGAATGTTGTGCGCCTGCTGGGCTGTTGTACCGACAAGGATCCAATGTTCGTGATAATAGAGTACGTGAACCGCGGCAAACTGCAAACATATTTGCGCAATTCTCGTGCTGAAAGGTTCGTATCAAAGTTATTTGTATGTCGTACGTTAGTTTGGGGCAGGAGCGACAAGCCGTTTGTTTCAATGCACAGTGATTCGCTCCATAGACAAAATTCAAAAAATTGATGGTCTCAGATTTTAACGATTTTGATGTAATTTGAAAGAAAAAAATCTAACTAAGAAAACCCCAAAAAATCTGTGCACTAAGTCAATCAATTAGTGTCTGTGCAAAAACGGCTCAAAGTTGAAACTTTTTTCTCAAAAAAATTCAAACTCATATTTTCTGTTTTTGTCTATTGAGTAAAAAAAAATGTTTAAAATACATGGTTACCAAGAAGTTACTTAAATAAAAAAATAAATAAATAAAAAATTAAATTAAATATAGAAAAAAAAAACGATGTGGCCATTACCACTTTTAATGTTTTCTCAAAATTTGCAAAGCGTAGGCTTTTACTTTACTTTTAATTCAAAATATTTTTCTAAATTAAAAATCTGAAAATTGGCAAAACTTAGAGGAAAATATCTAAAAAGTATGTAAAAGTATGTTCCTGGATTTTTTTTATTTTAAGAAGCATTCTTTCTTTCTCAGATAATGTAATTACATGCTCCGATATCTTCCGATCTCAGAAAATAATTCAATTTGAAAAGTGGTCTAAACACGTATTTTTCGACAAAATTAATGTTATTTATGCCTAAAAGTATGCAATCAGCACGAAAAATGATAAAATCTGCAAAAAATGCAAAACATACATCTATTACTATCGTTTTTATTGCAAAACTAAAGGGTCCTAAGACAGTTTTTGGCACTGGTTGCAATAATCAATGTTGATGTTACCGATTAAATGTAAAATCTGAAAAATCTAGCCAACACACTTGGTGCTATAGCTCACCAAAAATCATAAAAATTGCTAAATTAAGTCTCAGGCATTGCCAAACTACAAAAGTTTAAGAAAAACAAAATCGAGATTTAAATTTAGCAGACCATGCTTAACTGGTATACCAAATTTTATGAAGAACGGACCACTCCTTCTAATTTTGTCCCGCGGTTGTATGAAGTCGAATCACTGTGCAATGTATCAAACTAAAAAAAAAACACTAAACAATGAACCTATTTGATTGGGTAATAGCGACGGCTAGGAACTGTCAAAAGGACAAATCTCACAAAGAGAAGGCCTTACCATCTTTTGTGAAAGCTCAGCTTCGTGTTCGGCTTATAAGCTAAGCAGCGGCGGAATTAATTTCCAATGAGATTGCGATGGAAAGGTAAACGCGCCCCACAGTTCCGTGCTGGTTGCATGTCCCACGCGTGGGGATTTTGCGAAACGAGTCGAACGAGTAGTTTAGCCAACGACTTTCAACTCTTGCTAAATCTAATCCGCATAATGCTGCCCTATCGCGTTTGATTTCATTTCGCTTCGAGTGCTACATTGATGATGGTTTGTTGTTCTTATACTTTTCGGTTGATTGCTGGTGGGCGCGTGGCTGACGCTGCTGCAGACATTACGGCAACACGCATGGAAAATCGAACGTATTGACGTCGGGTGATTTAACATCTTTTATGTATCAGGTTGCCAAAGGCATGGACTATCTGACATCGCGAGGGGTAAGTACTGGTTTACGCGGCACATGCTTATTCGCATAACTTCGTAACAAGCAGAATAGGCTCACATACATACATACAGTAGATATGTAGATAAGTGAACCAGCGTATTCGGGTTCATTCATAGTTTTCGGCTTTGTCTGAACTTTGTCTGTAATGGAGTCTCTGTCGGAAATTGAATCCCTTTCAAGGGCGCGCCTGCAATCATCGTCTGGCTATATTACCATGACAAGGCGGCTTCGGTAAGCGAGACGAAATTCAGCCAAGCACCACTGAGACGCATGAACTACGGATTTTAAGGATTCATACGAATAGCTGATGCTCATCGTCGGCGCAACTGAATATGGAATTGCGAAAAGACAAAATATTTGAATTTCCATTTGTACGAGTATTTATGCTAAGCTTACACCCACACATACTTACACAGATGACTATGCACAGTGCGCACTTCTCGGATGTATTCATTGAACGCACTACGTGTTGCCTTATTACGTTTGCCGGTGCTGTTTCACTTATTCAGAAAGCAATGCAATTCCATCAACTTAATATATGTATGAATGTTACATACATAAATATGTATGCAGCTACATGCATACACATATGAACAGGTGTCGGTTCGTGTTTCGAGCCAAATTTAAGGGTGGCTGCTGATATTTGTGGAGCAGACCAGCACGAGGCAAAGCAATTGCAAAATTTTTTGTTAGCTCATCTCCATAAAATTGGCAACATTCATTAATTCCGTCATTTGGAATGTTATCGCCTGAAAATGTTTGTGTGCTGAGAATATGCATTTTTAATAACGCTTCAATTGTGAAATGTTTCTTCATGACAAAATTTGTTTGCTTTTTTCCTGTCGGGTTGCGAAAAATAAGTTTACCATACAAGTTCTGCAAAACCACACTTAACTTAAAAAAGAAAACCACCTAAAACAAAGCAAAATTTAACATTTAAATTATCTCTTGCAACGTATTATTTAATCGATTTCGCTTCAGAAAATTTAAAAATTTTTTCATTTAAAAATTGTTTTCAAGTACAAAAAATACGGATTTTTGTTAATTTTGTTGCTAAGATACTAAAATTATTGTAACTGTCGAAAAAGTACAAATTTGGAAATCCTTGTGATTTAGGTCACAATCTGTAAAATGTATTTGCAATAAAACTGTTAAATATGTACTTTTGTCTTTTCTTCGAAAAAGTCCTGCGAAAAATTGTCCATCCAATTGTTGAAAACTAAGTGTTAAAAATGTATCTTCCCCAAAGAAATTTGAAATATGTTTATATGAGTGAGAGATATGAGTTACACAACTCATTTTATGCCGGTCACGTACATATTTTCAGAAGCGCATCTAAATTCACATCTTTGCTTTGGGCATTTTTCCAGATTATACATAGGGATTTGGCAGCGCGGAATATCCTCATTACGGACGATCACACATGTAAAGTGGCGGATTTTGGTTTCGCGCGCGATGTCATAACGTCGAAAATCTACGAGCGCAAAAGCGAGGGTAAACTGCCAATACGGTAAGTACTCGAATGTCAGAGCGGCACGTAAAGTGTGCGTCTTCGAACGAGACGCCATCACATTGAGTGTAATCCACGCAAATGGGTATTGCGCTCATGTGGAAAACACTAACAAATGTGCGTTTAGACCGGAAAATGTGTATGCGAAAAGAAGAGAGTGAAAGAATGGAAGCCGCGAAAATGTTTGCATTATCATTTTTTGGAACAACTCATTACCGTTTGAGTTTTATTGAAATACTTTTTTTCAATTTCATATCTTGGATAATGAGTTTCGTTAATATTGAAAGCTAAAATAATTAACCGTCTCATTATTACTGTGAACGGTGATTACTTCATTGGACCGAACGAATGGGCAACATCCGAGCCCGGGTCCGGACTCTCGTCGTAGCAAACACCAAAATATAGAACAAAAACAAATGCCCATGCGGCGGTTACTGAGAGGTTGCTTAAAGTTCATAGCGACATATCTAAATTGTTGTCTTTAATAGGAACGCAAAATAATCCGAGCCCTTGTAGATTGTGGATCAAGATATCGCTCCCTCGCTGCAAGAACGTCATAACTAAAAAAATTAGTTTCTTCAGTTTATGGCAACCCTGTGTGTATCTGCTCATAAGACGACATGAAACATTTTTTGATACCTTGAAATGCCTGTAATGGTAAACTTTAATATTGAATTTTCTCGGAATGATGTAGTTTTTAGTTATGACGTTCGTGCAGCGAAGGAGCGATATGTATTTTACATTTGCTTAGTTAACGTGTAAATTTATGTGCGATTGGAATTCGGGCGAAACATTGAAGTTCTATGCGCACCGTATTTCATTGCTTTAAAATCGTAACTTTCCATTAGGCCATGGCCCAATTTCGTTCCATTAAACCCTTTTTCCTTCATGAACAACTTTCGTTTAGCAGAAAGCAGAAGGCAATCTGTGTGCGTATGTCGGCACTGAATTGTTGTTGTTCCATTTCCGGCACAGCAGAGCAACTCTGCACGGGTGAACGAACGTTTCACAATTACAAGGAGTTAATTACGTTTTCACGAGCTCATGAATAATGAACAAATACATTTTAAAATTACGACGCGGCAGTGAGGAGAACGCTGCTTGGCTGTTTGCGAAATGCTGGAAGCCAATTTTATTTTCATTGCTGCCGGTAAAAGCACTCAGGTGCAGCCGACCGTCACTCGCAGGTGCTGCACGGTCGCTGGTCTAATTTTTGTATGCTCCCCCAAATGCCTAATCCAGGATTGATTGCTTTGCCGCGGCCAAAAATGCTTCATTAGCTGCATTGCACCCGCGTTCACATGGAAGTCTGCGTGCTTGACCCAAATTCAAACTGCCACGATTCTTCAACGGCACACTGCACACTACACATTGTTGAGGTGACCTGCATCCAGTGGGAGCGCTTATCATGCTGACGCAACTGTCGGTATTGGCACGTTTTACGAGGAAGCGCTCTTCTGGACTTGTGCCGCCAGTTTTAGGAATCTGTTCGCGTACAGTATGCGCACGGTGACCATTCCTTTCACACATACCCACTCAACACAAAAGGGTTGTATTGCATTTCACACAAGCTCAGGTGCAGTGTTTGAACCGTTTGGTCCGAAATATTCGAGATAAATTTTTAAGGTCCTAATGTATGCTAAAGTTTCAATCTCCCATCCACAGACCAGGTTTAATGCAAACAAAAAAAACCATACAACAAAGAGGCACTGCGCTTTGCGCTATGCCTCCTTGCCGCTTTGAGTTCGGGTTTTTATAATGTGGATACCGCAACTTGTGTGTTTGTTCAATACATACAAACTTGTATTTGATGCGCCCAAACCGCACAGCTGCGCCACGACGTTATTTAATTTCGGCGGCTGCGACAGGTGGCATCTGCTTAGCGAAACTGCTTCCCATTACGTCAGACGAAAACGCGACCACTCATGTGTATTTACTAGAGATTGCAATCCCGGACCAGTTTTACAATCCCGGGATTAATAACATAAAAATACATTTAATTGCCAAACTGGTTCAATACTAGTAGGTGAAATCGTATACAAATCTTCATGTACCATTTGCAACTTTTGGCCACGGTTTCCGCCAATCAAATTCAAAGTGAGTGATATCAATAGTTGAAGTTTTCCTGTAGCTTAAAATTTCCCCATAACTCAAATTCGGTGTGAGTGATACCAATAATTCAAGTATCTCGATAGCTTTAACCCTTACATGAATCTTTTATATCAGCTGTTTCTTTCTCTAACCGTCTTATTTAAACTCTTTTCCCAAGTTACAAATGGCTTAAACAAGAGTTAAATTTCCTTTTTTATTCATTTCATTTCTGGTTTTATGTTTGAAAGCGTAGGTTTGCTTACTCTCTTGGAAAATTACCCAAACAGAACTAGTTTGTACGAATTTTTAAGAAGTATCCCTACACAAACAGAGCTATTGCTGGATAAAATCTTATTCAAACGTCACACGCAGTACGCAAATTATTTTTTGTATGAAATAAGACAGTTTGCCTTTTTCGAAATTACAAAACAAAAACGTGACAAAAACGTGACAAAAACGAAAAGTAAGCAATTTTTATGTTTTTATCCCGGGATCGGATTTTGTCAATTCCAGAATTTATCAGGACGGAAATTGTGGGGATTCGGGGTCATGGAACTGCAATCCCTAGTATGTACATGTGAATGTGCGCTCTTGCCTCCAGTTACCAGTATTTCAAGTTGACTAATGGCAAATTCATAAATGTTGTCAACATAATTCGTGTCTCCAACGACGTTACTGCAAGAGCATTGTGTGGATTCGACACTTGCAATGTGTGATATGTTTATCCAGCTTCAAGTTCGATATTTCAGCATCAACAGGGTGCAAGGTCCTGCGCATGTGAATGGTGAATGAGAATTTGCCCCACACTGCTTTAAAATTGAGTGCTAATTGTGAGAGCAATTTTGTTGAGTGAAGTCCATAAATCAAATTCCTGACGAGGCGATTAATTTATTCAAGTCAATCAAGACGATTTAAGAAATGTTTGATATAAAACTTTGTAGATTTTCTGAAAGCTTTTTCCGAAAAGTTCTATATTTTCTTCTCTTTGAAAATAAGAATTTATTTACTTTTCAGTTGCTTTATATTTAAAAAATATCTTATTTTATTATTTAATTAGGAAAAAATGGATTCTTGGATATTTTTGGGGTTAAAATTTGGAAAAATTTAATAAAAAACTGTAAAACAATTCTCTGTCTATGTGCTCTGTCTGATTGGTTGACAGTGCGGATTTTAATTGAAGTTTTGGACTGTTAATTGACAAAATTTTAATTTTTGCGTCTTCACTACTTCTTTGTAATTGGTTGATGTTTTTTACTTCTTAGTTGGATGGCAACCGAATCACTCTACGATAACATTTTTTCCGTGAAATCGGATATATGGAGCTTTGGCATACTGATGTGGGAAATAGTAACACTCGGCTCAACACCGTATCCTGGCATATCGGCAGCAGATGTCATGCGAAAGGTGAGCACAGCTACTTACACACACAAACAAATATTAAAACATATCAAAAAGCGCTATTGCTGTTGGACTATTACAAATATGTACTTGTACCCACACATTTTCGCAAAATGAATGCAAATGTTTTAAGTATTACTGCCACGATAGCTCGGTGTCGAGTCTAAGGGATCACACCTTCCAGCAGTACACACGAGTATGTGGAGATCCTGTCACTACCTCTGCAAAAACAAAATCTAGAAATTATAAAAAAATTCAAAACAAATTTCTAGAAGCTGCTTTGAATAGCTAAACATATAAATGTTGGGCGGTCAAAGTGGCGGCCACTGTGGATTCATCTTGATTAGAACTTTTCTGTGTGATTGTTGAGAAATTTCATTTGATAGTTTAATATGAAACAGTTCTCTGTTATATAAGTTTGTATGTACAAAGTAGTAAATACTGTTAAAAATTAAAAAAAAATTAAATCTAGTGCCAGAGGCGATGAACATCTGGTTTCCATATTTCCGATATCTGAACTCAAAAATTGCTCTAATTCAATAATTCAATTCAATTCAATAATTGCTTAAATGATCTTTTTACGATACTTTGAATTCGAGTAAATAATTTTCACGGCTTTTGACCCTTGACCGTAGCATCGCTTTCATGTGCCTCAAATTAACTTGATTGATTGATTAAACCTTTGATGAGCGAGTAGATAACAACTATGGGCTTCACATTCGCATCCACATCCTTCGCATCAGCGACAATTTTCACTGACTCGCGCATCCGCATCTGCATCTTCTTGCTGAAAATGTTTACATAGCTGGGTAATGAATAATTCGCGTCAATTTTTTTTTTAAATAACATAAAGATTTCTTTGTGATTGTTATTATTTGTAGGTAAAAACTTGAAATCCATGAAAGATCCGCGAATCCTAACTAAAACTAGAAATGTTTTAATTAGTAAATCGTCCCTTGAATATTTTTTGATATTTTGTTGTTCGATTGGCTTAAATAAATAAATAAACAAGCAAAACATAAATGAGTAATTGAAAGCTTCCATCAATATTAAATAAATATACTGAAAACTTTTATTTTTGCCCACAAAAAACAAAGTTAAAAAATAACACTTATTTTGAAGTCTGAAAATAAATTTTATTTTTTTAAGTTTAAAAATAACTTATTTTGCAAAAAAATAAAAGTAAAAAAATAACTTTTATTTTTGCCCAACTAACTTCTTTCGTCTGATTTTTTTATAAAATGCATAACCATTACGGTCCCTGAACATCTAAAATTCGAAAAATATGCAAGAAGAATATTTATTTTTACATTTTTTGAAAAGAAAAGTAAATAAGTACCAATTAAAACTTTGTTGCACATGTTACTCGCCTCCACTTTCAGAATCACAGAGTGGCAAATAAAGTTTGCAATCAATCAATTTCTTGATCTTTAGTACTTTAGATGCAAGAAAAGAAAAAAAATCGTAGCAAATATGCAATCACTTGAACTATGCCGAAACATACATTTAAATCAAAGGCCAGTGTTGCATACACATTTCAAACGAATGGAGCGGGTCAAATAGGCCCGGCAAAGTGTGTCGTATATAGAGAACGCCACCCAACCTAACCTAAACCATAATAACCCAAAACAATAACAGGCAGCATAGAACAAAGTGCAGTATGGATGTTGGCAGCGAAGACTGATCGACCAAAATATTTTGTATATTCCCCTTTTAAACATAAATACAACGTTTACAACGTTTGTCTGTATTCGAAATAAGTATACAAGTACTTTTTTTGTTAACAAATTTTAACCCAAACCCGGCAGGAACCTTCATACTGGCTTTATTTAAATCACAATAATATTGAAAACATTTGTATTGCAGGTGCGCGACGGGTATCGTTTGGAAAAGCCCGAGCATTGCCGTCGTGAGCTCTACAACATAATGTACTATTGCTGGTCAAGAGATGCCAACGAACGGCCGACCTTCTCCGAACTGGTGCAGATGCTCGACAAGTTGTTGCACACGGAAATGGACTACATCGAACTGGAGCGCTTCCCAGACCACAACTACTACAACATACTCAATTTGAGCGGCGAAAAGTTATGAGCCAAATGGCGCCTTTTCTGCGTTGTGTAACATTAGTTATCGATAAATCTAAGCACCTCGACTATAGCACACAAACGCGTGAGAGGTACAATTCAGACGCATATCTTTTTACCAGACAGTCACATGCCGATGGTGTGTTCGTATCAAAGCAAATTTATTGATGTACTCGTATAAGACTTTTTTTAGAAGAACCCGAATTCTTCAAAACCAGACGCAATCTTGCATTTAGTATGCGAAAAGTTAATGTTCGATTCTGTAACCGTGCACGTTTTAGTATAGTAAATACTACATACATGCATGCACACAGGCAGCCCATATGTTTGACCTGAGTTGGTAGTTTATATATACACGTATATATATGAGTACTGGTACTTATCCACTAGTTTTGGATTAGGTGTTACAGAGAACTTGACGCGCTCAATTTTGTTATGCATAAAACAAGAAAAAAGGGTTCTTGAATTTATTGGTAATTGTAAATACTTATTATTTATTGAATAAATTAAGTAAACGCCACAAGAAATATACGAGCTCACTCGTGCGTTGCGGAATGAAGGGTTTTATTCGAAGGTTCGATTGAACCGTTGAATTGCTTTGCGTGTTTCCAGATCACATTTGATAGAGAATGAGCAATGTCCACAAAGATCAAATTGCATCTATACGTTATTTTTCAACTGTGCTCAACTGTGTGTGCTTTTTAACAAATGTAAAAGAAAATGCTTTTAATAAAATTAAGGAAACGGATATTAAGGAACGGATACTACAAACGTTCTTGGTCAGAGGCTTTTCCACAATGACTATTGGAATGTTGAGGGAAACAAAGAAATATGTACGAGTATGTAAAGTTATCGGGATATTCCTGCAGTTCGTAACTATTTTGCCAATTCGGAAATTGCAATTTTCCGAGTTTTATAAATAAGTATTCCCGAAGCACAATTCTTGTCTTTGAGATTCAGGTAAAGTAAATAACGTCTTTCGGCTCCAATGAGCTTGATTTTTGTTCGTTTATAGCTCTTTATGCATTCAGCGCTTGTAACGTCGTACTACGGTCTTGCCACCCAAGCAACCTTGGCAAACGCGCGCTACAACCCGCCCTGTCCAGGCACAGAGCGCCTAGAGTTGAAATATCGATTTATATTTGATATGTGTCCACATGGCAGTGCATGTGGCCGCGCGCCCACACATACTTAATTATGGGTTGTATTCGGCCTTGCAGCGTTCGAACATGCTGCATGTGGATGCACATGCAAAAGTCATCGCCGTAAGCTCACTGAGCGAAATTTTCACGAGAAATGAGCAAACCCAGGCAGTACAACTTTTTGATGGGATTTCATTGATTTTTGCATGGAAGTGGTGTGCTGTCCAACCTTGACCTTACGCGCCTGACATAAGCTGCGCAAGTTTAAAAGTGCGCACCATGACATGCAAGTTAAGGTATCTGTCCACAAAAATGCAACGACTAGTGCAACGTAAGCACCTCGGTTGGGTAAGAGTAACATGAAACGTTCCCACAACGTGACTTTTCCAAATTGCACCTTGCAAACTCGTCCGGGTAAGAGTAACATGAAACATTCCCACAACGTGACTTTTCCAAATTTGCTTTTGTCTGCTTTTTGACAATTTTTGACGAACTGTAATTATGCTTTCGGCGGATCGGTGGAGTTAGTCTTAGAATGGACACGCTAGCGAGCGGAACTAATAAAGATAATTTTTTTAATAAAATTCATCAATGAATTTTTAATTGGCGCCCAACGTGGGGCATCGCCTTCCGTAAGATATCCTGAAAAGAAAAAGTAAGGATCGGTTCCGCGAGTGCCTAAACTATAAAATAAGTATCCTTTGAAAAGGAGAACAAACAGTGGAAAAGTATCCTTGAATTAAAGGAGAAAAAAAGGAGGAACAAAAACGAATCATAGTGAAGAAATTTAAACAACTTGTGGAACTAAATTAAAAATTGTGATGAAAATTAAAAATTATTACAACATACTTAATACCAATAACTAAAATATTACAGTTTAATCAATAAACAAGAAGGTGATTAACTGTAAATGTGAAACGCGTATAAAATACGAGAATCCGTAACCTCAAATAAATATATCTACAATTTACAAACGCGTCGTGAATAAAACAAGAGCGCTGCCGAACTTTGTGAAAAAGACAACAATAACAACCAGCGACAATAAGTAACCAGCAAAGATAAGCCGAGAATAACAATCGAACCGGATGAGTACGAACATCAATGAGGGAGGAAATAAACAATAATTAAGCAAGGCAGTAAATCAAACAGCAAATTTGTGAAGCAAATTTTAAACAAAAAACGATCCTTAACACAAAACTAAAAACAAAAAATTCCAATAAACCAAAAGTTCCAAAACAAAAATCAACATCAAAACCTGCAGCAATAAAGTAAAAAGGCGACACGAACGGAAATATATCAACCGGAAAACGAAGAAACGAATTACCTACACTAAGGAGAACAACAGTGAGAACAAAGGAGAACAAAGTGAAAAGGCGACACCAAGCAAGCCGATCTAGCAAGTAATATTTTTCCTATGTTTAGTCATTAGACGTAAAGAACCAAACTAAGTAGAATAAACAAAAATATAGGAATATTCATAGTATAGAATAAATTAATACATTTTTTATTAACTATCAGAAAAACAACAATTAATTGCTATTTAAATTTAATTAATTTTTTATATATAATAAATAAAACTGGATACAAGTGATACCATTGATGATTTGACGGTTTTGTTCAGTTCCTTATCAGTAAAAATGGCAACCGCAGATCAAATAAAAGGATTTATAGAGGCACAAACGAGCCCTTTAGTTAAGAAAATAGAAGAGTTGACTAGAAGCTTGCAACACTTGACTAGCGCTAATACAGTTACAGAATATCAGCCCGAAACAATAGATGAAGGGATCCGTTGCGAGGAGTCGTTAGATATAATCAAATCCTTACCGTCTTTTAATGGCAAAAATTCATATGTTAGTTGGCGAGAAGCTGCTGGCAACTCCATGAATCTATATCAAAAGGGGAGTCGCAGGTACTACGCTGCATTGACGATACTAAGGAACAAAATAACCGATGACGCAAACGACATACTAACAAACCACGGTACCGTGCTAAATTTTGATGCCATCCTTAGTCGATTAGATTTCGCATACGCGGACAAAAGACCATTGCATATTATAGAGCAAGAACTTAGCATTATGCGCCAGGGCTCCTTAAGCATAATAGATTATTATAACGAGGTCAACAAAAAATTAACTGCCTTAATCAATAAAACAATAATGACTCACGGTTCGAACTCAGAACTAACGAACGAATTGAATAAGAAAAATAGACAATACGCCTTGCGAGTTTTTATAACAGGGTTAAATCCACCTCTAGCAAATATCATATTCTCACTATCACCAAGTGACCTCCCGAATGCCTTGGCAAGGGCCCAGGAATTGGAGTCCAATAATATACGGGCTAGTTTTGCACTTCAGTTCAACCGAGCCAGCAATTCCAATTCTGGCAATAATAGTAATCAAAAACCGCATAATTTTTTACGATTCCCACAACGTAATCAAGGGAACTTCCGAAACAATTTCCAGAATAATCAAACTCAACCGAAACCCGAACCAATGGAATTAGGTAGTTCAGCTAATGTACCACGGAAATTTTTTTACAACACTAATTATAACCAACAAGGAACCCCTCGACCAAATGTTTACAATAACAATAATTTCCCGCGAGGACCGAACCAAAATAACTACCAAGGACGCCAGGAGAATCCTGCTAAATTCGACAATTTCCAACAAGCTCTTAAACGCCAACTCCCGAGCATCCAAGTTAGTTCTCAGCCGCAATATAAGGCACCACGAATAAATAATTTAAATGAGGAAAGTTTTTTAGAAATAGACCCGGATTGCCCTACATCATCAAACGAGGGACATCCGGAAGAAAATATAGAATATTAATCGACAGCGGCGCCACTAGCTGCTACTGCAGCCCAAATGTTTTCAAAAATAGGAAGGAGTTAGTTATTAAGAAGAGAGTTAGAACCATAAATGGTTTTACAATAATTCAATATTATTGCGAAGCAAGGCTTTTCGGAATTAGGGAACGATTTTATGAGATTCCTAATCTTGAAGCCGATATCCTAATAGGCTATAATTTTATGAAAAAAGCAAACATAGTGCTAGATTTTGAAAAGGGAATTATGAAGAGTGGAAACCATTGTGAGAAATTCTTGAACTTCAACGAAACAGAGAATGAGGAAGAAAATGATGAAGAAGTTGATTCTGAAAACGAAAAACAATTAGAAGTTATTAATTACATGAAAAGATACGAAGGAATTGAATATTTAAGACATGAAATTATTAAGGAAATCGAAGAACTTCATTCTAAAATAAATATGAGGTTGCCATTTAGGACGGACGTAAGAGCTGAAATTCGCACAATTGCTGAAACTCCTATATGGAGTAAGCAATACCCATACCCTATGTCCGTCAATACATTCGTAAACAAGGAAATACAAAATCTGTTGGATGATGGTGTTATTCGTCCAAGCAAAAGCCCTTGCAACTCGCCGATTTGGGTTGTACCTAAAAAAGGAACGAACGAAGATGGGTCCTCGAAATTGAGGATGGTAATCGATTATAAAAAATTAAATGAACAAACAATTGCAATGAACTATCCCATTCCTGATTGCAATGTTATTTTATCAAATTTAGGGAAAGCGAAATACTTTTCCACAATAGATCTAGAATCTGGCTTCCACCAGATATTAATGAAGGAGACAGATATCGAAAAAACTGCTTTTTCCGTAAATAACGGGAAATATGAATTTGTTAGGATGCCGTTTGGGTTAAAGAATGCTCCTGGCATTTTCCAAGCTGCCATGGATAATATCCTTAGAAGTTATGTTGGTAAATTTTGTCACGTCTACATAGACGATATCATTGTGTTCTCGCCTTCAATAGAGGAACACACCAATCACCTCTCAGAGATAGTAAAAACCCTTAGGAACGCAAATATGAAAATTTCACTGGAAAAATCAGAATTTTATAAGGAAGAAGTTGAATTCTTAGGTTATAGAGTAGGTTACAATGTAATAAAAACTGATCCAAAAAAAATTGAAACTATCCAGAATTACCCCTTGCCAACGACCTTACGACAATTGAGAAGTTTCCTAGGAATGGCAGGCTATTATAGAAAATTTATAAAGGATTACGCGCTAGTTACCAAACCATTAACAGTTTACTTAGCAGGAGAAAATGGTAGGATATCACAAAATATGTCAAAAAAAACTGAGATTAAACTAAACGAAGAAGCAATTACGGCCTTCAATAAAGTAAAAGCATTGCTAATAGATCAAGTAGAGCTGGTACAACCGGACTTCAATAGCAAATTTATCTTAACAACAGACGCATCAAACGTCGCAATTGGCGCCGTATTAAGTCAGAACGGGAAACCTGTTACATTCATCTCCAAAACTCTTAATTCCACAGAAAGGAATTACGCTACAAATGAAAAAGAACTGTATGCTATAGTATGGGCATTGAAAACATTAAGAAATTATTTATATGGTGTATCAGATTTGGAAATTCACACTGACCACCAACCTTTGACGTTTGCGGTATCAACCAGAAATCCTAACGCCAAAATGAAAAGGTGGCATGCTTTTATCGAAGAATTTGCACCTAAAATCATATACAAACCAGGAACACAAAATGCGGTCGCGGACGCACTTTCTAGACAAATATTAAACAACATCTCTGACAACGAATCACTACATAGCACTCAGCATTCCGTAGAAAGTAGCGATGAATTCAATATCCCCGAATCCTTCAAACCATTAAATGAATTTAAACAACAAATCCTATTAAGCAAGGCAAACTTTACGATACATGAATTAACAGTAAACTTCGGCAGAAACAGGCATATCATTGAATATGATACTAGGGAAAATTTGAAAACGATCCTTTTAGAATTTCTTCAGCCAAAATTGGTAACCGGAATATATTGCACTGCGGAAGATCTCCTTGATTTTAAAGAAACGGTTAAGGGTGTTTTTGCAAATAAGTTCCTTTTTACACGAATATTTCCAATTGATGTACCAAACCGCGATGACCAACAAGCCATAATCAAACAAACGCATATTCGTGCCCATAGGAGTTGTAAGGAAAATTATAAACAAGTTTATAAACAATACTACTGGCCGAAAATGTTAAATCATTTTAAGGAATACATTAGACACTGTGAAATCTGCAACAAAACCAAATACGATAGACACCCACAAAAGGTTAAAATCGGAGAGGCTCCGATTCCCAACAAGGAGGGGGAATGCCTCAACCTCGACATTTTTTACGCTCAAAATCTTAAATTTATAACCTGCATCGATGCCTATTCAAAATTTTTAGTTATAAAACTTATAGAAGATAAAACTAATTTAGGAGAAAAAGTACTAGACGTTTTGCAAAGCTTTCCGGATGCAAAAAAACTCACTCTCGATAACGAACCAGGATTTACAACACCCCAGTTCAAAGCTTTAATGCAACGATTACGAATCGAACCTTATTACTGCACACCTCGCCATAGCACTACGAATGGACAAGTTGAAAGAGTTCATTCTACCATCATCGAAATAGCTCGATGCTTAAAAGAGGAATTTCATCTGATTGACGATACAGAAGCTTTTTACAGGGCAGCTCTACAGTATAACCATTCAATACACTCTGTTATACAAAACAAACCACTAGAAATTTTTTTTAATAAAATTCCACATAGTTTAAGCGATATGTTGAAAAAAGCACAAGAAAAAATGCTACAAAGGAATGACTCAAACCAGGTGAGGACATACCAACCTGGAGATGTTATTTATGAAAAGATAATTGGACAGCGTAATAAGCTTTCCCCTCGGTTTAAAAAACAGAAGGTTCAAGAGGATTTAGGGAACAAGGTTAAAATTCAATTTCGCAATAGAATTATCCATAAGGATAACATTAAAACCTGACGACTAGCAATAAAATTTGTTTTCTCCTACAGAAAATGCCATTTATCATAGTAATGCTCGTCGCAGTATTTGCTACATGCCGGTCCGAAGTGCAAATACTGGATTACTCCAATTCACAATTGATTTCGATCCATTTGGGACAAACCAGACTACAGAACGGGAATTTTAAACTTATCCACGTACTGGAATTAACAGACTACGAACGCACAATTGACAACTTGAACCTTGAAATTCAACAAAAACTATTGAAAAATAGTACGGTACTACCATTCCTCCTTCATGATATCAACCAGCTTAAAAACCAGCTGAAAAGGTTAAAACCTAGGACGAAGCGATCAATCGATGCTTTAGGGACGGTATGGAAATGGATAGCCGGTACCCCGGACCATGAGGACCATGAAATAATAGTAAACAAAATTAACGGACTACTTTCAACCAATGAACGACAGAGAATCATTAGCAAGGACTCCATCGACAGAATTAACATACTGACTAATACTACTAACATAATTTTGAAAACGCTACAATCATTAGAAGAGGCCCAACAAACAATAGAAAAAACCATAACAAATAAAATACAAATCATTAAGGATGAAATGGCAAACTTAGAATATGCTTTGCAATGGGCAAGAGTAGGAGTAATCAACTCGTTTATACTGTCAGAAAAAGAAATTGTAGAAGCAAAAAGTTTTTTAGATTCCGAAAAATTTCCGTATAATAACTTAGAAGAAGCCTTGGGGTTTGCAACTATCAGAATAGCAACGGATCAGTCGACAATTCTATATATAATAAATTTGCCTGCAATAGATCAAAACATTTGCGAAAAATTGCTTATCAAGGCCGTCAAGAAGAATGAAACAATTGTAAAAATCGATTTAGAAAATATTGTTAGATGTAAGAACAAAATCTATCAAATTAAGAAGAATTGTAATGAATTCAATTTATTGAGTATTTGTAATAAGGAAAATTTATTAGATATAAGCGAAACAAATTGTATACCTCCACTTCTTAATAGCAAAAAGCATAATTGCGTAATAATTAATAATCAGCACGTGCCTTCAGTACAAGAAATTGGTCAGGGAATGATATTTTTAAACCAATTCGAGGGATTGGTAGAAATATCCCAAAATAAATCATACCATTTATCGGGAACCTATTTAGTCCAATTTCATAATGATACAGTCACAATCGGGAATCAAACTTATGTTTCTAAGGAGGTATCAACTTTAAACCCACTTCCAGCTATATTACAAATTTCTACTAATAAATCCGAATTTCAAGAAGTCCTATCCCTAGAGATGATAAAAGAACTTCAAACAAACAATGTTGACGAGATCAATTCCATATCAACCAAGGGAAGGGTCATGTTTTGGTCCAATTTAATCCTGTCCGCTATACTAATTGTCTGTCTGTTCCTGACAATTTACAAAATCAAAACCAAGACACAACATATAACCAACGTAACTATTGAAGAAACCGAACCAAGAGTCTTGAATCTAGAGAAGGACCTTCCCCATAAACCAAAACGAGAATTTCGAAGTGTCAATGACCTTCCGGCTTTTTAACAATCGGGACGATTGATTCTAGGAGAGGGGGAGTTAAGGTATCTGTCCACAAAAATGCAACGACTAGTGCAACGTAAGCACCTCGGTTGGGTAAGAGTAACATGAAACGTTCCCACAACGTGACTTTTCCAAATTGCACCTTGCAAACTCGTCCGGGTAAGAGTAACATGAAACATTCCCACAACGTGACTTTTCCAAATTTGCTTTTGTCTGCTTTTTGACAATTTTTGACGAACTGTAATTATGCTTTCGGCGGATCGGTGGAGTTAGTCTTAGAATGGACACGCTAGCGAGCGGAACTAATAAAGATAATTTTTTTAATAAAATTCATCAATGAATTTTTAATTTGCACACATAATGGCAATGAGGCTCAAAATGGCACCTAATCGTACAACGGGGAATGAGATTATCGTACAAAATGACAGTACTCGTACAGCTACCTGGTTTTTTACTTCGGCTCATTTAATTATAAATCGATACCACAATCACTTCTTACCTCTGTTCATATTACATACAATTCACATGTTCATACGTAAGTACATATGTACTATATACCTATTGCATATTGCACATAATTTATCCACATGTGGCGCGTGCGGCTTTGCCCCCAGGTACATGAAAGGGACCAGCATTTTCATGTCGCAGTGGAACTCTGCGTTTTGAGTTTTTCGCAGACGATTGATTTTCCAGTGTTGTCGCAATCTTTTTAAAAAGCAGTCGTCAAAATAAACTTGAAGTGCAATAAACCCATTGGACTACAAGTATAAAACTAAACTTACTTACTACTAAACTTACAAAACCTATGGCGCATACAGGATTTAATTTTGAGGATTTAATTTCGAACCTAGAAAGTTTTTTGTTCGGGGGGTTTGAACCGGCACCCCCATGTGTGCGCCACTGTCTCATACATTCTGTTAGCTAACGTCAAGTCAAACTTACTACTGACCAAGACAGCAACAGTGTTAAGTAGTTGTTTAGTTAATCTTTCACAGCTACCCGTAAGCATAAATTCCAGAAGAATACGAAAGGCTCTGACTCTGAACTTGTTTTTTGTGAGGGAAAAATAAATTTATAGTTTTGGACGAAGTATAGGGTATTCCAACAAGAGGTGTTATTTTGAATCACCCGGTATTTCGGTAGCTGTCACTTTTGAAGCTTTTATTCTTTGACATTTGACAAGTAGAAACTACGCCATTACTAAAAATGGAACAATACACGCTTCAACAACGCATTGAAATTATTAAAACTCACTACAAAAATTGTGCAAATTTAGCAGTCACAGTTCGCAAAACTAAAGCATTTTTGGGTCGTCGTGAAGCACCTTGTCGGACCGCAATACAGAAATTGGTGGAAAAATTCGAGCTGTTGGGACAAGTTAGTGATGTGAAGATGTGAAGGTGCGGTTTATGGTCCGGCGGGGTCATTGGACCTTACTTTTTCGAAAATGAGGTTGGATCAACAGTTACGGTGAATGGATTGCGCTATCGAGAGATAATTAATGCTTTTTTATGGTCGGAGTTGGATGGTATTGATCTGGACAACGTTTACTTTCAACAAGACGGCGCTACGTGCCACACAAGCAACGAAACCATTGCTCTTTTACGGGAAAAGTTTCCGGACCGTGTTATCTCTGGAAGAGAGGCTAGAGTGAGGCTATCGAGGACATAGGGCCGTCACTTTGCGATTTGGCTATGGAAAATTTCATGAAAAGGATATGGTCCTGTAAGCGTGGTCGTGGTGGCCATTTGGCTGATGTTGTTTTTCATTATTAACGGTATACCTTCCTCTTTATTATGAAATAAACATCCGATCATTTATCTCAAAAATTGCATTTTTCTTTGAATACCAAAATAACACCTCTTGTTGGAAAACCCTATACTTGTGAAAACTAGAATCGAGTTTTGTAGTTAGTTATCTTTCTCGCTTTGTGTGCTCAGTTCAAACCCTTTGTGGTGCTGATAGTCTTGAATGTTAATCAATACTATTGAATTGTGCAATTTTCGACATTTGCGTGGCGCCCCTTTACAAGCTTTCAGTAGCTTGTAACGCCATCAGTTTCGAGAGCTATCAATATGCTTTCAGTAGGGAGCGAGTACATAAATTTTATGTATTTAATTTTTATCTAACTCTAATAAATCTAAATGTTTCCGGTAAATGAGATGTTTATTATTTATTTATTTACTAAACATTCACAACTCTGGTTGGGCTATGGAAATCGAGAGTTCCGTATTAGCACTGATATCCGCCCAACAGTGAAAGAATTGGTAAACTTTTCATGGGAAAAGAATATTGCTTACTTTGGCCCGAACTCTCGAATAGAAAACCTGTATATCTGCTATCACTGAGCTTATTGCAGTTATTACTGGACACTGCGCAATCGGGTAAATGGTGCCAACCACGAGCGCTCACACTCTCTTTACGTATAAGTCTACAATTTAAGGTCAGCACTTTACTCGGAAAAAGCAAAAAGCTTAGAGTGGGCCGGGTGCTACAGGAATCGATTTCTTGCACCACCCTATTAGTAAATTATCAGACGGTTTCGGATCGATAGGTGCGAATTAATGCAGTTGGCAATAACAGTGACTTCTGCACGCCAAATGATTTGTTTTGCATAAAATTGCCATGGTTTTTCGGTGAATAACTATTTTCCGTGTTGGACTTGGAACTGACTTTCTACTCATTGAGGAAAAGTTCGACCTTACTATACATGAATTGTGTGTAGTTAAGTGCGCTCGATTGCGTAGAAATTCAAAAGATAACAACTATTTATGTAGCAAGTTTTCCACCCACATGATAGCGAAGAGCGTGAGGTGAAGTCGCCAACTGTGGCATTGTCTGTGCGTGCAGCCTGCGCAGCCTCGAGCCCCATCACCGTTCTTGCTGTGCCCCTGGCCGCGCCACTGCCATTGCCGTCGCCATCACAACTGCCATTGTACAGCAAATATGCAGTGCGCAGCGATGGCGAAAAATACTCTGCGTAGTCTCTTTTATGTGACTGCTGCATTGTCAACACTGGCTGACAGCCGCACAACGAAATCCATCAGAGACATTCGCACTGTTGTTGTTACTTGCCGGGATGTACGAGTACCAACCAGCATCCCACGCAGACCGCTCTGATTCGACCTTATTCGTACAATCAGCGTCTGTCACGTACTATCGCGCTGTCACTTCTACTAATAACAGCGCCGCTATCAAAACAACGAACCACATTCCCAACATTTCTTAATGCAAATAAACATATGTATGTATGTATACAGATTGCGAGAAAACTGTCATAATATGTCAATACGAGCATAGCAATTTTGCGTTTTGAATTCAAACCGTTACATATGGAACATTTTTTGTAGATTTTTCAAGTGTCACATTTCGCTGTTTTCGCTGACAGCTGCGAGTAGACTTGTGTCGTTCACGAATTAGTTCGTTCAGTGAAATGGTTCACTTGAGTGAATGAGTGAACTTGTTCAGTTAGAACTTGGACTATTGGTTAGTTGTTTAGTAGCGCTCAAACTTATTTCTTCACCATTGATGAAATTCATATGCAATCAAATGTAAATACACAATCATCGAAAAACTCACTTATTTCTATTTAGTTAAAAAAGGTAGGGACATTATTTCTGAAAGCCTCTATTTAAGCTTCAGCCTAGAACTGGAAGTGCTTAGAGTGCATATCCCTGTGGCCCTTAATTTTGAAAACAAAATCACTGACACAAGGGTGAAAAGTATTGAAAATTACGTGGACATAAGCAATATTTACTTTTTATTTGAGTTTTATTATAAAACAATTTATCAATGTAACTAATCAAATTAACGATTAATGATTATGATTGATTAATCTTAATCATTTTAATTTGGTTATGATTAATTAATCTTAATCAAATTTGTTGATTACGATTTTTAATCAATAATTTTTAATCGCTACTCTGATTGATTTCGGGCCAACACTGGGCGCATGTTTAGTATCATTTGAATTGCGCCAAATATTTTGATTGCGTGATATTAGTTGGTGTGCCTGCCTACGATGTGTATATGCCTTCTTACTTGGTTCAACGAAAAAGCTCCGAAACTTCATATATTGATTTTGAGACCCAATTACCACGACAACCTACAACGTACTTGTATCACAACAACTCGTATCGAAACAGAAGCCGTGGAATTTCATAATTTTGGCCAAGTGAGAAAATATGGCCAAGTGGGTTAAAAAGTTAAGGAACATCCGTTAAAGTGATATGCCCATTTTCAAAAATGGCTTGTGAACCGGTTACGCAACGGGAGACGGAATTTTGTTGTTGCTCAATGTAATCGACCCTTTGGCACATAACAGTTGGGCTGAAAAGTTCGTATCGTTTCTATGAGATGGCGCCACTAGAATAAAATCCGTATCATTTTTAGGTAGTACCAACCTTCAAAAGAAATGTGTATACATTTGACAGCTGTTTGATTATTAGTTTGTGAGATACAGCATTTTGAGTAAAGCAACTTTTGTTATTTTGAAAAAAATGGATAAAAAGGAATTTCGTGTTTTAGTGAAACACTATTTTTTGATAAAAAAAAGGGCTGCTGATACCAAAAAGTGGCTTGATGAGTGTTATCCGGACTCTGCGCCGGGCGAAGCAACCACTCGTAAGTGGTTTGCTAAATTCCGTACAGGCCATATGAGCACCGAAGACAATGAACGCAGTGGACGTGGACAAAAAATGATTTTGGAAGATCGTAAATTGAGGTTGATTTGTATAGCTGACACTCTAAAGATATCAAAGGAACGTGTTGGACTTATCGTTCATGAATATTTAGGTATGCGAAAGCTATGTGCAAAGTGGGTGCCGAGCGAGCTCACAATCGACCAAAAACAAGAACGTGTCGATGCTTCAGAGCAATGTTCAAAAATGGTATTGAAAAGTTGGAAGATCGCTATAATCGGTGTATCGCCCTCGATGGCAACTATGTTGAATATTAAAATCGAATTTTGCCAAAAACAGGTGTTTTTCTATAAAACGATACGAACTTTTCAGCCCAACTGTTATTATGTACATAAGTTTTGGTCTACTTGAAGCACAATTATCGGACATTTTTGAATAAAATGTGGCCGATTCCAAGGATGTATGTTACGTAGTACTGCGCGGCGCGTCAAAAAGCTGAATTCGCTCTTTATGGCCGAGGTATGTACACGCAAATGAGAAAAAGTGAATAATGGATTGTAATCAGTTAAATGGAAATTGCGTGGGTATTATTTTATGCCGCGCAGCATTTTAGGCATTTTAAAGTGTTGTCAATCAAAAGCCATTTCGCCGCAAATGTTGGCGGCGCTATGAGCCAAACAGCAGGAACTTATTGCCCGGGCATGTTTGCCGAGTTTAGCATAAGCAATGGCTCCGGCGCGCCATTACTTCGTGAGTTGGACGGTGCGGCCCTATGCGTATCCGGCAGACGCGCAAATGTTTGTTGTTGAGCTAGTCAAGCCCGTCAGCCAACCAAGCATTTACATCAGATTCAGATCAGCATACAATATTCGGCGTCGACGCAGGCTGCCAGGATGGCGCAGCATTACCTAGGGCTACGCGTTCTTTTCCTCGTTTAACTTGCGCTGGTTGTGTGTGTGTGTGTGTGTGTATGCTGAAATATATTCGCATTTCACTTTTCATTTCCCTTCCCGTCTGCACTGAACTGTAGCTGTGGGCGAGGTGGCGTGCGAGGTAACAACACGACGTGCGGAGTGTCATTGTGAGGATTTATTTTAAATTTGTGCTCTTTTTATTCCGCTGCGCAGATTAAATTCTCATGCATGTATGATTGTGAAGACGAATTCGCACGCCACTGTGATTCGCGCAAATATGTAAACATTTATGCATACATATATAAGCACATATGTTGGCATGCACATAGGCGTGCACTTTTGCCGGGCCCAGGTGATTCTTTTGAATTTTGCACTGAAGGTGGATGCAGTGATAAATCCGCCGATCTCTTTACATAATGGTGAATGTACGATGCATCTGTTGAGTGTATACGTTTCGTGGCTGCTTCAAGCATGTAAATACTTGGCATAGGTACAGCAGCTCTGTCTATTTGTACCAAAAACAATTGTTGTGGGTCGAACCACCTCGAATTTCAGTATCTTATTGTTTTAAATTCAGGATCAAAATAAATATATACAATATATGCATGACGCACAGACTAGGGATTGCAATCCCGGGATTGCGAATCCCAGAGTCCCGGGATCCCGGGCAATTTCAGTCCCGAAAAATCCCGGGGTTGACAAAATCCGATCCCGGGATCCCGGAAACAAACAAAATCTTACTTTCTGCTTTTGTCACGTTGATTTCGAAAAGTGCAACCCTTCTTATTAAACACAAAAAATAAATTTCCCATTGCCTGTGATGTTTGAATAAGTGTTAATGCAACAATAGCTCTGTTTGTGTATAACTACTTTTTAAAAATTTGTGCAAGCTCGCTCTGTTTTTGGTACTTTTCCAGTACAAATTTGCCAGTAAACAAAATCAGAAGTGCAAACGACGCTTACGCTCCCAAAAATAAATCCATTCAAAAAAGTAAACAACCAGAATTTTCTAAAAACATGCAAGTTTAACTCTTCTTTACACTAATGTGACTTGTCATATTCACAACACACAAGGAAAATGGTGTGAATAAGAGGATTAAGAAAGAAACAGCTAATATAAAACCATCAGAAGTTGAGAATTTAAACTATCGCGAAACTTGAATTATTGATAATTATTACTCACACTGAATTTCACTTATTTTGAATGGCCAAAACTTGAAGATTTACATATAATACGATTTGATCTACTAGTATTGAACCAGAGTGATGCCTTTTTCAGCAGGTTAACCAGGTGATTTGGAAATTAAATGAGTTTTTAAGTTATTTGTCATAAATACTTTGTTCTTAGTTTTAAATTAAGTACACAGAATTATATTTAATACATAGATATAATTTATTTTATTGAAAAAAAGTCAGAACTAGTTCCTTAAAGTAGTATATTCAATCCCGAAAAAAATCCCGGGATCCCGGGATTATGATTTTCAGCCCCGAAAATCCCGGGATTGTAAAACTGGTCCGGGATTGCAATCCCTAGTACAGACGTACTGGCGGACATTGGCGACATTAAAAACTCTTATTGAAAGTGTTTATCCCCTTTCCACAACCTCAGTTCAAGGGTCCCGCGGTCTTTACATGTCCAAAATTCCGCTGTGCGGGCTACGCATTAGGAAGACCAACTTTACAAGTTGTCTCCCTTTCGAGAGAGGGAACAACATAAGAATTGTACCGAAAAAAGTGTGCACGATTTTTATTAATTTTCGTTTAGATTTTTTTTTAGATTTTTTGTATTGAAGCTTATTTATTTTTATTTATTATGTATTTATTATTAAGCTTATTTTTTTTAAGTCTTTTCTTAAATTTCGCTTGACAATAGCCCCATATCTCGCTATAGGGCGGAGTTCTGGAGCGTTTAGTGGATTCTTCTCTTTTGCAACATAATTGACATTGTTTTTTTCTAACAAAGTCAATGTGGAACGGGCGTAGTGTGTGGTAGCTAAATCGGGGCAAAATATTGTCGAAACATTATGTTTTTTGTAGAATGGTATAAGACACTATTTTTGCAAATCTCAGCGGATAAAGTGCCCTTTGTATATGAGAACTTTTTTGCCAAACTTTTCGATTCCAATTGTTGACACTGACGGGTCGACAGAACCATCTTTTTGATTTGTGTAAAATTGGGGCCCTGGTAATGTTCTTGTGTGCATTTTATTGCAAAACTCGTCGTCTATCACAACACAATCAACAACATTCTGATATAAGCGACCGTACAATTTTCGGTTTTCCTTGTTTTCCGCACTTTGACTTGTCTTTCAACTTTTTTGGTTACCTTTTTTTTTGCAGGTTTTTAGCTTATGTCTTTGAATCATAGTGCGTTGGGCCCAATGTTCAAGACTCCATTTCTGCTAAATGGAATCGGCATAAAACTGTAGGTCCCTTCCAACCGTGTAGAAATTCGCACGCACAACACGGATGGTTGCGGGTAGCGAGGCCTTACTCTCGTAATCGGGCTGCCGTGCCAGTCAATTATTATTATTTTGTCTTTCAGTGTTCCCAAATCAACATAAGATATTTGTTAGTAGCTTATGTGAAGAAACATAACTTAAAATATAAAAATGAGTAAACATTATTTGAATAAAATACATAGGCACTGCTAGTCATCCATAGGAGAATTATTTGCTTCGGCAAGCATAACATATTGTTTTTGCTTCCGCCGCGTCTCCACGTCTCTGTAGGAGGAAACAACTCTGGCAACATATAGAAACAAACATTTTCAGAACAAATGAGCAAAATAAAACTGCTTCCATCGACCCTTCCAAGACCTTATAGACTTTAGTCCTTTGCCGACTAAGTGCACTCTGGCCAAAGGGGTCACGAATATGCCACATTAGGCTCATAGCTGTAACTTAGTACTAGGAATTGGTTAAGACGCCAATGTACTTAAACTTGATTCTTAGCCTCAAAGTTGTTGAGACAAATAAAAAACATAACAAATAGAAAAAAGGCGCATATTCGTGACTAAAAACAGACAAATGAGCCAATGTATGGAGTACTGTACTTAATCAAGACAAACAGTATCCAGCTGCCGTGCTTGGAAAAACTGGTGTTCTCCGAACCAACTCTAACGGGCTAAATTTTCTGTTTTCTTGAGTATTAGATGCGTTTAGGTTGAGTTCAATCAGATACCAACAATTCCGCATGGTGAATCTGTACGCCTCTGAGGGGGACAAATTCATCTGCTTCACTAATGCAAATCTGCTATGTTGAATGTTTTTACGTATACTTCTCTCTAACGAGCATGACGGAGTTTGGGTATTCTTAACTTTATACGAAAGGGAACCCTTTATTGGTAGTGCAAAGCACAAACGGTAGTTTACGCATTACAAGTGGGAATTCGCCAAACGGAATGCAAAGGACAAATCAAATATCCACCCGGCTACCCATGTTAACCAGCTCTCTCTCCTGAAATCATTGTATTATTTACGTCGAAATGATAATGAATTCCCAAATAGCACTAAAATTTCTTGCATACATATTGCACATAGGTATGTACAATAAAATCGAAGTACATTAAGTACATTGCTGTTGTTCGGCCCACTACCCATTGCCACCGCTGAGTGTTTGGGAACCAGATGCAAAACTACATACATACAAATGGACACATTCACAGAAGCCATAAAATGCCAGCGAAGGTTTTTTTCCTATCAATAGTTTTATTGCGAAATTTTCTTTTGATCTGTCATGGCTTCCTTTTGATGCAGTCATTTATTCAACGAGCACCTCTGATGAAAGCAAATAAAAGTAACATTAATAGGCCACAAGGCTTATAAATTCATATATTTTTGGGACAGGATTCTCAGTCGAGAATGGCCCTAATAAGAGCCAATGAGAAGTGAGTTGCACCATTGAGTGCGGTTGTTAGTGGGGGGAGGGGGGCTTACGACGACCTTTCAAACAAAATTATCAGGGCAGTAGTAAACTTGTGTAAACTGACGTAAATACAAAAATTCAAAACAACGAAAAAATTACAAAATTCAAAAAAGTTATGGTCTCAGAATTTAACGAGTTTGATGTCATTTGAAAGGAAAAACTCCAACTAAGAAAACTCCAAAAAAATCGGTGCAAAAAATCAATTAGTATCTGTGCAAACGCGGCTCAAAGTTGAAACTTTTTTCTCCAAAAAATTGAAACTCATTTATTCTGTTTTTAAATCTATTGAGTAAATTTAAATAATTTTAAAAATACATGGCTATCAAGAAGTTGCTTAAACTCTCAATATAGAATAAGAAATAATGTGGCCATTTTCGCTTTTAATGTTTTCTTAAAATTTGCAAAGCTAAGGCTTTTACATTACTTTTAATTCAAAATATTTTTCTAAATTAAAAATCTGAAAATTGGCAAAACTTAGAGGAAAATATCTAAAAAGTATGTGAAAGTATGTTCCTGAATTTTTTTATTTTTAGAAGCATTCCTTTTTTGTCGGATAATGTAATTACATCCCCCGATATCTTCCGTTCTCAGACAATAATTCAATTTGTAAAGTGGTCTAAACACGTATTTTTCGACAAAATTTATGTTATTTATGCCTAAAAGTATGCAATCAGCACGAAAAACGATAAAATCTGCAAAAATGCAAAACATTCATCTATTATTATCATTTTTATTGCAAAACCAGAGGGTCCTAAGGCAATTTCTGTTACTCTTTGGAATAATCAATGTTGACGTTACCGATTGAATGTAAAATCTGAAAAATCTAGCCAGCACACTCGTTGCTATAGCTCACCAAAAACGACGAAAATTGAAAATTTAAGTCTCATTCATTGCTAAACTATAACAGTTTAAGAAAAACTAAATGGAGATTTCAATTCAGCAGACCATGTTTAACTAGTATACCAAATTTTATGAAGAACGGACCACTCCTTCTAATTTTGTCCCGCGGTTGTATGGAGTCGAATCACTGTGCGATGTATCGAAGAAATTCAAAAGTCTTCATCCTTATTTACTTCCCTACATAAACCTTGCTTGCTGGTTCATTGAGAACGGCTATCTCAGTCACCTCACTTGCTGTTTTTTACAGGTGTTTTTAGGATCTTTATGAAATGTGTAAACTTTATAAACGAAGCACGTATACTATATCGAATACAAGCCACACTTACATTCGCAAACTACTTAAATACATTTCAACGAATAACTATAGCCCTGCAAGCAAAATAGTAAGCGTTTCTAAGCTTTTTTTCACTGAAGCCACGATTCCCCCGCGGCGATTTTATCACTGTGACGAAAGTTTTCGAGTATTGTCCTTTTTTTATTCCTTAAAATATTTCAGCCAAAGCCTTAGAAGTCTTCGCCTTGCCTTAAGGTGGCTTAGTCGGAATCATGATGGCATTTTGCCTCAATTAAGCCAATTGAAGATGTTTACTGTTATGCCGTATGTTTTGTGAATTACCATCTTATTATCATATTGTACATATGTATATAAATAAGTAGGTATATGATTCGTTCAAGTTGTTCTTGAAGTGTGTGTGTGTGTGTGGGTACTAGGATGTACAGATGTGCTTACATTATGGTTGCTTGCCTAAAGTTAACCACCGGCATTCAGTGTCACACGACGAATCGGCTGCACGGGAACGCGATTTCGGGCGCAAGCGAGCAAAGTGCATATCACACACTTGAGATGACAGTAACTAATGCGTGCGCCAATTTATTCATTTGGAATAACAGTGGCCGACCTTTTCACAAGCTCATCTCCACTGTACACTCGAATTGACGGGGGAATGGCGCGGTCGCGTAGGCGTAGGCGGTCGCTCGCTCATATCCGTTGCCGACCACTGGGCACCAAAGCAAAAAACGCCGTGTCGCTGGTGCGTGCGTCTTGAACGCGGAGCTGTGCTCGTTCGACTGGAGGCCGTTCAACGCAGCCACGGTATGCGCGCACAGTGGTGAGTAAGGCGGCTGGCGCTCGTGCGAAGGGCAGTGGGCACAGTGGACAAAACCCACTGCGATGATCGACCGCAATAATCGCCGACAGTAGCCGCAAAAGTAGCGTCAGCCGGCAGCGATGACGACACCCGGGGGATGCTGCGTAGGAAGCTACTGCCACACAAACACTGCGACTGCGAACGATGTTTGAGGACCAGACGTTCAGTTGGACGGAGTTCACGGAACGCACTTGCCGTTGTTGTTATTTCGCTCGCGACACGATTTCGCTTGTCACTGTATTGCGGAGAGACGAGCCGAACGATACAGCATTTTCGCGGATACTGGCACACAACGGCACTGACTTCACATGCTTAGGGCGAGTGGCAGCATTTCACTGGCGAGCCATGTACTGTGATAGCGCCAGACAGCCTTAATGGAACAATTGAGATTATTAAGAATTTGTAGTGATATTGAAAGCACTGTGCGTCCGTCGGCGGACTTCAATCTGCGCGGAGTTCACTTAACAGCAGCAAGTTGGAGTCACAAGTGCCAAAAATATGTATGTGCACGCGAGCTTGTACGCGAGTGCCACTAGGAGCAAAGAATACTGACTCGACTAGTCAATACCAGCAGACGGGAGCCGTCAACTGCAATCGTCCTTCCGCTGCGAGTGTTCACACACAATAACATTTAGCTGTCTGCAATCCGAATCAGCAGCATGTGAAATGCTGTCAAAGCTCTCCTCTTGTTTCATTGCCAACATGTTTCATCCCGTCACTCGGCTTTCTATAAAAGCGCCGATTTTGATTCCTCTCACGAAAGGACTATGCAGTGGCGCATACAAGCCGGGGTTTTGGGGTTCAAACTCCTCCCAAAAATTTGCTTGTTACAAACATTTTGGGTGACAAATATGGTTTGAAATGGTGTCTGCTTCAAAAGTTATGAGCCAAAGCACTGCCCCCTCCCAAAATGAAATCCTGTATGTGCCACTGGACTGAAGATAGATTTGCAAAGACATGATGGATGCACCTTAGTATTCACAGTTTTCCACAAACGATTCCAACCAGCTGTTTGAGTCGTTCGGAAGTATATTAACGCTTTTAGACCTCCGACATAGTTCCGAACTAGGCTGCCCAACTGTCCTCCTTTGAGGAGGACAGTCCTTTTCGAACAGCAAATGTCCTCCATCCTCCTCAAAGGCCAAAAAGTCCTCCTCAAGCTCAAATTAAATTTCAATTTTGTTTAATTGTTTTTATTCAAATGTGGCACCTTAATCAATTAATGAGGAAAATTTTTCCAATTTGTGTCCAATATTTCGATGCTGCTTCGGGCATTCGAAATAAAATTATAGACTTCGTTGAAAATCCGGATGATTTAGCTTCTGGAATGCTCAACATGATTAAGGCCGCATTGGAAAAATTAGACTTAAAACTAAGAAATGTTGTGTGCCTAAGTGCTCAATGCAAACTTTGGTAAAAATAATTGCCTTTTCGTTAAACTTAAGAATTCAAACCAAAACATATTAAAAGGCAAGTGTCACGCGCACATAATACACAATGCATTCAAAAAGCATTGTGTGATCCCGATGTCATATTGAAAATATTGTTGATTACACTCGCACAAATATGAGTTTTATTATAATCTTTAAAGTGATTAAAAAGTTAAAACTTGCATGTGCTTTTAGGTTTTCTCTTTTTACACTTATATTCACTAAAAACATGGTGAAATATTGAAGGAATGTGATGTCCTCCTGAAACAAAGAAGTTCCCTTATAAAGTCCTCCTCAAGCCAAATTGTGTCCTCCCTAAACCGTTTTAACAGTTGTGAAGCCTACTCCCAACCCATTATTCGGAATTAACAGGCGATGTCAGTAGACTTAACCAAATGTAAATAGTGTAAAGTATTCAGCGCTTTGAAACCGTCAAATAATGTGTATACATATATACAGTATATATGTATTTATGCATACCTTTCCCTGATACGTGCAGTCCTGCGGGCAGGACTTAACAAACAGTTTGAGAGTGCCTGTAAGGAGGCCAATAAATACCTTTACATTCATGCATACGAGTAGTATGTATGTATGTATGTATAGTTGGTCACAAAACACTCCCGCACCGACTAACTCATTCAGAGTCTCAGTCATGCGCAAACTTTGAAACACGTTTCATTTGAACTGAAACGGGGCAATGTTCCATTCTAGTCGCAAGCATTAAATCGGAACAAATTTCAATATATATACGTGATGTCACTGTTCGACAAACAAATCGGAAAATCGTAAAATTCACGTTAGCAAAAATATTAGTTTACAATAACTTCCAAAAACTAAAAATATTTTCCCTATTTATTACACTGCACAACAGCATGTCTGTTGCATGGAGTTTTTTACATGAATCTGAATGTCTGTTTTTCTGAAATCTGTTTTTCCACGCTCTTTTCAGAACCATACTCCGTTTTTTTGTAACAGCTCTAGTTTACGCAAAAAATGGGCGTGTCACTTTTTGGAATTTTCGGCTTTTTTCTCGTTTCCGACTGTAATTTCTGAACCCATAATCCCATGGATATGATTTTATATATCGTTGCACTAACAACATTTCACGTCATATTTTCTGATATTAATAAATTTTATGCGTTCTAATTTAGCGTTGTAATAAGGTTTCAAAGTAGGAAAATATTGAATTTCAAGGCGTTTTTTCTGATGGCGAAAATTGTACAGATGTTTCATAAATCAAGTTACAAAGTGTATGAATATCTTAAGATGTAACATTAAGCAATGCAACACAGCCAAATTATATGGCGGAATACACATTCGCATCGAAATAATAGCAAAAATGTACCATAGCTATTTTCTTAAATTTTCATACTTTTTCCTTAAAAAATGTGGAGCCTAAAAATATGCTCTTTTATATGTTCAATTTATATAGTAGTCTGGAATACAAGCAAAAAACAAAAAAATTTTGAATTGCTCGAAACAAAAAAAAAAATGAAAAATTTGCATATTTTGAGGCTCCTAATTTTTTAAGGTAACAATAGTGATGAAAATGGCTATGGAACAATTTTGCTATTATTTCGATGCGAATGTGTATTCCGCCAAATAATTTGGCTGTGTTGTATTGCTTGATGCGTCGACTTTCATTATACACCTAACTCGTTAATTGTTTTACAAAAACTGTTTATGCTTTTGACCATCAAAGAAAACACCTTAAAGTTCCATATTTTCCGACTTTGAGGTCCAATTACCGCGGCATTTTAAGACATAAGAATAAGTTGCATCGGAAAAGAAGCCGTGCGGTATTCTTAATGCGATAAGGTGAAAATCATGTCAATCGGTTTTTTGGTTTAGAAATTACGATCAAAAATATGGAAAAAGTAGAGGAAACACGGTATCTCACTAACTAACTAGACCTGCTAGAAAAAAATCTGAGGATAGATTCGAAATCAGCGCACCCAAATTAGTAAGAAACAGTATAAAAACTCCATGCAACAGAAAAAAAGTGTTTTTTTTGGTGCTGTGTTATTATTAAGTGTGAGAGTCCGCGGGTACTACACCTAACTTACATAAATTTCGCTTTTTATTTTCGTTCTTTAAAGAAATTTTTGTCACTAGATATCGTTTACGAGGTACGGCATGAAAACATGAGGATGCAATTCTTCTTTATGTTATGTCTTCTTTGTCATAAAGTTGTTTTTGTTATCAATGTAAGGGTTATTTCATTAGGAAGGAACGTTAATAGTTTGAACAGAAGTGGGATAGTGACATGAGCCAACCATATAAAATTAAACCGTCTTTGGTGTAGTTTTTTGTTGAGAGCACAAAATTTATGGCCGGTGTAACATGCAATTCTCTTCATTTGGTTATTTCACGCATTGAGGGTTTTCCGTCGGCATGACCGAACTACTTATACCCCAGTGCACTTTAAACATTGTGCACATACATTTGTCACACATTTCGATTCCTTGCAACACTCTGCTTATTAATGGACTAAATATTAATTTATATGGACTGCACATACATACATATGTACATACATTTGCCGAATTTGCATATCATCGATCTTAACGGGAAAACATTGCAAGTTGACAGGTCAGAAGAAAGCGACTATTAATCGATCACTAATTTCAATATTTTACACATTTTATATAATTTTATATTTGTATTTTATATATATAAATATGTACACATGTGGAATAAAAATTACACACAATTATCAACAGTCTTGTACTTAATCTACCTCCTATACATTGGCATTTCTTTCGCAAGGGTTCAGCGAGAACCCCAAATGCAATGCACGCACTTGAATTGTGCAGTATGTTTTTTATGCCCTTTTATTGCGAGCCGCTGCATCTGTGCATGTGTTTGTGATAGGTCGTCATTGGCTGCCTGCGAATGCACGATTGAACTCTGTCTCGGTGCAACGATTTACCGCTTATCTCCGTTGCGATTAGAGACCACTTATTGCACTTGGTTCCGTTGTATGTAGAATGATTGTTTCCAATTTCGCTTCACAGGAAGTGATCGTTGTTGTAAGGACGCAGTTTCGATTCTTCAATTTCCCGTTGCCACTGATCGCGTTTCGCCTGCAGAATCAAATCTTGAAAGGAGCCAAATTCGGAGTTGTGGTGCGTTTTCGCCGGCACGGCCAAGTCCTTCTCGTCTTCGTACAGATTTTCATACATCCAGTCGGAGTCCATTGCCGATGGCAATGCCGCAGGTTCGGATATATCGGTGTAATGGGCATCAGCCGCATCGTAGTCAACGTCGTCGTCATTATCCAAGTCGATGCTATGCTGTTTTTGGAAAATCTTGAGGAGGCCATCGATCTCTTCAGATGGTATGTCGGAGATCATCTTGACGGCGATTTTCCTACGTGATCGTCGCAGATTCTTGGCCGGCTTATCTGCCACTTCAAAATTCAAAGATGTCTTCAGTGTGCGCTTTGATAGTTTAAGTTGTTTCACCAAGGCGTGATACAGTCTGAGAAAGGAGTTCGGCTCTTGGCTCTTATCCTTGGCGTTTACGGCCACATACTTTGGATTCTCTTTTATGAAACGCTGTAGCGCCTCCATAGTTCCCCGCTGGTCCTTTTGTGATTTCAGAAGCTCCACTATAAAAGAGTTTAGCGTTAATGTTAAACCACTCGTTGGCCAATAACAATAGCAGTTTTTGTTTTGAAAATGTGTTTACCTTTTTGATTGGTTAGTCCTAATTTTTGCTGGAAGACTCTCCATTCGTGTTTGGATACTGTAGGTTTATCGGCAGCGGGCTTTGTGTATAGTCCATTGGACAAATGTGTGAGAAATGTCAGCAGCAGGAGCACTGCTCCTGTTTGCTTAAGTGTGAGAGCCATGCTTCCGTGTTGCGTTTTAATAATAAAATCGCTGTTTTTTTTAATAAAATCGCTACAGAAGTCGACAGCGAAGACCAAATCGGAACTGACATGTTTTCGATTCAGCTAGGTCCTTTTATACAGAATTCTTGCTTCTTGCGAGAGTGTCTGCGCAATTTCCTGCGCGACATTAATTAGCTGAAACGTCAGTTGAGCGGATTTAGTTAAACCACTTCACTGGCTCCCGACCGCCAGACGGAAACTTTGTTATTCGCCATGCTAGACTTTGCAAATATACGCGACTCTATCACATCGGTTGCAACTAGTTCGTCCACCGCGTAGACGACGGCCATTAAAGTGCGCATACAAATAATACATATTAACAGTTTGTGTTATTTCTGGCCTGATCTGGCTACCTACGCTGACAGGTAGACAGGTGCGACATACACATGGCAGAAGCTTTTCTCATGCGCGGGGTGTCGCCAGCAGGTAACGCACAAAGACTGGCCATGCGACCGGGCACGCTCTCAACACTTGTTGAGCCAGGCTCGCACTGAAAAGGTGCCGGTGGTCGTATACCCCAATTGCACGCTGAAGTCGGACAGCACGGCAGTTAATATAACGGCTTCTACTTGCGAATGCAAATTTCCACAAGTCTACGGGCTCTCGCATATGTGCCTTTTCATATTGAATCCGCTCCAGTGTCTGGAGCAAAGTTACTAAGGTTTTGCTTAAACCCCTGCAACGAGAAATTTCGCCTGCAGCCATGTGTTGCGGTGCGCGCCCCAACCATTTCAAAAACACACAACTAATGGCTTAAAGACGCTGGCGGCGATAGAAAACTGCTCGAAACTAACCACGAAGTGAAGTGCCGTGGTTTTATGAATTTATGGAGTCAGCCAATTGTGTTTACATTACTCCTGTAATTTGTGAGCATTTTCGTTTAATTACTTAAACAGTCATCAGACCCGACGTTGCATTACATAGTCGAGAACGAACATTGCTGGGTTAGCGCTAGCATAGAGATGTCAATTCCAAAATCCCGAAAGTTATAATTTTTATGCTGGATCCTTTGAAATGCTTGTCAGAAGGGCCTTTACAAAATTACTGACTTTAAGCAAATTAATTGCTTTTGCTTTTGCTAAGCAATGTATTATTCGTTGCTTAGCTTACGTTCTTCGCTTAACCCTTTCGGGACTACTGGGAATCAAAATAATTATTCAGATCTTATCATACATGAAAAATAATCATTCGAATCATGTGTCTCCGTGTCTCATGTGTTATGTTTGCAACATAATTTTGTAGCTTCAATTTTAATAGCATGGGCACATTTTAAAAAAGAGTATTTTGGTTTTCCAAATTAAACTCCGTCCCGAAAGGGTTAAGAGTTGAAAATGTGAAATGTTTGCATGCATTCGGTAAGGTTCTTAGATGGATTCCTTATACATTCATATGTACCAGAGGAGCGAAGAAATATACTTTATATTGGTGCTCGAATCTTTTACATTCTCAATTTATATTCTTGTAATATTCGGCTATTATTATTAGACCCTTTTTTATGAATATCGTTGTTCCCAAAACTTTGTATCACATTTAATTTTTACAATCTCAAATGTTTTGGTAAAATTCAATATTTTGTTTATGTTTTTAGTTATGGTGTCATTTGTAGTCAGTTAAATGAGAACGGATTGTCAAAAGGTGTCATTTGCGTTTGCCTGCATGTATTACTACGATTTGCCATACGAAACGACAATCAAATGAGAACGATCGAATTTGTGTCGAAAAAAATGGGTTTCGCAAAAATTATGGAAAGTCGAGCAACGAATCAGGTTCGTGTTAATGAAATCAGTTTTCAAAAATAAAACCTACTGCCAATCCAAAGATACACATTATTAATATTTTATTGTTGTCATGTGCACTTTTAGTAAATAAAGAAAAATTTGTTTTTAGACAAAAAAAAAAACAATATGGAAACCAAAAACATTATTCTGATGGTATGGTCCGAACCGACTCGATTCAGAACCGTTTCACAGCCGTGAAAACAAATGCAATTTTTCTGTAATTGTTGATTGTGAGTCGAGATATTTTTTTGATGATTTGAGAAACACGAATTTTTCAGTAACTTTAGAATGACTGACATATATTTTGTAATATGCGCTTTGACAACGTTTCTGTATTTAAGTTCATCTATGTTTCAGTGGAACCAGAAATATCAAAGGAAACTGATCGTTCAAACGTTCCTGCGTTCGTCCAACCCATAGTGAAATTAATAAAGTGTGCCAGATAGCAGGAACTCTCTCTTCATCGTATACTTATTTTCTGACAGTTAATGTCATTTTGCTGAAAAATGTCATAATTCATAACCCGTCTGTGCTCTATGAAAAAATTTCAAAATAAATTGTTATTTGAAAATATATTCTGCTCCAAAACCGACACAAAAAACACAATTACATGCCAGGAAAACGTGCTGTGTCTGCAAAAAAAAGCACAGAAATGCAGTTTCTATGTTTTTCTAACATAAAATACATTACGAAAATGTATATTTCTGAAGTACTGAAAGTAAATTTTAAATTTAACGACAACAAACATAAAGGTTAATCGAACTGACACAAATAAATTGACATATTGGCAATTGCTACTCGGAGGAATAAATGTACGTCATCTATCTGGTACACTTTATTGATTTCACTATGGTCCAACCAAAGAAAATAAATATACAGAAGACGTATGTCGTATCACCAAAATTTTGTATGGCGTGTTCCAACATTGGAACGCGCGCTCTGCTCTCATAGTGATGACGTTGCTTTACAAGTGAGAGCATAGTTTTATCTGTGTACACTTCATATTCTTTGGTGCGACACAGCCGCAAAAGCATTAAGTCCAGCCAATTCAATCAACTCGCTAATGATACTTCGGTGAGCCGTTAGTAGTCAGTTGGTGCCACCAGGGAAATCACCTTTTGTCGGGCTGGGTGACAAAATCATTTGTAAGTAACCAGTGAGCCAGTGAGTGTTAGCCAATATTCTTTTTTTAGAGGTCTATTTGAAGAATATATTGTTGCATAGGGACGCTTTTAGACGATTTGATATCGATACTACTAATAGTGCTGCATGTATCATGGTGCTGCTAGACGTGTGTGAGAACACACACTTGGCGAAATGGGTAAAAATGCCATTAACTTTGATTGCACGATTATGTGGTGTTATTTATTTAATTCTCTTTATTATTTTACACTTTTGGACTCGAGACTCACTCGACGTGAGGCCATAATGTTGAATGCAAATGAGGATGATGAAAACCATGTGTTACGCGACAGAGCACACACGCAACCATCCAGCAAAGGTATACCAGGTTCATGACCATTCTCAACCGCAGCCATCCGAGCATTCCGGTGGCCGTGCGCCACGCGGACAAACGCCAATCAAAATTCCCATGATGGCAGCCATTTTAGGCCGTACATCGCCGACTGGGGCTCATTAGCTAGGGGGCCGTCCATGCCGTATGCCAGCGGCGAGAAGAGAACGAAGCTGTAGACCAACACCGAGAGCAGACACCCGAGCAGTGTGTGTTGCAGCCACCTTGGCATTCGGCCAGTTAAATAGTTGAACATGACACCTGCAAATACAAACCGCAATCGAGTAAAGGACATTGCAATTAATCGGCTACAGTGCCCATAGTTGCACACAAACTCGCTTGATCCACTTACCAGTAAGCATGGAATTGAATATCAGCGCTGGGAAATAATGGTGGAAGTACAGCACTCGGCCCATGGCCCAAAACGGTACGTAGTGCAGAGCCCATCCAAGGAATAGCCAAGTTGCCGCTCTGAGTGAAGCTCGTCCAGGATCGCGCTCTGGGGAACAGATAAAACACAATGTAGAAGTAGCGACCATTTACGCTCCCAAAATTAAAAATAGAATGATGCATTTTTGTGATTTTGATCATTTTCAATCTCAATTAATCGATGTGATTTGTTGTTTCCGCTTCATACATGACAACACGAAGCAGTGACAATAATTTGCTTTTTTTGGAAAGGATACATGTTTACAGTTTATCATTGTTTACTTATGCTTCTGAACCGATTGAAAAGCCTGCACGCCTGTGAGAGCGTTCTCTCTACTAAGTACTTAACCCATTTTCGGCCGCTGGTCGATTTTTCGACCAGCCACTTTGAAGGAGAGTAGCTCTGCACATAGCCATTATATCTTTGAACTCTCGATGCATAAAATAGCTTTGGTCTTTTGGTAACCCCTCGAAACAATATTTTTTTTTTTAAAAGATAAATTTAGATATGTTGGCGAAGGCACGAAAAAAGCGTTTTTTAGTCATATTTTGAATATTCTGAAAAATATATGACCTTTTCAAATTGTTGATTTATTATTGACTATTTACGAAGCCTAAGCCCAAATTACCACAATCAATTGATATCCATAAGTTTATGAAAATATTTTTAACCCTTCAGCACTGCGTACTTTTCAGTGGTCGAAAAATCGACTTTTGGCCAGAAGTCGTCATGTATGTACATATGTAAGCCAACAATTTTTTGTTTTCATGCTTGATTATTATTTGACTAAAACTATGTACATATATATTAGTTTTTATTTGAAATTCGATTTTTATTTATTTATAAAATATATTTGTATAAAAAAAATACACAAAAAAAACCAAAAATATTCTTGATTAAGGTCCTAAATGTAAGTTCTTAAAAGGAATTAACAAAATATTGGCTATTTCTGGTAGCGGCCGATAATGGGTTAACCAAATTTGATGCATTAATGTTGTAATAAAATCTGACGATACTGCACGCTGCCGCACAATGGGACAGACTCCCAACTTTGAAAGAACCTATATGAACTGTCTAACTGGCAAGAAATCTGTTCTGTCAATACAAAACAAAATTACCATCTACAACCACATGCTGAAGCCCGTTTGGACATATGGTTGCCAGCTATGGGGCTGCACCAGCCAAATCACGCATATGAATGAAGAAATTTCATCTTTTCAAAAGCAGGTTCATTGCAAAGCATTCGGAATGGCTGAATTCTTGTTTTAAGTTAGACAGCGAAGAAATTTGTGTAAGTGGTCTTATTAAAATGTGTTTTATGGATTTGGATTAAGAACTTTGTTCGTATCATGAAAAGTAGGCAGAATACCACGCCCACTTTAAAAATATCAACATTTATACCGAAATAAGGTATCGCAAGGCGAAAAAATTAACACACGATTTCATAAAGGAATTGTTCAAACCACTGATTAAATATGCTCCAGCTGCCATGCCCACTTTTAAAGTTTTGGAAATGTTATTAATGAAAATCACATCGTAGAACGAGAACTTGCCTTGCAAGGCAAGTTATAGTAAACTGCGTTTAATTGTAAGAGTGGGCGTGGCAGACCACCATTTTAAAGTGTGAGCTTTTAAGTCATTATCTTAAGCTCAAATACCAAACTTCATAATTTTGTCACTAATGTTAAGCAAGTCATTCCAATATTACAGTTCATTTTCTATGGGAGGTGGGCGTGGTTTCATTTTGGAAATAGGAATAGAAAGAGTGATATTGTCTAATTTTTGAACCTAAGCTCCCACAAAATTAACTATTTAGAATGCAAAGCTTTTCTGGTGGCCCATTGCAATGAACTCAGTTTTGGGGTTCAGATTTTGGAAACGAGGGTGAACCTATTCTCATGGTTCGGAGTGTGAAGTGTAAGTGTTTCAAATCCTTCACTCTCGCTTTTAATGCTTTCCCCTTTACAAACAAACAAAAAAGCTCATCTTCAAGTACAGGAAACAGAACAAAAACAATTGTATGTAATTTTTCCGAAATGATTCCTTTTTGTTTTTAAAACCAAAATTCAGAATTTTGAACTTTAGTTTTATAATTTACAACAAAAACATGATCATTTTTGTTTTTCGCAGCTTAGATCATTTGTAAGGAAGTTTTGATGCAGACAAGGGGCGCCATAGTTTCCAACAGTTGTATAAAAAATAATATGATTAGTGTAGTTAGCCTTAAGCATCCCTCCAGCGCGCTCAGAGGTGTTTGAACTCTTAACGAAATTGTTTTTTTTTCATTATTTATCAATTAATCACAACACCCTTAACATTTGACATTTCACATTCACTTAAAACTAAATACGCATTTTTACAATAAGTCTCATAGTACATATTTCAGTATACACAAGCAGTTCATCTTACCATTTTCCCCAACTACGAATGCCGGTGTTGTGCTGCAATTGTCAAAAGGCTTTGGCTGAAGTTGCACACCGAGCTGTTGTGCTCGCTGCAGTGCCAAGCGTTGACCCTCTAATCGCCGCTCCTTGATGGCCTCAATAAAAAACACGAGCAGGAACAGCGATAAGAAAATTAAATTACTCCACCAAATTATTGGATTACCCAACAAGTAAATTCGATGGGAACTGCCGGAGAAAAACTGTCCCTTGATTTGTATAATTTGTATTACAGCATTAGTCGTTTGGTCGCACGTTGTTCATAATCAGTGGTTAAGCCGAGAAATATAACAAAACATGAATAAGTGGGATTCATATCAGGGAATTGTGAATTTTATAATATAATTTTCTTTAATATTCTCATGAAATTTTGGAAAGTACATTTTTTTTTTTGTAAAACTTAAAATTAACATATTTTTTCCTATGCGAGTAGGTGGTCCATAAGTATTTAATTGCGCTGAAAAAAATAGTGGAATAGTGGAATAGTACATTCTTTAAATATTCCATGAACATGATTGCCAAATGTGCATAAAAATTCGTTTAATTCACGTCAAAACATTTCCAATTTGGCATGCAACTTTCAAATTCCACTCAGGTATGAAGTTGGGTTAAGTTGGAGTAGCAGTCTTCTTATGAAAGCTCATGAAAGCGCAAAGAGATGGCTGCCTGTATTACCACTTGGGACTGGCACTACTCCCCGGTTTCCAATATATAGTAAACCTTGCCATATCTCTGATGCTGACTCGCGGTAGCTCGCGCTACCGCTTGAATTTGAAAATCGTTCCGTGCCCCACGACAGTCGTTCACAGCATTCTCAGACTTTTAGCATCTCAACCCGTTAGGCAATGACCGGTGAGAATAGCAACCACTGCGCTGATAGACCTCCGGTCTGGCTTTACTTTATTAGTTTTCTGGCAGATCAGCTGTTTAGCGCTGGCCTAGTTTTTTTTTGTAATATTGCAGGTGTCTTTCTCTTGGCATCCTCAAAATAACGCTTCTTAAATTAAGGTTTGACCGACCCAAATTTGTGTTTGAAGCTCACTAGATCATTAGCCTTGCAGTCAAAGCATAATATTCGACTGTCACCACACACAATTTAAAATTTGCTTTTATTTTACTTACCCTGTAATTAATTGGCCACTGCCACGGCCTACTTGTAGTTTCGCCTTCTTTTGGCTTCAATCCAGCATTGCCTTGAAACATTACTGCATGCGATTCAAGGAATCTTGCGAAGAATCCTGGCGCGTACACATTGAAGTTGACATTGGGTACTGAAATATGTTGTGAGAATTTAAGTTTTAAAGCATTGTCTATGTACTTAGCCTTACACATAGAAACATGGTTTTTGCAGAAGGTTGCAATGCAAATATGAATGTTTGCCTTTTCCAGTTACAACAATAAAAAAGCCAAACCAAGCACTATTTCTTTAATTGGCTCTAATTTAAAAAAAATGGTAATGCAATTTCTAGAATTATTTGAGAGTTATTTGGAGGTCAACAATTTTGAGGTTAAGTTTTGATTTGAGTTTTTATAATAACGATAAATGTGTTTCGTGGCTTTTGATTTTTTGGATTAAGCTTAGAAAATTCGAGATTCTAGCGTGTCGAAACCCGGAATCTTCCTATGACATTGAATCACTTCTACGTGGGCAGTCCGATAAGTACTTAACCTACAAAAGAAAAACAAAAATTTTGGAAAAGTGGCGATTTATTTCTCAACGTAGTCTCCTTTCAACTCGATACACTTGACCCAGCGATGCTCCAACTTCTTTAAGCCGTCTGAAAAATACGTTTTCTGGAGCCCTCCGTGGCGGCAATAACCTCCTCATTCGACTCAAATTTCTGCCCGGCGAGTGACTTTTTCAAGTTTGGAAACAAAAAGAAGTCACACGGGGCCAAATTTGGAGAATACGGTGGATAGGGCAGCTGTTCGTTGGCGAATCACCGACCGATATTGCTCTTTTTACATTTTTCTAAAATCCGCGGATACGTTCGTTTCCACACGCTGTCAAAACAAAACTACAAATCTAATATGGCTGAAATTTTGACAGTAGCCGTCTACGAGGATGTACTACACGATAGTAAATTTCTCTTACGATAGTGGCACTATCGGGCGGTGGGGCTAAGTACTTATCGGACTGCCCACGTATATATCTAGATCTATTGCTTGAGCGAAACAGCGGTGGTACACTACTGTTGTTTAATCAAATGAAACATAAAAATGAGGAAAGAGTGAAAAACTGAAAATCAGTTGGATTGTGTTTTCAGTCAGAGTATAGTCACCAGCGAATCGCTACATTTGTATATAAAGAATCCAATATATCTAAATACATTCGCACGAAAGTATTTGTATGAGTTCCATTTACTCACATTTGCTGTGCTTATTTTCTTCAATGTTCCAGTGAGCGTTCTTGTCGCGCATATTTAAATTGCACGTTACTTCTTGCTGCTCAAAACCCCACTTGGGCAGCTGCTTTCCACTTGTAGTTAGAACGCAGTTCTGTAGGTAATGCACCAATTGCATTTTCGTCGTCACGGTCTTGACACTTTCATTAGCTTTACCGCCAACTATAAGCAATCGCCAAATGTCGTTAGCATCGCCTTGTCCGATCTGCAATGAGTTCGGTCACAAAGGAATTTACATAAAGCAATGCATGTAAGAAACGGCAGACTGAGAATTTCATTAATTTATCACTCACCTCACCATAGCCTGTAACTTGTAAATGTTTCCTGGTTATTGGGGCGGGTTCGCTATGCGAGTGCAAATTTCGTTTAGTAGCAACGTGTTCCAAACGAATCAGATCGCCGTGCCTAATCAACTCCACAGTCGGCAGGGACTCCTTGTTGAAAGGCTTAATCAGCCATTTGTTGTTGTCATCCTTATGAGTATATGTTGTTATCTGTGAAAAATTTACACACTCATATTGAAATGACTGTAGCTCAGAGTGCAAACGTTGCTTTCAATGAAAGATCGGCCAAAAATTCTTAGAATCCCTATAAAACATTAGATTTTCTAGCTCTCACTCGGTGGCGTATCTAACATTGAACACTGTTGTAAGGGTATAACAGTTATACCTGACATTCATGGACTATTGGACCTTTAAAAGCGCAGTTTTCATGATAGTTATAACTAGGGATCGGAATTTTATGCAAGTGCATATTTTTTTGGAGCTTCCGATTTGAACGGGACCAAGACAGGAACTATTTTTATTGAAAAATATTAAGAATGAGCTAACATATGCACTGCATATTTGCATATTTTGCCTAGTTTTGCATTTTTTGCATAGTTTTTTCATATAAATCCGATACTTAGTTATAACTATTTTCTGTTCCAGAAGAGAGTTTTCGAGATTTTTAATTGGAAAATGAAGGATAATTGCATTTCTTCTTTTTGACGCGACTGTCATCGGTGAGATGCGACGTCATTGCTGATTCAGTGCAGTTTCGCTCGAAGCTTTCAAATGAGCGATCGTTTGTAAAATAAGTTCCTTGTACGCAAATCACTTTTTACTCTTCTGCACCCATTAAAAAACACCAGTCTCATGCGGCTGCAGCCGCAGTAATTAAGAAGTCTAAGACGTTTGTTAAAAAGTGGGTGACGCGTTTCAAACAATCGGAAAATGTTGAAGATGTTCCTGAATGGAGGGAAAAAAGCGACGGACAAGGTAGACGATGCAGTTGTTTAAGAGGCGTGAAGTCAAGATCGATCAGACGACATTTATACAAGGCGAAATTACTATATGGTCCTGGTTAAGCTGTGCAACACGTGGCACCGATTTCATTCAGCGCACTGTCAAACATCCTCAGAGAGCGGATTTGGGATTCGGAAGAATTCTCAAAGTTTGTAAACGCGCCGCTTTAAAGTTGTTTTGTTTTGTTGTTGTTTCGATAACGAAAATCGGGTCTTGCAAATTGTATTCACACCATGGATTAGTCATCCCAATCTCCAGTTGCAAATCCTGTCGGAAATGTTTGGGGCGTTATGAAGAGTTCACCTGTTCACAACTTAAAGAGGCCTTCCCGGATATTTCGAAAGATTTTGCGTGTTCTTCCTGCAAGTTTCGTTGAAAATCTCGTTGACAGTATCTACGTCTTGTTGTTTGTTTATTTGTTTATTGTGACGTACGAGGGCGGGTCAATAAGTCCGTGACTTTTTGAATTTCCCGCCTCTTAATTGAAATGGCAACACTGCTCCCGTCAACAGTCATCTGTCAGTTGACTCTTGTCAAAAATTGAACAAGCTGCGACATTTAGTTTGTTTTTGACAGCCGTTAATATCAGACTACCGCGTTGACTGAGAAGAAAATGGAAAAAAGTGAATTTCGTGTGAACGGGTGCACACATGTGCAGTTTCCATGGCAAAAATCCATGAATTGGGCTACGAATTGCTCCCTCATGCCGCCTATTCACCCGATCTAGCCCCAAGTAACTATTTCTTGTTCCCAAACTTGAGATATGGCTCGGCGGAAAGAGATTCGCCTCCAATGACGAAGTCATCTCACAAACAAATGCCTATTTTGAAGACCTCGACAAATCATATTTTTCGGAAGGGATAAAAAAACTGGAGAAACGTTGGGCTAAGTGTATATATCTCAAAGGAGACTACGTTGAAAAATAAAATAAATTTTTATCTAAAAACCTGTTTTTCATTCAAAAAGTCGCGGACTTATTGACCCGCCCTCGTATTTTGCATCAATATTTCTTTAACAAAAATGGGCACAAATATCGTGAACAGTTTTGAAAAAACCCGAACACATTTTTCTGGAACACACAAAATGTTTTACGTAGCGTCGGAGGGAGTTTACAACAAGTTAAGTCGAGAATCGTTAATAAGCATTTAAGATTCATTGCCAATTGGTGGTCAAAAGCACCAACCGCTTACGTCAAAAAATGCTGTTTCGAGTAAACTTGTTGTTACTTGATAAAAATAGTAGTTAACGTATAATGAAATAAAATTTGTCAATAATAATGATAGGTTTTCATATGAGTAACTAGAGGGTGCTTAATATCTATGAAAACACCTTTTATTTTAGAAGGAAAGGATAATTACACAGGACAACAAAATCGCACTTTTTTTCTGTTGCATTGAGTTTTTTCTACTGTTTTTTACTAACTTGTGTGCGCTGATTTCGAATCTACCTTCAGATTTTTGTTAGCAGCTCTAGTGAGATGCCACCTTTTCAGATTTTCCTCTAGTTTTTCCATATTTTTTGTCGTAATTTCTAAAGAAATAAACCGGTAGACATGATTTTCACCTCGTTGTATTAGCAACATCGCACGGCATCTTTTCCGATGCAATTTATTTTTATAAGTTTTAAAACTCCGCGGTAATTGGACCTCAAAGTCGGAAAGTATGGAATTTTAAGGCGTTTTCATTGATGTTGAAAAAAATGCACCTCTTTCGTAAATCAATTAACGAGTTAGGTGTATAATGAAAGCCGACACATCAAGCAATACAACACAGCCAAATTATTTGGCGGAATACACATTCGCATCGAAATAATAGTAAAAATGTACCGAAGTCATTTTTATCACTTTTCATACTTTTTCTTTACCTTTTTTTTTTTTTAATTAAGGGCTTAAAAATATGCTCTTTTATATGTTCAATTTATAGTCTGAAATACAAGCAAAAAACAAAAAGATTTGAATTGCTCGAAACCCAAAAAAAATTAAAAACTTAGCATATTTGCATATTTTTAGGACCTACATTTTTTAAGGAAAAAGTATGAAAAGTGATGAAAATTACTATGGTACATTTTTGCTATTATTTCGATGCGAATGAGTATTCCGCCAAATAATTTGGGCGTGTTGTATTGCTTAATGTTTCTTCTGAAGATATTCATATGCACAGTGTGTCCCATGGAAAACGGAACTTCTTGAACGGAACTTGTGTACTTCGTAACTTGATTTATGAAACATCTGTAAAATTTTCGGCTTCAGAAAAAACGCCTTAGAATTCAATAATTTCCATCTTTGAAATCTTATTACAACGCCAATTTAGAAAGCACAAAAAAATATGAAATATGAAAATATGGCGTGAAATGTTGTAAGTGCAACGATATAAAAATCTTGTCGATGGGATTATTGGTGCGGAAAATGCAGTCGAAAATGTGAAAAAAGTCGAGGAGAATTCGAAAAAGAGATACGCTCATTTTTCGCGAAAACTAGAGCTGATACCTAAAACGAAATATGGTTTTGAAATCAGAGTGAAAAAACTATTCAGAATCATGTAAAACACTTCATGTAACAGACATGCTGCTGTCCAGTGTTATTGCACAACGACTAACTCACTTTTGTTGCTTTTCAAAATATGTTAGTTTCTGAGCTTAGCTGAATTCTAAATTAACAATAGTCGTTTAATTCGAATTCAGTGATTTTTGAAATTTTGGCAATTTCACAAAACATTGATTTACAAAATGTGATAAAAAACTCTAGTCAATGTAAATTTTTAAAGCAAAAATAAAAAGCGGAACTCAATCAAATTTAGGCACACGCACAACAAAAGTGACACAACTCAAAATTTATGATTTTTCAGGAAAAGCAAAAACCTGTTTTTGAACTAAATAAACATTTTTTTTTAATAACGAATAGACCGTTCAGTAGAAAATCCTTACAGATTATGCTTTTTGATAAGTTCCAAGAATTTTTTTTTATTTTACATTAGAAAATCCAAAATTTTGAGTTGTGACTGTTTTGATGATATTTTAATTCAATAATTACGGAACTACATATTTCAAGTTATGCCACTTTTTCTGAATTTAATAATTATAAATGACAGTTAAAAAGTTGAAAGAAAAATTTTGAAAATTCATAATTAATTTTAAAAATTAAAAATATATTCAAAAATTGTCAGAATTGTCAAAATTTATTTCGTATAAAGTGACACAATTTGAGTTAGGACTCTTTTGCATTGAGCTGCATCAATCAAATAGCATCAAACTTCTGACATGAAGAGAGACCTAACTGTATTTTTGTAACAGTTAGCAACGACAAAATATACTGAGCTTTTGCTTATTGGTAGATTTATGCAGTGTGCACAGTATTAACACATAAACCCGAAAATTAAAAACTTTTAGTTGTGTCACTTTTGTAGTGCGTGTGCGATATACGAATAGGTTTTTATTAATAAGTTTTTCTGTTTTTAAGATACAAACTCTCCGATTTGACAGAAATGTACAGAAGTCAAGGGATCATGGTGGCATTCAATTCTGTCGTAAGTCGACTTAAGCGGTTATCACTTTAGACCATAGAATAACTTGTTAAATATTTTAATTTTTCTGATTATTGTCACCGAAAATTATGCGATTTACTATTGTATCAGTTAACACCTGTTTTCACAGAGATGATATAGCTTAACTAGGAACAACTTGACAGCTAGTTTTTGAAATCTGATTGAAAATAATTTTCGTTTTCGCATGCTTGAAAAATGTCCAGTTAGCTACCCAATATTGGAGGTTAACTTTTGATAAACTTGCTACTGTAAAATCGAAAATCGGCAGTGTACTGTTGGATACGAGTAAACGGGCCTTAGTCGGCTGTTGTACTTAGTTGGAACAACATTGCTGTTAAGTGACTTGCTATCAACCATGTTAGCGTACTCACCTGCTGCTGCCTCACTCCGAGACCTTTGGGATATAGGTGATAGTGCGAGTGCAAGTAGCCGCCTCCAGTCTTATGGTTTTTAATAGTGACGACTGCGCCGTACGCGACGTCCCGCGGCATGCTCACATTGTACAGCGAATTACCAACGAGACGCGACTGAAATGCGGAGCTGTAAAAGCCATCGCCGTTGCCACTCCGATTTAGCACCACCAGGTGAACGTAAAAAAATGCCGTGTACAGAAGAACTGGCCACGCAATCAGGGCCAGAGCGCGGCAGACGATTTGTTTAATAGTCTCGTACTGCAAAAGAGACAACAAAGGCAGAAGGTAAGCTGAGCGACAGTCGATTCTGGCAATGAGCAGCACGTAGTCAGCGTATGTTCAGCAACGCTACCACGCGCTGATCTCAACTTTCGTCGGCAAATAACTGTTAAAGCAATGTCATTGAACTTACGAATGGTTGCCGTACGTCGCCGAGAATAATCCATAGCTCGTTGGCTGTGTGCAGGCCCACTAGCAGCACCACAAATAGGCCCACAAATTTCACGCTCGTGGTGCAGGACAGCATTGTGCCGGTGAAGAAGAGCCAAAACCACCAGCGTTTTGTATACGATTCACCACTGGCGGTGGCACTTGATGCCTTCGTCATGCCCCAAAGCGATGCAGTCATGAAAAATAATAGAATCGGGTCCAGAAGTATATACTGATTCAGCGTTAGAAGGCCCACATCTGAGAAGAAAGACAACGTTTACATTAAATCTTAGCTCAGAACACATCCGGATGGCTTACAACAGAGGTGCCCCTGCCCTATGCTCTCGTTGCTCATTTGTTTTTGTAAATAAAATTCAGCATTTGTAAATGATCGTCGGCATAAGCATTTTAGTATACACACACAGCACAGTATGCTTTGTATGTATTGGTGTTTGCTCTTCCATAAGAAAGTTTTGGGCACCCCTGGCTTACAACATGCAAGTTGCACACTGTCATACATAGTAAATATACAAGTCATGTTAGAGTTAGTTACAGTTAGTTGCAGTTCAAACCGACTTCGTATGTAAATGCGCCCAAACCCAAAATGATCAGAAACAAAATTTCAGCATTCTCTCTATGGAGATATTCATTGGGTATTTTGTACCCATTAGGCAGCAATGGTAGCTTTTTTTCATACTTTTTAAAGTGATCAGCTAAACATGTGAACAAAAGAAGTATTGTTTACAGGTGAGTTAGGAGGCAGATTTTTGTGAGTTTCTAGGGCCACTACGTTTCACCACATGTTTTTGGAGTCTGGTAACTCTAGCTAGATGGCAGAATTTTAGGGTGACCTCCACTAGACTAAGGTAGTTCCATCTTTGCCCCAACCATCTCTATCAATGATTTTGAGATATCTCTACCATGAACTTTTCTGTGATTTTTTTAAAAAGTCAGTTTTCATGGGTAAAATGTTGTGCATTAGGCAGCAATGGGTTAAGCGCGCAAAGACGTATAACGCATTTATTGTAACTAAATGGCATTCGAAGAATTCAAAATTGAAAAGATGGAAATGAAAGTGTGAAAAAGGGTGTTAAACAGTGCAACGATTGCTTACCAAATATTAAATAGGAAACAGCCACTAGCGCCGCTTTGGTTGAGTGTGTTAGCTCGAAAACGGCATCGAATGCCATTGGCATTATAAGCGCTCCTAGCGTGGTGCAGAACTGTTGAAGATGAAACAAACAGAACATTGAATGGCGAATGTGGTTTCCATGAAGTGCATTGGCTCTTACATAACGCATTCCCTCGTAGTGGGTTCCGTTGTACTTGTCGCCGGGCTTTTCAAAGGGGTAGGTTCCATTATATCCCGTCAAGTAGCCAGACAGCCCAATCAGCATCTGCAAAGAGATTGCGTTGAAGAAGATCTGGTGGCCAGCGAAAAGAGTAAGTGCGCAAATACCTTTCCCAACGGTGGATGTACGTCGAAGAAAAAGGTTCGGTTTATGTACCAGCTTCCCATCTTGCCGAAATGTGTCTCGTCCCAACTGCAAAAAAGACCAACGAAACGCTATCAATGTCAACATTTTGCTCACTTGATGTTTTGGCCTTCCTACGCACCAGACATGATCGGGCTCGGTTACTTTGTAGTAGCGGGTACAGAGCGTCAGCAGTAAGACTATGCCGAAAACTATCCTTCGGCTCCTGCAAAAGAGGCTTCCACATAAGTATTTTCATATAAAACATAGCCGTGGTAAGTTTGTCGCTTCATTCTTTCGTTTGCGGTTTTTGCACCGCTCACTTACTGCGTGGCCTCCCGCTCCGCTTCGGCAGTCTTTGTTCCTTCGGCGCAATGTTTTGATTGCGACTTGTCGTTAGTTTTTACCATTTCGAGTAAGTATATTTTTCGCTGAAGCTACATTCGGCAAATTCAAATATTTACGTATTTCATCTGCTGCTGCTTGTGCCCACTTACACTCCAAGTCACCATCACAAACTCTAAACGACACCAACTGGAACTTCTTCTTACTGACGTGTCATACACAGTTTCTCCAATGCTTTTGTTGTTATACCTGCTTCGACTCTACATTTGCGATCAGCTGGTGGTCTTTCTTCTTTTCCATTTCCACTTGGATAAGTCCAAGTGCAAGTCGAGCTTCGTATGGCGAAAGTTGTAGCACAGCAAAAGCTGAGCACCAAACACAGATGACGACGATTAAAACAAACGTCAAGATGTGTAATTCTTCGCTCAAACTTTTTTATAATTTAAAAAATACTATTATTACATATAGATGAGCGCAATCATTTCAAAAACATTGCCATGCAAGAGAACATGGTGATTTTTTCGTCGGTCACTTACGCGCCTTAGTGAATGTGCTTTAACAAACGTTTCAAAATGCCGTAAAACTACAAAAGTTCACCTTATACTGCGTGTGCTCAATTTTAGCAGCTTCAACGTGAGCATTTTTAGAACATTCACCAATCATTAGTTAGTTGAAGTTGAACTAATTCATTAACTGCATATAGATACGTAGGTAGTACATACGTCTATATTTTCACTAAACTATCCTGAGTTTAGTGAAAATTACCCAACATACAACCATATTGAAAATTACTGAGAAAACTTATAAACAGTTGTACCTTGACAGGTGTTGCAAATGTGAAACAATCAGGTGCGTTTGCAGGGGGAAAAATACTGTAAAATACAAACAGAAAGCACGGATTTCATTTTGCTGTTGTTACAAAACATTTTTGCCTTTTTGCCGTAAAACTTTCAACTGTTATAAACTGTTTCCGTTTCGGCCTATCTATTTCTTCAACCGGATATGGAACAGTTTGACAGTTGTTGGTTTGTAGTTGTTTTCATGTCTGCACGTAAAGGAATGCATGCACAAATTGTTCTCTAGTTTGCCTCATCGTTTGTCTCCTTTCGTTTTTAAATGAAAACTCATTGCACAGATAGCAGTTTTCAAGCTCTGCTAGGAAAAGTGCCTTTATCAATTTTTCTGACATAAAAATGTTGAAATAAAGTATAGGCAACTCTAAAATTTCTCTATCTATAAGTGCCATCTAGTGGCGAGGAGCGCATACTTAGCTGATTTTGCGTGGTGACACAGCAATAACATAGGGCGACTCAGATCATAAGATACTATGAACAGCTGGAATTGCAATGCTTCACAGGGTGATGGGTAAATCCGGCAACAATGCCCATGAAATATTTCAACGGGTAACCGTTAAATATTTTAACAATATTTCGAACGAGGCGCTCTGTTGATGCATTTAGAAGAAAAGAAGTTCTTAATAGGAATAGTGTTGATAGAAACATTGTTGACTGCGCGTTGAGAATTGCTCAACTTGCTGAACCTTAGGCTAAAAACATAGTGGAGCGGCGAGCAAAGCGAAGAGCAAAGCGTAGAGCTATCCATAAGGCATTTTTTGCGAATATTGCGCTTATCAATCCATCCACATAAATTTTTTTTGTTTTGTTCACACAAATTTTTTAATAGCAAACATTTTTGGATTTTCAAGTAGAGCAAAGCGATGAAAACAAAATATTTTGAAATCGTCGCTTTGCTCGCCGCTTTGCTCGCCGCTCCACTATGTTTTTAGCCTCAGTCGTAATATTCCGATTACTTGTTTCGATTGTTATTTGTTTAACCCTTCGCTGCATGGCATTGTATATATGCAATGTTAACTTTTCATAGATTTGGGAACTAGTCTATTCAGCATTTTACAGTCGTTCATTCTTCAGTTGTGTCTTTTATGCTAAAGACATTTGGTTGCTAACGGAATTTGGTGAATAATATTGAAAGTATGTGTAAAAGAATCATAACCCTCTACTGCCCCAATTTTTTGTTAAGTCGAAACTTGTTCACCATGTAGTTCTAGAATCATATAAGAAGGGAACATTTTTACATATAAGAACATTTTTCAAATACAAAAATTTGCTTCTGTGTGGGCGTGAAACCTATATAAATTTGCGTGCCTTAAGGTCGTAAGCTAAAAAATTTAACTGATGAACAGTTTTACGTATTATTTACGTTTTATTTTATTTAATGCACCTGTTCTGTTCTGTTCTGTTCACCCGGAGATACAAAATACCGGAGTTAAGTTGCCGAAACTCAGCGGCATCACTATCACCCTCTCACCTGAGGTGAAATACCTTGGCACCACACTCGACTCCAAGCTTTCTTGGTGACGCAACGTGGAAGAGCGGGTGAAGAAGAGCCTGAATGCCTTCTACGTCTGTCAGAAGGCCTTCGGGAAAAAGTGGGGATTGCGGCCGAGCATTGTCCACTGGATGTATACAGCGATCATTCGGCCGATCTTTTGTTACGGAGCCATTGTCTGGTGGCCGGCCACGTACACCAGGTCCTTGGCGACGCAACTGATGAAGGTGCAGAGACTGGCGGCTATGGGAATAGCAGGAACCGTCAAAAGCACCACCAGGCAGGCCTAGAGATGATTCTACATCTCCACCCAATAGAGCAGTTCATTAAGTGCTGTGCCGCTAAAGGCGCTCTCAGGCTGAGAGAGGCCAACTTGTGGAAAGAGCACGCTTATGGACACTCTGGGATTCTAAGGTCATTTACGAGGCCAGGTACGGAACATCAATTAGATTCCTGCACGGACTATCTGATTCCATACCTGGATTTTGATTCGCGCGCACTCACCTCCTTTCCCTCAAGGGAAGAATGGGGACTTACAAGTGTGACAAGAGACGCCTCCATCACCATCTTTACAGATGGAGGAAGGTACAGGAGCTGGTCTCCACTCAGATGTACTAGGGGCTCAACGGTCTTTCAGACTCCCGGACCTCTGTAGCATCTTTCAGGCGGAGATTTATGCAATCTGGAAAGCTGCTGAATTAATCCGCGACAGCGGATTATCACCCACGGATATCACAATCTGTGTGGATAGTCAGGCAGCCCTTAAAGCGCTGGAATCAGCGACTGTGAAATCAAAGGTAGTGCAGAGTTGTCGCACTGCACTTCGCGGCATCAGACATCATCGAGTCACTCTCTGCTGGGTTCCGGGCCACTCTGGAGTGGCAGGAAACGAGGCAGCGGATGAGATGGCAAGAAAGGGGGTCGCCCTGCCTCTCACCGAAGTGGATAACTCTGTGCTCCCTCCGATATCTGCCCTGTATTTGCGTATTGACAGGTTGAGCAAAACTTACATCGAGTCCTCATGGCGGAGCAGAACTGATTGCAGTACCTGCCGGGCAATATGGCCTTCCCTTTCCGTGAGGAAAACACGATATGTACTGTCCCTGAGTCGAACCTCTATTAGGCAGCTTGTTGGAGTCATCACTGGACACTGCGCCATTGGATCTATGCTGGTCAAATGGTGCCTCTCGTCCAGTGATGTCTGCAGAAGCTGTGGAGCTGAGGAAGAAGTGGAAACGATCCAACACTACCTGTGCCACTGCCCGGCTCTGCAGGAACTCCGAATCCGTACTTTGGGGTCAAAGTTCCTGGTAGACTTGGCCTGCGCAGCAGTAGTTGAAATATCGGATCTACTCTCCTTCATCAAGAGGTCGAATTGGTTTACCCCGAACTGAGAGCCACTGGTTAGCTCCAGAATCTTCCATGAAGGGATTCACAATGGGCCATTTTGGCCTCCGAGTGGAAGTGCTGCCCTTGGGACGCACACACCCTTCCCTACCTAACCTAACCTAACCTAACCTAATGCACCTAAAAATAAAAGTGTTGAAAATCCAAAAATGTTCGTAACAAGCGGTTTCGAAAAACGAGTTTTTTGCCTGTTTTTTCAGTTATGAGCACATATCTCGTAAACGAATTATCCGACTAACACAAGCTGTCCGGCGGTCAGAAGATAATACCTTAGCCTTTCCAGCAATATATAGATTGTCCAAAGATTTGAGGAAGTTACTGACGGTGAAAGTTGTAAAAAAGTGAATTTTTCGACCATTTTCAAAATCATGAATTTTTGAATGAAAATAAATAATCTCCTCTGGTTTTAAAATTTAGTATGAATTACAGGTAACCCTCCTACAACGCGGTTTCCCAAATAAAATTCTTTGCATTTTGTTTATACTTTGATACCTATCTTTTTTATAGCATTGCCACCCTACACTTGAACATGTGTTTACAAAGTGACAATCAAATACGTAATTGTGTAGTCTCTTGTCCAACATCTTAAGAGCTGTCAAAATAATGTTCTACAACGACAAAATTAAAAAAAGGGGTTTCCCCGCGGTTCTAACATCACACAACGATTTATGCTACTTTCATTTGATGTAGTAATTTTTTTGTTAGTTTGTTGTCGCCATTGCAAATAAGAGCATCAATCTAAAAACGCGTGTAAAAAATTGCGAAAAAATATTCAGTCTAATTCCAGTTAAATTATAAAAAATTTGTGAAACAGTTTTTGTTTAAATAAATGAAGTGTTATTAAATTACATAATATGTATGTTCTTATGACTCAACAAATAAATACACAAAAATATACTAAGCACATATTTTTACTATACAAATTCCAATATTTTATTGAAAAATTTTTTACTTTGGAACCAAACTCTGATTTTTGTATGGAGTTCATATCTCCTACAACACGATTTCGTACAACGCGGCATTTTTTGGGAACCTATTCCCCGCGTTGTAGGAGGGGCCATTTTTTTTTTTTGGCCGAGGCCCATCCAAATGTTAATATAGACGTAAAACTAGAGGTCATTTATAGTAAATTGACATAGTCAGTTTTTCATTTTATGTCCCAAATAAAAAAAATCACAGATTCATCTCCTTTTTACATTGTATTTGTGGGTAACTAAGTAATTATATATGAACATGATTTGTATATATATATACTTACATACATTGCCTACCATATAAACATAATAAACTTCATCTGTCATTGCGCTTTGCCTTTGTCGAAAGCCTCACCCAGATTTCGTCTGGCAGGACGACAAAGTGCAGGTGTGTAGTAACTAATTAATGCCCATCGAAGGGTTAAGGTTGTTTTCCGAAGCCAAATAAGTGACTGTAAATACTTTTTTCACTATAAAACACTTCAAATCAATAAATTACTTTAAAAAGTACTCACTCATAATTTTCTTGTTTTAATCTTTTAACGAAACGTATTTTTAATATTTTTTTCTTTTCTTTACTTTTCTCGAAATTAAGAAGAAGAATTAACTAAGATTAGAAGAATTAATTCTAATTTCCACGAAGTTCAAATTTCACCTGATAATAATGGGAAATATGTGATCCTTACAGCCGTGCTACATTAAAGAAATAACAACTTAATTTATCTATAACACGCCCTACAAATTTCATTTAAAAAAATTAAAATTTATGTAGACTTTTCTAGGTTTTGGTGGACCCTGCCTTAAGGCCGTATGGGTCAGTAAAGGGATAAACCAACAACTGTTTCAATTTGGTGAAATAATTTGGTTATTGATGGCGATGGTAATATGGCGGTCGCCGTCGCTCATTTATTTAGTGCATTGAATTTCAAGTATACAATGACGCCTAATCTCCGTTCGCCTCCCCGTAGTAGCCAACACTTAAATATAGATAATACCGACTTTCGTTTCGGCGGCAGCGTTCTCACCATCATACGGAAAATGTCAGCAAAATTTCCTTCATAGATACAGGAATGCAACGAAACTTTCTCTTTACCAACAGAACTTCACAAGCGACAAGAATTGTATGACAGAAATGTTGTTCCTACACGGAAATCATGCAACGAAGGGTTAATTTCCTCAAACAGACGCACAAACGCAAGTCTCGGCAAGTCGGGACTCGAGACCCACGATCCTGTGTCAAAATGTACAACCAATTACTTAGTTGGAAGGTGCTTGCTCTACATACCCACTGTGCCTGGTTAATTCCCCCATGAGCGATTCCGATTCTCGATTCTCGATTAATCCACACCGAAATATCACTTCGTGTCAAATGTGTCAATGTGGCAGTCAAACAAATAACTCGAACATTTTCGATTATTATTAGAACTGCCAACGGTTGCCAACGTATATTTTGAATTTGTTTATTTGCAATCAATTTGTTAAATCCTCGTAGCCATGCCACCGAAAGCGAAGGGAAAGAAGGGCAAAGGGGCGAAGGGTAAAAAGGACAATGTCGTTCGCATTGATCCCAATAAACATGCCGCGAAGCTCAAAGAAATCGAGGAAGCGCAGCGACTGGCAGCACTTGCAGAGGAAATGGAAGCCATGGAAGAGTTATCGGAGGAAGAGGAAATGGGCTCCGAAGAGGAGGAAGAGGAAGTGTGGTCAGATATTGAGCCGGCATTCGAAGTCGGTCGCATCGACCTGTCCTTTCCGGAGACCACCGCCGAATTCAGCGACTCGGCGCAATGCTATCCTCCGAGTTACTATACGCTGTGTCCCAAGGAACGTTTGCTGCTGCTATACGCGGAAAATTTCCGGAAACAGTTCGTCGTCACTTACCCGAAGAAGAGGGCGTTGGTGCTGGTTTTGCCAAATGAATGCAACGTGCAGGTATCACAAAATAATTGCTGCCTCCATGCTGTGCGTTCAAGCGAGCTCACTTTCCAGAAATTCGTCTGCACGACCTTGCGTCCCACGGCATTCCTGCATGTTCCCCTCATCGGCAGCGAGATAGAGTGCGCAAAATTTGTTGCCGATTTTATAATCTATGAGCCGCTCGAGGACATGATGAAGTTCGTAAGTGAAAAAAGTTTAAATTTACCTTCTACAACCTTCTACAACCTTCTACATATGTACATACATATATCATATAATTTATCAGAAGACGCTTTACCAAAACGATGCCAAATTTTTTTTTTTGATTAAAATTAAATGTTGTTTAAAATTACAAAAAAATGTAATTTACTTTAAACTGATTTAAAGCGATCTCTGATCTGGTTGGAATTTTGATGAATGAAAGCGTGAAACTTTTTCGAGTATAATGTAAAACATTTGTTGGCTGCGAAAAGTGTATTCTGTCCGATTTAGTATAACTTTACTGTGGGCGGTCCACCGAGTCTAATCTTGCAGTTAACACATTTTTTTTTAATTTCTTCATTAATTTTATCATCTAACAGTTACAAACCAGCCATTTTTCAGTTGCATTTAAACATAAAATGTAACTAACTAACTTTTCGGCAAACTTTTTCGAAGTATCCGATATTCCTTCAATCATATTCCTTCCTTCAATCATATTCCTAAACTTCGGTGTAGTCGATTTTACTTGGATTACTTCGATGTAGGTTTTGAAGTCACGTGTTTATTTCGAAACTACATTAACTTAAAATTTAACTTTTCAAGTAGAGCATTTTGTGGTGACACCACATACATATGTACATCAGTGATTTAGTGCATTGGGAATTTATATTTTCCAGTCAAAACTTCATGATTTTTGGTTAACTTGGAATTCCCGTTTGAATTCATCACAAAAAATTTTAATTAAAATTCCCGAAAGTGGGTTTAAGCATCTCGATAACATAAATTCATCACATTTTAACTGAACATTTATCTATAAAAAAATGTGTGCACGGTTTATTCTACACAAGTCCAGTGACGCCATCTTATTGACCAACACTTCTAGAACTGTCTGTGGCCGTAAGGAATAGCAGCCAAAGTCGAGTTAGGAAATTGAGTTATTACCACCATTGCATTCGTCGTATTCAAATGTACTACTGCACAAAATTCTATGGCTTTTGCTATGTTTTACGCCCAAAAATCTAAAAATGTTCTAGTTAAGGGGAGGTTCTTCCAAATTTGGCCAAAAAAGGCCTAAGTTTGGAAATGATTTGTGGCATGATGAAAAAACATAGAAACATCCGGTTTTGACGGTTGAATGGGTATTTTATTATACAATAATATGATATATTTTTTGTAACAAAATTCAAAATGGCGGCTGAACAATGGCGGCTTTCGTCGATCACTGCCTGAAAAATCTCGTCTCCGAATTTCAAGCCTACAGCCTCTTGTAGTAATCTGAAATGAAAATGTTGTTTTTTTAATGAAAGTAGATGAAATTTTCTATGACTTATACCTAACTATAATGATTTTTGACCAAAAATTGACTGAAATGTGAACGCTCGAAAAAAAAAATTTGTTTTGCCACTTTTTTTGTTATTAAACCTTAATTATAAATAACAATTTAATAGTAACTTATGCTCGGTCGGATAAGCCATACAGAAAATGATCACCTTTCAAACATGCTTTAGATTAAGGAAATTAGAACAATAGATCAAGAGATATCCTTGAAATTCAGATGGAAAACGTGGTTTCGAGAAAAACGCGTTGAAAGATAGCAGCTTCGGGAAAAAACTGGGGAAAACACTGTAGAAGAAACAAACTCGTGTGCGGACAAGGCGATCGTATCGAAAACTCCTTTCGTACACATATTCTACGGACATACAGCTTTCATTTTATGTGAAAAAAACACGATTTGTTCAAAAAAATTTGAAAGAACCTCCCCTTAAATCTAAAGAAAATTCAAAAATTAAAAGTGCTCTCCTGAAAACTTCATAAAATCGACTTTGGCTGTTATTCCTTACGGCCACAGACTAGTGACTGTTCTATTGACCACTTCCGGTTTTCGCGACACTGTGCTAGTTTCACCTTTTCGGAAAAATGCATTAACCGCTGAAACTAAAACGTTTTGTAGACGCATTTGGAACGGCTCGACCATACTATTAAATCTTGTCCTTCGATAGAGAAAATGTGGTAGGTATTGGACGGGGAGGCGTGCCAACGCCCATACAAGCCAAATCTTTAATGTGGAATAACGTCGAAACTATAAGTTGCAAAGCATTGCAATTTTGTATATCGTCGTCGCATGGATGTGGCATTCTACTGGCATTTGATGGGCGTTGGACAAGGAGTGTAGAATAGTTTTTGTGACGAAATTTTCGACATAACTTTGGAGCTGTGTATCGCATCAATGAAACTTTGTTCGAACTTACGCTTCAGTCGCATTCCTTCGGGTGGAAGAGTGGGGTGGGTATTGGACAAGTGGTGTGGTACCGCCGATACAACTCAAATATTTTATGTATGGAATAGCTTCGGAGTTATGAGTAGCATAACATTGAAATTCGTCATTGGTCCACAGTAGGGGCGTGACACTACATTTTATGGGCGTTGAACAAAGGGGAGCGAACAAGGAAGGTGCCACTTTTACTTAAGTTCTTCTGTTGGAAGAATTTGGCATTCACGACGAACCTATTGTTTGAGAACTGCGCCATATATAACTGTTTCATTCCATGCCTTTTGGTGAAATTGTAACGAATTGTTATTACTTACATTTAACAAGTTTTTTTCTTACAAGTATAGTCGATTTTGAGAATAGATTTGATAGGAGAAAGGAAATGGGAAAGAACAGGAGAATTGTGGAAAGGAAGGGTCCTCACTGGTTTCACTGGTTGCACGTCCTTGTTTCATTGAAAAGCCTGAGGAGGTCGGGAGTACCGTGGAGTTACATTAAAATCAATTTTAGGTGGCACGACGTTCACCGGATCATCTAGTTATCAATATATATAAAATAATATATTAACTTAAATAATAATAATGAATGTGATAACTAATTATAAACAGTTGTTTATTTCGTATTAACCCTTTACACGATGCAGTTGCATATCTGCAACCAACCGTAAAATTGCCCGTAATTTCGGAAGTAATTATCAAAACGACTCTTTCTTGCGATTTTACAACTATGAAAGGTTCCTTTTTTGAACCACTGGCATTAAAAGTGGGAATAAGTAGCTAAATTTTACTTGACAGTACTTATTTGACCGTTTTTGCGAAAAGTTGCACGCATTTATTTTAGTGAAATAAAAGTGAAAAGTAATAAAACTTATTAATAAAAAACACACAAACACGTTGCGAAAAATGTGGAGTAGGACTATGCTATACAACAAACGCATTAATTGCTTTAAAAATTTTTATTTAAAACTAAACATAAAAATAAAAAACAAGTTTTAATGTTTTTTTTGTTTTTGTTTTTAATGTTTTTTACAAAAAAACCTTACAAAATTAAAGTATATTGAATAATATAATAATAAAAAATACGTGCTATTGTAAATTTAGGTTTATATCTAAAAAACAACATTTGATGAAAACATTCGCTGTTGCCGTGTAAAGGGTTAAAAAAACTTTCATGATAACGAAACAAACACCGAAGCAATGCAGTAAACAGATTTTTGAAATTTGTACGAATAATATGTTAGATAATTTAATTTGTTGTATTGTTGTATATTCTTTATTCTTTATTGCATTTCAAATTGGCGAAAAAATAATGAACGCACAGGATTTTTCCGAATGGGCATTTTATTAGGAAGAAACCGTTATGTTTAAAATACAATTTCATTCATGTAACTGCCGTTGCTGGCTTTACCGTACGTCATTCTTTCGACCCCATTTTTCACTACATTTTTCAATGTGTGCGGCTCTATCTCGCCAATGACTTGTCGAATATTGGCTTTCAAGCCGTCAATCGACGCCTATCCTTCACGGCTCCCACAAAAAATGGTCTAGCGGAGTCAAATCGCATCTGCGCGGTGGCCAGTGCACATATCCGAAACGGCTGATTACACGATTTCTGACTGCATCAGCGACTGAGCATTCACTTTGGAAGTAAAATTTCAACCCTTCCTCGATCCGATTCATATTCGTTAACCGCAAATAATAAACTAATTACACTGTGCGACAATTTTGGGGTCATGGAATCTAACCCGGAACCGACCAATATTAATCGATAGTACTCTTATGGAGTAACAAAACCCTAACTGGGTTTTGGGCAAAGTTAGTTATTTGGGTTTTTATAACCAGTTTTTTCTTTATAAGCCTTAAGATGTTCAAAATTTGGTATTTCTGTCTTCAGCAAACTAGCTTCTAATGCTAAGATGAATAAATGGTCTAAACACTGTGCAACAAAATTATTACACCTTGTTGAAATTTTGGGGGCCAATGTTAAAAAATCGACTTTTTTAACATTATTCTATTTATATTAATGCAAAAAAAATGTGTGTTGCCAAAAATAAAAAAAAATGCTAAACCCTTTGTTTTTTTGCAAAATAAAGTGAAAAAATATTCAAGTCTAAATTTGAAATTTTATTGTATACCTACAAATTTCAGTCTGTTTGCAAAATTTTGTGCATTCAGTTAAAGCGTCGTTTTCTCCTTAAATATCTTATATATCCTATAAGAGTACTATCGATTAGTCTTGGTCGGTTCCGGGTAAGAAAAATCTTCGCACAGTGTTACCTGTCAAAGAATGACAGACATAAGTGCTGCCAAAGCCGATTTACTCGCTAGTTCAAAATGCAACCAACAGATGGGACACCCATATTAAATATGTTTTGCATATATTAAATATTTTGTAGAGATTATACAGTTTTTCAAAATATAAGCAAATATATATGTACATTAGACATGATTTCGTGCACGATTTTTCGGTTTCGGTGATGAAGAACCTCTCATTTTATGCGGTTTGGTGAAAAAGTACATGAGCTAAATTGTTTTGGGGCTAGAGTGGGTTTAAATAGCGTCATATCGATGTCAAAGTTCAAAAAAAAAGCTGGGATATTTGGCGAATTGCTCCACAGCTAAATTCTGTGATTGACCCCTCTAATTTTCCATACTGAACATTTCTTTCAACATATTTGTACCTAATCTCCAACCCTGAATTGGGGTCCCATACAAAGTGATCGTTTTTATGAAATGGGCTCCAACTGCTTCCAGATTGGCCCCAGATGTGTGAAATGGAAGACACTCATTTATTTTCTCTTCCGAATGTTTCTTCCAAACATACCTACCCACTATTTCCACGTCTTAATGGAGTTGCCATACAAAACTGGCCATTTTGTATGAAATGTAGTAGTTAAGTAAGCGAGAAAACATCGTATCTCGGAATATACTGAACCGATTTGAATGATTTATTCAGCGATCGGCAACATTCTTGAGTACAAAAAATACAAAATTAAAAAAGGTTCAGAAATCGACCACCAGAGGGCGTCCCATACAATCGGACTTGTGTGGTAATAATAATAATAATCAAAATGTATTGTCGAAACCCCATTAACCTCAAGTGTACATAGATCGTCTTGATGGGCTTTAAACTGCTCGTAACAGTGGGCATTGTCTTCAGACCCTAATTTCAACCTCATATTGATACGATGTTTTCACGCACTCCTCATTACAGGCAGTATTCCTTTGTGACTCAAACCTCTCATTGATCAAACTGCGGACTGCGGCAATCTTCCTAGGACTTTGAACTTTTTTTGCATATTCTAGTCATGCCTTTCTCACATAAGTTATCGCAACCTTTATTCGAAAAGTAAATCCCTGGGAATAAAGCAAGAAAAACAGTAGACTTCAGGGCGCATGGTGCGAAAAAAGTTTAGGAACTTAGCGGCTGGCAGCCACAGTGTTGAATTAAAAAATTTGATATGTTTGTTCAGTCTGTAATATTTATTAATGCTTACCTTTAAGGACTTTGAATTAAGATTTGTAGTGTTTTGTTTTAAAAATTTTTATTAGCTGTTTTCATAATTGATATCTAAAGATTAAAATTTGTGTTTCTTTCAATAAAAATAAATATAAAAGGAGAAAACACAAACTTTCTTGGATTGTGTGAATTTAGATACGTACATACCCACATGTACATATGTACGTTTCGTAAACTTCTCAAATACTTTAGTTTCATAAGATTAAAATTTTAAATGTGAATCTTTTGCTGAGATATTTCTGGTTTTCGCTAAAAATCTAAAAATCGATTAAAGTATTATTTAACTAATAACATTCAATAAATTTAAATTTAATAACATTTTTCTAATATTTTAGTTAAAACCAAATTGTCGTCTTACAGTTCAATTTCAAATCGCGATACATTTCCGATAAAAGTATATACAGAATAAATATAACACGAAATTCTTAGTAAAAGCCTTACGTTGTACATTTATTAAGTAATCGCTTGAAAAAATATATATTAACCAGTAAGCGCAGTTTTATAAAATCGCGGAACTGTTTATGTGTCGGAACAGGAGAGAAGTCGCGCTCTCTACATTCATCCACAACGTGGATTGAGAAGGAGATTTTCTTCTAGTGAGTGAGAGTTTTACTAGTTTCACGATGAGTTCCAGAAGAATGTTTTTATCGCCGAGTACAATGAGAGTATTGGGTATTACGATATTATCGGGAATTCGCACCTCTGTCTGTGAATGCCTTACGCAGTGGCATTGCCATCAAGTAAGCACTGTTCATCTTGTTGGTATTCCCCAGTGATTTCACAATCATTCTCTTCTTCTCCGTCTTCCTCGTCGTCGTCGTCCAAGTCGCACCGCACAAACTCGTATGGTGGGAATATTAAGGAATTGAGTAATGTGGCTGATGATTCATACGTAGCCACACCGAAGTTCTGATAAGGCCAAAGCTGTGGATCACTATCTCTGCAGTGCAAGTGGTTTTGGGTGTTCGTGCCCTCCTCCAGCTGGTGCGTGTTGCTCGTTCGTTGGTTCGGGTTATTGAGATCGTCCATTGGCCCCACGGGTGCCAGTTTGGGCTGCTCCTATTTACGACGGCGTGCTTTGTTTCGGCCACTTTCTTCGGCGGTATCTTCCACCTCAACAATCGCTTCGCTCAAGGTGCTGTTGGGATCACCAGCGCTGAGTTTCGGATCGGAGCCCGACTTGATGGCAGAGATGAGGAATCTCAGCTGCATGAGCTGCACTGTGGTCACACGTGGGTTGCTGCATTTTTCCAGCCATTGCAAAAACTTTTCTCCGTGCTTGATCGCCTCGCTGTCTTCATCGTTGGTGAAGTCGATGCATTTGGCGCGCTCCTCTTCGTCGGTTTTATTAGAATGATTGTTGTTGTTGTTGCTGGTGTGTTCATCATTGTTGTTGTGGTTGTGTTCGCTGTTGTAGCTGGCGTCCGACTCGCTGCTGCACTCAATGCTCCCGGAGACGTTCGGATTATTATTGATCTTATAGAGCAAATTGTCGAGCACATCTTTGCAGTCGGACACGCTGTTTCCAACTGCGCAGGCATTGTCGGCAGTGGAAGCCACGTCTGCCCCTGAATTACCTCCCGGGCTGTGGCTGGGCGTTAGCACTAATTGTTGTTGCCTCGGACTGGCAGCGCGGCTGTGAGTGGGGGTGAGGGTGGGAGGAGTGCTGGGAGCTGGGCTGGCTTTGTCCAGTTTTGCCGAGAGATCTTCGGGCTTGCCCGTTGAGTCTGCGTTGCTCGATATTTCATTATTGTTCAAGTTGTTTGTCGAGGTGGAGCTTTGAACAGAGGAGCTGCCGGTGTCTTTGGTTAGCTGTGAGAAAAGGATGTTTTCGAACGGAGGCTTTTCGTTGCTGTCGTTGGGACTAGAAGAGCGCTCCACAGCGGCAGACGAAGGTGGTTGCTGTGGCAGCGGGCTTGCGTTGATGGCCGCCGCAGCAGCCGGCACCAGCGTACTGAGACTAGCTCCGAAAGCTTTGCACCAGTTGTACCAGGCGGCGTTCTTGTCGTCAAGACTTGCAGACGGCGTCGATGACGGCGTTAAAGGAGTGGACGCAATGGGCGGTGTATTAGTGTGCTGCCCCGAGTGTTGCGGTGTCGACGAACGGATGGGTGGACTTGTTGCGGCTATCGGGGCGGGGGGTGGGTACAGGTTGTTCAAGCCCAGCATGGCTTGCTGCGACTTAAGCCAATACAAGAGTGGGTCATCGGGAATAGCTGTAAGTTGAGGCAGGTTACTTCCAAGAGAGGGCGCCAGCGACGGGCTGGGGCACTTCATCTTGTTCTTGGAATCGCTTTGACTCAAATTCAGTCCGAAGTTATTATCACTGGATGCAGGTGTTGTCGTCTTCTGCTTGGCCCAAGTTTTTACTGTCAAGCCTTGTTGGCGGTCGCCGCTTTCGCTGCACGGACTATGGATTTGCGGCTGTGCCTTCGGTTTCACATTCCGCAAAGTGCTCGCAGTGGCGGCAAGTCCATTGAGGCCAGACATGGCTGCCAGTCCTGGGTTGAGTTGGGCCAGCAAATTCAAGTTCGATGTAAGCTCGTTAAAACTAATGGCTAGAGGTGACTGCGACAGGCCAGTAAGACCGGAGAGATGTGTCAAGCTGGAAAGCGGACTAATAGCCATTGTCATTGACGGATCCGACTGACGCGAGATGTCCGCCCCGAAAACCTTGCTTTTCATGCCACCGTTGAATGTGACGTAGTCAGGCGGCAGGCCGTTGAAGCCGAGTTCGGGCAGGCTCTTATTCGCGCTGTAGTCCAGGCCGTTCAGAGGAGTTCGCTTGTAGACCAACTCGTCGTATTTGAGTTTGCTGGAAAAATTTAGCGGCAGGGACGTGTCAAGCTTCTGACGCTTCTCCGGAGGCCCTCCAATCAGCCCCGACGCGCCACCCAACTTGTCGGCGATGGAGTCAGCTGACAGTTTGTCGGTCATAGACTGCCGGGACATGAAGCGCAGCTTATCTTCGTTCTTGCACCAGCCCCGCAACGTCGACTCCGGCACTCCAATGTCGCGCGCCACCGAGGCCTTGGACTCGCCGTCATGGATGCGTTGAATGGCATGGATCTTGTCACTCGGGGTCAAGCTCCGCAAGGGTCGCTTGCCCTTCGTGCTCATGCGGATGTTCATGTGCGAGTAGTTGGAAATATCCAACTTTAGCCCGTTGTCGAACAGCTTGAATTCTGAAAGAACAAGGAGAAGACGACGATGATTAGACAATTCGTTGGTCGAGTACTCAAAATTCGCTGTGCCTGTGTGGCTGCCACACGAGCAACCGTGTGTTCTTATTCGTCAGTTCACGACATATACCTAGCATATTATATACAAGGGTTGTTTTCTCATCAAACGCGGACATGACAACGACTGCCGCCACCCACGCCCAATAAAAACACGTCGCGATTTTTAAATTCAAAATTTAACGAGTCCTCGCGATGTGATGAAGCGGCTGCCGCACAGTGTTGCGTGTACATAGCTGGCCGATGTGGTGCATATCGAAGCGTATCAAAACGAACGCTGCTAGCCCCACGTCCCACTCATTTGCATTCACTCCTATTCACTCACACAGTCATACACACATACACACACACGCACACACAGAGCCGCGCTCGCACTGCGGCTGGGCAGCGTAGCGCAGGGGTTCGAAAGTGCAAAACTCATGCAAAAACAATGCGACACAGCGCCAAAATGGAAAATGCTAATTGGTGCGCTTCCTCCGCCGCTGCGAATCGCACGTCACTACGCCAAGTCACGAATGAGCAACAAGCACGGCGGCCGCCGCAGATGTAGCGAGAAAGTCGCGTTTCTGTCACGTGCTTTGCAAAGATTTATGAATTGTTTACCTGTCCGAGTGGGGAAAAATTCGTAAAAAACATCCCCAAAACGCCAAAGACCATCACCGCAGCGCTCCGCCACATCACACTGCGCCGCTCCACGGCACATCACCAACAGCAACAAAATGCACAGGTACGCACAAGGCGCCGAGCACCGTCGCTCCAACCCCACTTTTGTCCGCCTAAACCACGCTCGCCGAAGCTCCGCCTTCCGACAGCAAAGCGGCGAAAGAGAAACTCGTTTCGGGCCGGTGAAAGCAAGGAACAAATGACCGGCGCTGGGAGCACCAGTGGGGACAAATACGCATTTTCAAGTAAAAGAACGCGTTTTGCGCATGGCGCACCAACATGCGAGGGGACGTCATTAAGAGCGAGCCGACACAGAAACCACCTGCGTGCAAGAGAAGTCGTCGCCAATAAGAGACTTGCTGCGCTCTCTTAAGTTCAATATGCATGAGCACTAAATTGCCTCTCTTCTTGGCGGAAATGTAAACATAAATATCCAAAGCCACAAACGCAAACAAGAACTTCGGTTTGAGCCGAGTTTCGATTCAGTGCTCAGAAATGATTTTCTTCGCATCAAGCCATATTATTTCCCTACGATATTGAAAGCCCCATTCAAATGGATATTCTTGTAGAACATGGACGAGTATGACTGCCGTTGTCAGATGAGCACGTGCTAATTAATTCAATACATCTACATAATGGAGCCACACATTGAATTTGAACGTAAATGACTTCTCACATCGCTCAAGAGTGGATTAGTTTAAGAGGTATGACAGCATTTTTACGCACAATATCAGTCCACTTTCCATTGGGAAAACATTTCTGGCTTGTTAAGAGTATGAAAAGGCATAGGATTCAGCACGTCGATTGTGAGGATGTTCCGGTATTTTATGACATAACAATGCCAATCTCTATAGAATGCCATTCTGTTTATACTTTCTTTCATTTGAAACTATAGAACGATTTTTGAAATTCAAATGAAAATGTCATAAACCAAAGAATATATTAATGCTACTTCTTTTCTTTTCACTTTGTGTGAATATATAAATTGTACTTTGAATTTAGTGGATAAAATGTTGTTCTCGAAAAATGTCGTAATTTGTACTATACATAAGTACAGAACAGTTCTATTTGATGCATACACAATCGTTTGATCAGAAGGATCTTGCGGAGTCTCCACGACCTCACTAGAGGACATAGCCTGAGAAATTTACAACCATCGCGGAGAACTACCAAAAATTAATGGATTTTAACATCTTCAATAGCTTTTGTAGCATTTTTATTGAATACTTTTTAAAGATGTATTAGTCAAACAGTCTGAGTTCAGAGTGTGAACGCTCCTATTTTTTGTGTACTGATCCATGTTCTTAAGTTTATTTTTCATCAAGTACCGACTAACATGTATTTAACCCTTGTATCTGGGTACCATTAGCATTTTTGTGGTATGCTGATATTTTTATTATCTTCCTAAAAATCAATTGACTAGTTTTTAGATATCTTATACAGGAAAAAGTTTTTCGCATAACTTTTTGAAGACATTTTTGAGCACTAACCCTTTGTTCTATGTTCATATTTGAGTCAAAGCAAGTAGGGGAAAGTGGGGTAATGACGGCATAGTTTTCATTTAGCATCAAAACATATCCAAAAATTGATATTTTTGATCAAATCAGAGTTAAGTGCACAACTCGAACACATATGCTAATAAAGTGTATCGGCAGATTTCAAAAATTCTGATTTTAACTATAAAAAATTAGAATCTATAAAAAAAGTTGGTTTTTGTCATTTAGAAAAATGGTGGGGTAATGACGGCCACTCAAAAAAACCGACCAGAAATCGCACAAATATCAACACAAATCGCTGTGAATGCTTAATAAAGGCTCCGTGAAGAAAAACAAATGGAAATTTGACATTTTTGTAATTGTAACTTTATTGATAGCTCACAAAAAGCGGAAGAGAAACGAAATTGAAACATATTGAAAAAAATGCCTCAAACTTACAATACAACGACTGGGACTTGTGAGAATGTATAGTGCAGAATAGCTATACCGTCTAGAACGACTGGACAAGCAGTGGATCTCTTTAAATGGCATAAAAGGCCTCAATGATGAACAAATATCATCATGCGGATTCCAAAAATACTTCCTAATGACATGGCCGTCGTTACCCCACCTCTAGTGGCCGTCATTCCCCCACTGACCTCATTTTGCGCAAGCATGCAGTACAAATAAACTATGCAAGACACATGACAAATTTTACTTGATTTAGAAAGCTAATATCAATAGCAACATTTTAACATATTTACCTTGATTGTGTAGCTGAAAGTTTTGACGAAATAATCGATATTTTGAACACCTTATAAAACTTTCGAGTAGTTACGTATCGGCACTGGTCTGGAACTACAAGTTATAATAAATCCACACACTTCAGCTTCTACTTAAAAACAAGCTTACGGAACAAGCTTTCTGTTACAGTAAACGGTTTAGACCTACGTCAACTTTAAGTACCAAAAATGGTGATGGCCGTCATTACCCCATGGCCGTCATTACTCCACTTTCCCCTATATTCAAACAAGTAATGGACCGAATTTGAAATTAGAGTTGTATTCAAAGATAAGTTAATATGTAAATTTAGTCTGGAAGACTAGCCAATTGTCAACATAAGACCTAAGTACGAGCAAAAACACAAAGCTTCGAATCCTCCGGCCGCAATGCTACAGCGGATACTGGCACTGGCCTTGTACTCACTTTGGTGATAAAAAATATTCCTCGACCTCTAAGGTCATCGATATTCGGTTTAAAAACGACAAAAATTATAGAGTTGTACCTTTAAAAAAGCAATGAAGCTGGGTGGTTCATTCAACTATACACCACAGCAGAGTAGTGCCAGGTGACCCGAAACCAAAAATCAGTCGCATTTACAAAACATAGTAAGTCGCTAGATGTTATGGCTCAAATGTTGACCCATTTCATTCTTCTTCTTGACTGGCACGACAGCCCGATTCAGCCCGCAATCATCCGTGTTGTGCGTGCGAATTTGTACTATAGTAGAAGGTTAGAAGGGACCTACAGTTTTATGCCAATTCTGAACGGCGAGTTAGGAGCTTTTCATAGGCAATGTTAATCTCAGAGGTTTGCCATTTCTTGCTGAGAGGACAGCCGCCGAAAGAAAAATTGTTTTTTTTTTTCGGTGTTAACGCAACGGAGTATTGAACTCGCGGAGTCTTGACTCGCGGCCCAACGCACTAGCCAGCTGAGCTATGGCGGCTGCCCATTTCATTACTAAACTAAAAAATGGCAAGTGGGGTGGCTAATATGCTTAATATTTGCAGTTTGACAGGATGTTTTATGTGCAGCAAAAAACAACGACTAGATACCACAAAGAAAGTCAGAGGCCGTGGGGAATATCTTGAGAAGGTAACGCAATGTGTACTGGTGGTTCAAAGCCCCCAAAAATTATGGGTGACACATTGATTTCAAATAGTATTGGGGTCATCAGTTGTATGTAGAACGCCCTCTATAATGAAATCCAGTGTGCGCCGCTGATGCCGAAAATTCAGAAAAGGCAAAACCATAGTTGTCACAATTTTTACGCCAGCAGTTTTCGGTTTTGAAGCAGTTTGCGGAGCACACACACCGACATCGTTTCTGCAAGCGTGAGCGGGAACAAAACGAGGCTGCGATGACCGGAAAAAGCCCATGACTCGTGCTATATCTGTTCCAGACAGAAGGCAATGCAACGCTATATTTACGAAACATTTTTAGAACAATAACTGTCCCAGGTAGAGGCGTTGCCAAGAGAGGAAGGAAGGAAGACTCCATATAAAGTCTTCGATGACACGGCCAAAACAACAACATAAAATTATGTTGTAAAACTGTATTTCTATTCAAGCAATGATTAATTTCTCGAATTCAAGTAATATTGTTTGTTCACGAAACTGTTCAACCAAAAATGTGAAACAATCATTTCACCAGTAAATAATTCGTAGCTCGTCAAAAAAGCAGAGCACGTTTTTTTATAATTAATTTTAACGATTTCCTCGTGTTATTGAATTAATATTGTTTTGAGAAAATTTTGGGGTTTAAAGACCCCCCTATTTTTTAATGAGGAATATTTCCCCAAAAGACAATATGGTATTTTTTGCAATATTTTACTTAATACAAGCTTTTTATGAAAAATTTTTCCAAAAAACATGAAAAACGGGGGTAAGAAACGGGTGGTGGGGGGTTCATGTGTAAATAAAAAATATTCACACTTTTAATGCAAACAACGCTGTCTTAGACATCAAAGCTCTAGGTCTTCAACTTTTTATACTTTCCGTGTAAAAGTCTATAGGGACCCCTTTAACCTTTATGTGCGAATTACAAAAAACTCAGACGTGCTGGACTATTACTTTGTTCGGCAAAAATGATCAGTACGACGTCCTCTTTCAGAGATATACGGTCGTTACTCCTTTGCAGCAATGCTGTTGTACAGTGTAATTTATAACAATGGGTTGAATTTGAATTTGTTCATATATTTTATTAATAAACAATAAGGGTATTCAGAATCCAGTGCAAATAGTCTTGCATATGTATATTTCGGTGGATTTGCAAAGTTCATTTGCACCGTACTCAGTACCAAAAACAAAATACATGGATTTGCGAATGCAACCCCATTGGAAATATGGCATACCGGAGACTCATAGCACAGGTGCAAATTTGTTTGTTTTAGTAAATAAAGTATAATATTCATTAAAGTAACTTGCAGACTAATAACAGATTTAGTAGACATCATTTAAGAGTTCCTGCTTAAAACACAATTAAGATGATGATGAATCTAAAAAATTATAGAGCGAATTTAGCAACTGTCAAGAAACATGGGCAGTCAATGCCACTACCAATTAAATTGAAAACAACTGTCATTGACAGAATTTTCCTCCTGTCTTCCAGGGACTTGAATTAGGAATAAGGTCAACGAACCTGAAAGACTGAATTTATATTGTAAAAACTTTTTGAACTGCATGTTTAAGTACAGGGTGTTTTTTTTAGAGATTTGTTTTTCGAATAGAGATAAAACTGGCATTTTGTGGTCAAATCTGGCAACTCTAATGTCATTTATGTTCAGTTTGGTTTGCCATTTCATCATGAACAGGTTGACAAAAGAACAACGCTTGCAAATCGTGCAAATTTATTTCGAAAATAATGGTTCAGTTCGCGAAGTTTACCGCAAGCTCCGTCCATTTTATGGTCCATCAGAGCAATTAATTCGGTTAACCATGGGTCGTTTTCGCACTACGTTTACTCTATGTGATAATACGCATCCGCAGAGACGTCGAACAGTGCGCACCGAAGAAACAATTGCCGCTGTAGCAAAATGTTGAAGAGGACCCGAATGAATCAATTCGCCACCGTGCACAGCAATTGGAGCTTTGTCCATCAACTTTAAAAATTGGACCTGTAGAATTGGCTTTATTCGAGCCAGCCGCGGCGGCCACATGCCCGAAATCATATTTAAACATTAATGGCATAAAAATATCTTTCCAATAAAGCCAAATTGATGGACATTAAAACGATTTTCTTGAGTTTTATTTCAATTCGAAGTTCTATACCTCTAAAAAAAACACCCTATATAAATACATAGGTATTGTAAAGCGTTTTTATGGTATAAGGATCAGTGTAGTCTGACAGTGCAGTCCGCCGGACAAAAGAAAGCATTGAGTATGCTTTAGTAATAATAAAGTTAAGATGACTGAAAAACTGAATTTGGTATCAAAAGTAACTCCAAAGTCCCTGATCTCACTTAGAGACTTAGAGGGTGGGGAAAGTTATCGGTACAAATGTTATGGTAGAATATATTTCTAGAAAACCAACGTAAGGAAGAAACCTATATGTTGAAAAACTGGTAAAAATTATAACTAATAATGACCTAAATTACGACAGCATTTCACTTCTGTCTAAATTTCAAAACTTTTTAGAATTTAACGTAAAAATTGGCAATTAACACGAGATTTCACATATTTATGGAGCAATGAGCACGATTGGTATGATTGATATATTAATCGAATATTTTCGCTTGACTCATTGAAAACATTTGTTTAATTTAATTGAAGAACAGTTTAGATTAACATTTGTATATACATACATACAATCTTGCCTTGATTCCGGGAGTTTTCAATGGAATATAAAACTCAAAGGGTGCCATCGTGGATCAGTATTAACACATTAAAAGCGGGCCGGGTAAAATTACCCGTTGTGAAAACTGCTGCTTATAAGCGGGGCGGGTATTTTTACCTTTTGAATGTAGGCACTTTAAAAGCGGGAGACGGTATTTTTACCGGATTGGTTTTCATATAAAACTGAAAGTATTATTTCATATAATTATTTTAGTTTCATAAATTTCAAGTTTTATTTATTTTGGATCGCGCAATTTTTGCTTGTTTTGCAAGTAATGCCCGCTACGCAGCATAGTTTCATATACTAGGCTACCCGCTTAAAATGTGTTAACCACTGATGCGTTAGACTAAGAGCCAGAAAGTCATGAGTTCGAAGTAGCACTGAGCATAAGAAAACGCATTCCGCCATTCGGAATGAACATATCACCGCAGGACCGTACGTAGGACCGGAATATTCTATCAAATATTACAAAATCTGAACGGAATAAATATGTCCAAGTCGATTTATCATGAGCGAGACAACACTCAGTAAGGGATGTCCGAAATTTGGGCATCTTTTAGCAAGATGGATCTGCGGATGAACGAACCCTTATTCGAAGCGATTGCCGCGCACAGAAAAGAAATGACTGGAAAGGTGTTATTACCATTTGTTGGGTCACAACATCACACTGGTGTCGCTGTTGTTGTAATTGTTGCTTAGTGGCGCTGCGCTTGCCTTCCATGTTTTTATATACATATGCCATTATAACTCTATTATATTTGTATGGTTTGCACTGCCAGTACATTCGGCCAGGAGACAGACAGACAGAGTGCTAGACGGACGCATTGAGCAAGCATAAGCTGAAGTCTGGAAAATAAAGGTCAACTCCAGAAACTATTTAATGTGTATTTGTATCTAAATGTGGGTGAATGTATGGAAAAGTAACTGTGTGAGGCTGTGTGTGCGTGTATATGTGTGCATGCGGATATGTTTGTGCCGGAGAAATAAAAATACTCATACAAGAGTGTGTTACAAAAGTTCTTGCTGCTTGTGCCACCGTCAGTGTCTGTCTGCATTCTTTTTCAGTTAAAGTTATTTCTTTCTTTCTTTTACTCGTTTGTATGTGCTTTATGGGATTGCGTTACAGAGAGTCGAGACAATACTATAAAATAAAATGAATTCGATGATAATACTTTTTCCTCTTCCTCTGTTGTGTACTCGCCTTTTGGAGGTGAAGTGACTGAGAGTGTGTTGCAGTGGGCCTGCAAATGAGATCGCTCCACTCTGCGCGGGTGCTTGTAGTATTGTGTTTACTAACCTTTCGATTTATGAATGAAAATCAGCTGTTCGACTCCGATACGTGCCGCGAAAAGCAACTGCAGCGAGGCAACCGATACAACGTATTTGAGCAAACGTATTCAAAGTTTGTTTTCCGATTTTTATGTTGATGAACCAACTTGACTACGTATACACAATGTGTGTGTGGTGGAATGTGTGTCACTTTTCACTACTGGCGTTGAAATTAAAACTATTTCATTAATATAACAAACATTTATACAAGTGACCATATGAGTGTCCGCAACGACTGCTCGGAGCCCTTATTTTGGCCTAAGAATACACTTTGTGACTAAATTTATAACAGCGTACAACACTAAAAAAGGGACAAGGTCTAACATATTGCATTTGAAAGAGGACCTCAGGATATGAAAAAGTGCCAAGGCATTTCGACCGAGAAATTCGAGTTTTTTATTAAATGCAGTTAAAAGTTTACGACTAAGTGGTCCTAAATGAAACCTTTAAAACATCATATCTTTTGCTAATGAATTAAAAAAAAACATATACTTTTTGGAAAAATTGTATGGAAAAGGACTGAACATATAAGTCGCACACGCACTACAAAAGTGACACAACTCAAAATTTTTCATTTTCGGGTTTATGTGTTAATATTGTGCACAATGCATAAATCTACCAATCAGCAAAAGCTCAGTATATTTTGTTGTTGTTAACTGTTACAAAAATACAGTTAGGTCTCTTTTCATGTCAGAAGTTTGATGCTATTTGATAGCTGCAGCTCAATGCAAAAGAGTCCTAAGTCAAATTGTGTTACATTTGATGAAATAAATTTTTGTTAAAGTTAATTTAAAGCAAAATTCTGACAATTTTTTTACATATTTTTAATTTTTAAAATTAATTATGAATTTTCAAAATATTTCTTTCAACTTTTTAACTGTCATTTATAATTATTAAATTCAGAAAAAGTGGCATAACTTGAATTAATTCGGTAATTATTGAATTAAAATATCATCAAAACCACAACTCAAAATTTTGGATTTTCTAGTGTAAAATAAAAACAAAATTCTTGGAACTTATCAAAAAGCATAATCTGTAAGGATTTTCTACTGAACGGTCTTTTCGTTATTTAAAAAAAATGTTTATTTAGCTCAAAAATAGTTTTTTGCGTTTCCTGAAAAATCACAAATTTTGAGTTGTGTCACTTTTGTTGTGCGTGTGCGAAGTGACTCCCGTTAACGAAACATTCAAAGATCTATACTGCATATCAAGTTCATGTAGATATCTTTTAATGTTACGACATTGGCATTATAATAAGCGCATCATAATTATTAGACCCTAAGAAATTTCACTACGCAGCCTCGCCAAATCTATGAAGAAAATTTAGTTAGTGAAGAAAAAATGGGGAATACTATTGTAGAGGGTGATTTTTAATTATAACCCTAACTTAACCCCCTATTTTCCAAGTTTTTAATCTTGTTACAAAAATTACCAGTGATAGTTTTGTGGTGGAGAAGTAATGTTTTTTCGGGGAAAAACATTGCATGTCAATAAGAGGCGTGATAGAGGGTGTAGAAAGTAGAAGGCCTAGAGGCCTCTTGCTAAAAGATGTCAAAATTTCGGGCATCCCTTACTCAGTGTTGTCTCGCTCATGATAAATCCCATATGAAAATGTCTTTTGTAATTAATTTAAATTTTTAATTTTTTTTAAGATATGTAAACATAAATAAAGGGTAACAGTTTCGGTTTATACGCCTAATAGACATTAAATAAAAAGGGGAGGGCTAAGGCGAGGGGTAATGTGCCATTGGGTAGTTTATACATTGCTTTTGGGGGGTGTATAAACTAGGAAAAAAAAAAAATCGGTATAGGTATACAGTGTACCACAAAAGTCTTCGTACAACACCTGGTTCAGAACTAATTATTAAAATTATTATCGTGTAGATATATGTCTAAAAAATGTGCTCCAGAAATTTCAGATCAAAATCTGAAAAATTACAAAAGTTACAGGCCGTTACATAGAGCAGTGTAGAGCACCGGCCAAGCGCGCTTTAAACTTTAAACGCGCTTTTCTCAGAACCACATTTTCGGACCTTACGGAAGTGATTGAAGGCGCTGGAATGAACCAATCGTCACCAAATGTTTTCCAAATGTTCCTTAGGGTTTTTTCTAATAAACGAACTACGATCAGCCAAAAATATTGAAAATTGTTTATTTAAAAAAATAATTAGTGAACAAAAAAATGCGAAAATCGTAATTTTTTTTTCAAAACCTCATAACTTTTTTAATTTCGATTTTGTTTTCATGATCTTAGTTCATTCAATAGATAATACGGTACACATTGTTCGATTTTTGTGTTTCCGATCACGGGTTTTGACGGAATCACTTCCGGTAGCGGGACACCTCCTCGCCGACATGCCGCCACTGATGGACGCCCCCTCCACCCCTTTTTTTGATTCATTCAATTTTAAAAATTGTATTCTCTAAATAAATGTGCGTTCATATCCAGAAACAATTTTCAGCGTTGTATCTTTAACCGTTTTCTCCAAAAAAATGCACTTTTTCGGATCCACAAGGTGACAACCTGCCTTAATACAACAACAAAAACTAAAAGATTTAATTTAATAGTTTAAAAGTTTTAAGCCAAAAACAAAAAAAGTCGCTTATTTACTTCCAATAAAGTCTTCGTACACTTACAGTGGGTGGTCAAGCAATTAGCACGCTTCAAGCAATCAAACGCTTTCTATTACCATGTTTATACGTCGGTCCCAGTCGATTCGCATTGACTCGATACGCTTCTGAGCCAGGTGTTTATACATTTATTTCAGAAGCGAATTGACTGCAAACAGTTTGAAAAGTATGCTTTTATTTTTTGGTTTTTCCTATTTTTTTGACATCTTATAAATATTAGCTGTTGGGGGTCCTTGTTTGTTACTTGAAAATGCTCAAAAAATTTAGTGGACCAGACCATCAGCTGATTTTCAAGGCACTTTGAAAATGTTAAACCGTTTATACGCATTTTCGAAGCGACTTGAAAATTTAAAAACTCATTTGAAAAGCGCTTTGACTCGATACGCTTAGGATCCACAAGGTGAGAACCTGCCTTAATACAACAACAAAAACTAAAAGATTTCATTTAATAGTTTAAAAGTTTTAAGCCAAAAACAAAAAAAAGTCGCTTATTTACTTCCAATAAAGTCTTCGTACACTTACAGTGGGTGGTCAAGCAATTAGCACGCTTCAAGCAATCAAACGCTTTCTATTACCATGTTTATACGTCGATCCCAGTCGATTCGCATTGACTCGATACGCTTCTGAGCCAGGTGTTTATACATTTATTTCAGAAGCGAATTGACTGCAAACAGTTTGAAAAGTATGCTTTTATTTTTTGGTTTTTCCTATTTTTTTGACATCTTATAAATATTAGCTGTTGGGGGTCCTTGTTTGTTACTTGAAAATGCTCAAAAAATTTAGTGGACCAGACCATCAGCTGATTTTCAAGGCACTTTGAAAATGTTAAACCGTTTATACGCATTTTCGAAGCGACTTGAAAATTTAAAAACTCATTTGAAAAGCGCTTTGACTCGATACGCTTAGAACGTTCAAAGCGGTTTGAAATCGTGTTTATACTTTTATACTACTGTATTGACTCAATGCGTATTGACTGAAAGCGACTTGAGCTGTCGTATAAACGGGGTATATGTTTAAAACAAACTCTTAAAATTTTATTTTTTTATTTCAATTATATTTGTATTTCAGAACAAATAAGCAGATATTTTTAAAGTGAATTGTACAGTTTTTTGCATCATCCTTAAAAACAGTAATTTGTTTAATATACCGTTCCAAACTACTTAAAACAATAATTACCCAGCCTTAATGCGAGTATTTTTCAATATATCGTTTTTCTTTTTATTTTATTCCCAAAAATTCACGATTTTCTCATAATTATTTCACAATTCGAATGCACACTTCACTATTACAGATTTGCAACAAATGTTCAATTTAATACTGGTGCTAACAAAGTCCCGTTATCGTGCTCACTCACGGCACATAATCTCACAAATACCATTAGAAATACTGTGGGACAAACAAGCTAAGCAAACAAGAAAACAAAAAGCGTTTGGAAACTATTTTAGTACGTCTTACATCCACTTAAACATGAAAATTTAGGTTTTTCGTAAGCGTGCTAATTGCTTGACCACCCACTGTAAGCTATGTCTGTGCATTTGTCTTCGTACACTTACGAAATTAATTAACTATGAATTATGAAAACCTACAAAATGTTTTATTAATATTTAGTTGGATACCCCTTGTTTTTAATGACGGCCTCAAGGCGATCTGGCATCGACTTTACAAGTTTTTTTGTACATTCCTCCTGAAGAATAGGATTGAGGTCTGAACTCTGCGGTGGTGTTTTTAGTAAATGTGGAACATTGTACAGCAAGTATATATATGGCGATTCTAATTTGTTAATGCATTGTTATCTTTTCACACAGATTTCGATAAATCTACTTCATGAAACTGTCTTTTTTAATAAAAACTATAACCGGTACGGTCCCTGGGCTCAATATAGCGATTTGCATGATCTGAATGCATTTGCATGATTCAATGAGTGTTTTAGATTGTTGGCCAGGATGACTTTCAGGATGTTGGTACGAGCCTTTTGGATGGCTTCTGCGTCCTCAATGGCTTTTTTCATCGACAAATTAAAAGGTGAAAGTCCCACGGCTCCGCATCTGGTGAAAACGGGGAGTGGTTGATGGTTAAAATTGGACTTTTAGTAAAAAAAGAGATGCGAAATTGAGATGCTTAATTCCTTTTTCAAGAATTTTAATGAAGATTTTGGCTGATGTATGATGAATTACCGCCAAGTTTTGATGGAATCTGCGGTGATCGCGGATTTCAGTTGGCTTACACGTTGGTCATCATTTATGTCCTGGCAATCGTTTTTAAATCGGGAGTACCACTCATGAATTCTGCCACGAAAAAAACGATCATCACCATAAACTTGGTTCATCACTTGGAATGTTTCGGTTAAATTTTAAACAAGTTTAAACAAAAGTTAATATTGGCTTTTTGTTCGGTGATAGTTTGTGTGTCGATGACACAAAGATAAAAAATTCATAATTTTTTTTTTTTAATATTATGTTTTTGGCCCTTCTTTTACAGTTTGGTCAAGTTTTTGATATTATTATCTTAATGGAATGGAAGAACTAAGTTTACGGAAGAAATAAAAAATATTTTGTTTTTGAAAAATTACTTAAAGTTATTGATTTTTCATTTGAAAAAACTACGTACCCCTTGTACGTAAACTTATTCTGACTAGTTCATATCGCACACGCACTACAAAAGTGACAACTCAAAATTGTTGATTTATCAGGAAACGCAAAAAACTGTTTTTGAGCTAAATAAACATTTGTTTTAAATAACGTATAGACCGTTTAGTAGAAAATCCTTACGGATTATGCTTTAGGAGAAGTTACAAGTTTTTTTTTTTTATTTTACACTAGAAAACCCAAAAATTTGAGTTATGACTGTTTTGATGATATTTTAATTTAATAATTACGGAATTATTTTAAGTTATGTCACTTTTGCAGAGTTTTATAATTATAAATTACAGTTAAAAAGTCGAAAGAAAAAATTTGAAAATTCGAAATTAATTTTTTTATTGGAAAATATATACTAAAATTGTCAGAACTTTGCTTAAAATAAACTTCAACAAAAATGTATTTCGTCAAAAGTGTCGCAATTTGAGTTAGGACTCTTTTGCATTGAGCTGCAGCGATCAAATAGCATTAAACTTCTGACATGAAGAGAAACCTAACTGTATTTTTGCCAGGGGCGTAGCCAAGGGAGGGGTTTTGGGCCCATAATTATTTTAGTATTTTTGTACGCTGTTTGTACGTTGAGCAAAACTATAACGTATGGACAAAGCTGGTATTGGAAGAAAAAAAATATGTATTTAAATATATAGAACCGAGACGTGTACATATATAGCGAATTGATTAAGCTACATACATATACCAGTCTGTTAAAATGTCTTGCAGCCATTCTGTCTAATGGAAGATATTCATAATAGCTTTTGAAAAGGTTGAGACACGAAACGGAAATTTCGTACAAAAACTTTGGAAACCATGAGAACAACATTTTGCCTAAAATGGGCGTGGATTACCAATTTTTAACAGTGTCGCCATATCAATATATTTTTCAGAATATGAACTTTTAAATATTTACCGTCCGTTTAGGGATATTTAACCCCTTATGATACATAATAAGTCATTATTTTAACTTTAAGTGAACAAAGTCAGTCGACCTCTTGTCAGTTAACCTCTTCAGTGCAATATAAAAGAAAATGAGCAGTTTAGATTTTTAATTTTTTTTAAGAAAGAGTTTGCCTTCTTTTATAAAAGTAGGCTAAGTGTCTCTAAAGAAGATTGTAATGCATGACAACAAAATTTCAGCCTATGTATTTTAACATTATTAAAAATAATTTCTGGTTTTTGGAATAAATCATCTTTTACGTATTGGAAACCATTATGCGAAACTACAATATTTTATCTTTACTTTTTCCAAAGTAGTAACATTTTTCTTTATATGTATATACATTCGCGTAAGTCGTGTGCTGTGAAAAAGTGCTAAAATTCAAATACGCTAAAACACATGTAACTTTATTTGTAATCTTCTATGAGAATCAGTTATAAAATATTAATTTATAGGGAAAATTACAAAAAATTACAACCTACAATTCTCTAAAGAATTCTGAGGAAAATAACCAAATTTCAGTACTAGTGTAAAAACTGTAGATTCTAGAGCTCAAAACAGGCGATGCGAGCGTTTTTGCCTCTTTTTCATCATCGCGCGTCGTAAAATCTTGACTGTAAAAGTGATTTACATTAAATTTAGATGAAGAATATATATTTGCATGCTTTCTTACTTTGACGGATTTCTCTTTGTTAAAATTGTTTAAAAAATATATGTTTTTTCCGACTTCATGCTATTAGCTTTTATTTTACGTTTTCTGACATTTGAGCCAAAATATATGATGTTTTAAATTGCGTTTAATAAAAATCGAATTTCGCTGGAAAAATCTCTTGACACTATTTCATGACCTGAGGTCTTCCATCGAATGTGATATGCTAGATCTTGTGCCTTCTTTAAGTGTTGCAATGTGTAATAAATAATTACAATCTCAGAGCTACATACAACACATTTTCATATTTCCAATACCAGCAAAAGAGTGTTTTATTAAGAAAGTTTACTGAAAAATAAACACACATAAAAAAGCTCTTACAACCCCATACAATTTGTTTTGAATGCAATATGACTGATAGCACAATATGAAGTTAACCTTTAACTGCTGAAGTACGGTCTCACAGGCCCCGCTAAAGTTAAAAATCGTAAAATCACCCCCTTTTTTCCCCACGGTTTTTATAGGCATTTCAGTAGCTTCAAGTTCAGTTTCGCTCGCACCGTCGGAAGGGATGTTTTGATCGCGGGCAGCAAATTAGGTGAGTACGATCGATTTAAAAATCGATCGCATCTGTCAGATCAAGCGTCAGTACTTACGTTAGTATTTTCGTTCAACAGTATTTTTTAGATTTGTTTTTTTTTAAGAAAAATTCAATTAAATAAAGAATGCACTAAACATCGTCGCGAACAATTAATTTAGAGCCATCTCGTCCTCAGAAGTCTGCAAAGGCTATAGAACATACCATATGAACCTATCAAGGGTTTTGGGAACAGACATCCAAAAAACCCCCGGATTCGATGGGGCAGATGAAGAAAATAGTTAGATAGAGAGATCGAGAATAGATTAGGCGGCAAGCCTAGATATGTTTGAAGCAAGTTCAAGAAATTGTTTATTATTTCTCCTATAAACAACCACTATTACCACATCTCCTAGAAACCCTATTATTTCTCCTACTCCCATCTGGATCAAGCTTCGAGGAAAACAACTACTTCAAGCGGCCTTCTTCGTATATTTTGCACCCCAAATTATAGATAGATCAACATCAGGTTGCTATTTCACCAAAAATTATAATTCAGTTCAATTATCATAATTAGGGTATATGATACATTTATGGTTGTATAGCTCCACATTGAATTACAGCCATTTCATCTCTCCAGCAAAGTGGGTAGCTAGGTAGGTAGGCTATAGTGGGTCCCTCTGTAGGACACTCACTCAAGCCTCTTTATGAGCCCGTTGTGATACCACAAATTTGACATTTGAATGCAACACTGTTTGGGATGGGGAAGGGGAGGAGAGCCACAATTTAACGCCGGATTCGAACGGCGACTGTTGATTGACAGTATTTTTCTCCACACGTGGAGGTTCGGCGGTTCTTGTAATTTTCATCTGCTTCATGCGGATAGCGATAGGCGTAGAAGAGTGTTTCACCGGTTATTTTAGTTATTTTTCCAAAGCACTTAACTATGGCACGCCCCTTTCTAATAGATTAAGGTGGTTTATTTTTACAAACAGAAGAATAACCGGAAAATCGATTATTCAGTAGGTACGCCATTTACTTTGTGAGCCGAGCGGTGGACCACAGGGGCCCAGCACTAAGTCAAGCTAATTTTATACATTGGATGGACCCAGCATTGCCGGATCTTAGCTGAGCTTGCCAAGTGGGGCTCGTGGTCTACGTTTTCGCTGTTGCGCAGGGTATTCAGTTGTACATAACATGCAACAGATTTCTATCCACACCGGGTTTCAATTGCTGAAAAATTTGAATGGGACGAAAACACACCGTTCCCTAAATGACTGATCCATTTACTTGCTCATCAATGCACGGTGGTGAAGCCATCTCGGTGTTGGCCACTTACCTATTGTTGCACGACGCCCGAGGAGAAACTATCAACCGATTACACGGAGGTTTGATTGCACAGCTTTCTGGTTCCAAACTTTCAAGCGAATTTCGAAAAAGCCGAGCGGTCGCCGAGTTGTTTCCGATCGGTCGCACTTCAGTTAACGCTGGACGTGGTGAGCATTCGGCTAAAGATCACATAATCACAATGGAACCGAGTTTTCAGTTACATCTTTTAGCGTCCACAAAAGCACAACGAATGTTCACGTGTTGCCACCAACTCCTAACATAAACACTGACAGCTGAGTGTTATTTTCGACACCGCAAATCGCTGTTCTCACTTTATTTCAGTCGGTGTTTTTTGCTTTCATTTTTTATCAGATTGTCATTGGCGCGAGCACATAAATAACGTACATTGGAACTGAACGCCTGCACGTGTGGATTTATTAGAGGGTGTGTGGACTGTATTCCAGGCCCTTTCGAATGCACACAAAACACTTTTGCAGTTGTACAAATCACCAGGTATAGTGGAGAAGGAATGTTTCCCTCTCTTTTGTTTTCGTTTATGTTCACCGACTTCGAGTCTATCCTCAACTGATTTCGTTTGCCTGATGCGAGCATTGAGTGCTTGGTCCTCGCTGCGCCGTGGTGCTGTTGACTCGCCCGCGTGTCAAAAGGATGTGATTGTGTTTCCGCTGGACGGTGTTGCGCGAACCTTCAAACTTCGTCGCGAGTTGTTTTCCTTTGCGTTGCTTTGCCGGCAACAAAGTATCGCGAGCCCGAGTGCAACATCCACTGCTGGACGTGAGCGAATTATAATTTCAGCGGCGAAAGGATTTGAATTTGCACGAATTTGCCGTCACTGCCACCGCGACTGCGATGTTTGTTGTCGTTGTGTGCGCGCGCGTGTGTGTGTTTGTGTCCCTTCGAGCATTTGGCTTTATGTGTTTGTGTTCGTGTGAGTATACTTGTGTGACCGTGTACGTGCTTTGCGTATTCGGTCAGTTGCGCGCGCTCTTGACCAAACCAAGCCGCCGTTTTCAGTGACAGCCAAAAGTACAATGATTAATAACGAACGGCGAGCGGCGAAGATGGCAACGAAGCAAAAGAAGAAGACGAAGAAGGGAAGTCGCTGACCGAGCACATCGCGTCCTGCCGTATCGCCTCGCCTCGCCTCGCCTTGCACCTCACCATGTCACACCACGATTCTCACTCACTCATCCACTCCCTGCACTTGAGATTGTGCCGTTGCGCCTCGCAACGCGGCCTCATTGCCGCAATTTTCGCCACTCGCAACGTCCTTTCTCCTTAGCGGCATCTGTAGCGGTGGCGGTGGCTGCGGCTGCGGCTGAGGCTGAGGCTGCGGCAGTGACAACAGCAACAGCAACGTCAGGCCTATTTTCTTGTTTGATGAAGGATAGTGGTCGTGGACGGATGACTGGTCGAATGGATGGATGGATAGATAGACAGACAGACAGCCAGACAGACAGATGGAAAACGGTAACATGCTCGCGTGTGTGTGCGTGGCTGTACGACACGCTATGGTGTGATGAGATTAACATCCGAATGCGATGTGCGAAATACGCTGCGTTTATCCAAAGTGCTTATGCGAGTATGGACACGGGGTGCCGTTGATGTCTCGCCTCGTCCGAACGCGAGAATGGGGGCAGCCACATGTCATGCAACATGCTCGTACGAGCGAGCACCAGCGCTTAGCGCGGTCGGCATGTGAGGCGTCCGAAACGGCGATGCCGACGAAGAACGCAGCGAAAGACGACGGGAAGACGCAGCCACGGCAGGAGGGACAAGACGGACTTGTAGCCGAAATTCAAGTCGCAGTCACAGCTAGTATTAGCCGCAGCCGCTGCCGTAGTCGCAGTCATAGTCGGCGCACTGCAGAGGAGGTACATAGGCATGTGTACATTTGCGCGTGTATGAAGGCTCCACGCGAGGCGCTCCGTGCGCCATGCCATGTGAGAACGGACAGCAGACAAATGATGGCGGTCAACTGAGTGTGATGTTTTCTTCTGCCGCGTCTGAAACCAACGAAAGCTGACCAAACGCCAGCACTGCGCTTGTTGTTGCTACTGTTCTGGCTGTTGCTGCCATTGTTCTTTTTCTCCTTTTCACATTGCGCTGTTGTTGTTGCTACCTTACCTTTCTCAGTGTCGGCTTGGATATTCGTACTTCTAGCGGTTTCTCCCACATGTACTCGCTTTTCCTTTTGGCGCGCTCTTTTCGCACTCTCGACGGCTACAATGTGCTCACAACCAACGTGCTTGTTTACCAAACACACTCTCTGATTCGCATCTTGGCCTTTTCCAAATGAGTTTATGTGCCGTGCGCCAAATCAGGTTTCGCACACTATGTACTCCCGTTTCTTTAAGAAACACCTCGTAGGTAGCCATTTAGACCAAAGTCGCTGCAACTTAGACTCCTGTTGACCAACTAATAACACATATTGTGTGTGCGCGCACGCATACATACACATCCTCCCTTTTCCTGGAAACAAAAAACACAAACACACCCAACGCAATGAAAGTTTGAACGCTTGAAAAATCTGGATACTCTGCTTTTCGTTCATCAGAACCAAGCCACAATTTGTCCGGGCTCTAAGGCTGCAAAAGATCAATTCTATTTCGATTGGTGGCTGCAGAGGAGAGCAAAACTTAGGGAAACTACAGCATTCAGCAATTTAGATTGAGTTCTGAGATTGCGTTATTTTTATTTCATGTTATTATTTTTCTTTTATTGTTGATATGCTTTGAAAGCCATTTTTCTTTGATGTTTATTCGCAATATTTTAATAAAAAGTATGCAAAACAATATGCGAAACAAAGCAAGTGACTCGCGATTCGTTAAATGAATCCGTAACACCAGATTTGATGGGCAACCAAAGAAGTGCAATGCTAAAATAGGTATTTATAATTTAATTTTTGCCACATTAGCTTCAACTATCAAACTCCATTTCACCGCATAGTACAGTATGTAGTAATATGCAGTGGCGTACACAGGGGGTGCGGTTTGGAGGTTCCAAATGAAATCCTGCATGCGCCACTGTATGTACCAATGTATGCCTAGAGTTACCGTCAATGTAGATTGGATATTGTCTAAAAAAGGAAAATGCAGGACTTTCGCAGTTTTCATAATAATTTTTAATAAGTTTTTAGAATAATTGAACTGAATTGAGAATGTGAATGAAAAGGGTTTTTCCGTTTGAATTTTTAACAGGCATTAGTGTGAACGCCGCGGCTTAGTTGTTCGAACATTAGACCCCAAGTCTGTTAGTTGTGTGTTTGTGCAGGACCGTAGTCAGAAGAAGTAGAATTCAAATTTATTTTTGGTTTATAATAAAACCTTTCAAATACGTGGTACGATAATTACTTAGCCTACAAAAACACAAATTTTGGAAAAGTGGCGATTTATTTCTCAACATAGTCTCCTTTCAACTCGATACACTTGACCCAGCGATGCTCCAACTTCTTTAACCCGTCTGAAAAATACGTTTTCTGGAGGCCTCCGTGGCGGCGATAAACTCCTCATTCGACTAAAATTTCTGCCCGGCGAGTGACTTTTTCAAGTTTGGAAACAAAAAGAAGTCACACGGGGCCAAATCTGGAGAATACGGTGGATGGGACAGCTATATGCGAACAATTTGGCGAATCACCGACCGATATTGCTCTTTTTCCATTTTTCTTAAATCCGCGGACACGTTCGTTTCCACACGCGATCCAAAAAAAACTACAAATCCAATATGGCTGAAATTTTGACAGTAGCCGTCTACGAGGATGTACTTCACGATAGTAAATTTCTCTTACGATAGTGGCACCATCGGGCGGTGGGGCTAAGTACTTATCGGACTGTACCTTTCAAAAACGCAACAAGCAACAGTTTTACACAACTGTGGATAAAAGTTAGGAATCTTTGTTGCCATATTCCTTGTAACTCAATCAAAAGGGCCACGCACAACATTTAAAAACGTAGAGAATAACATTAAAAACTAAAACATAAAAAATATAAAAAATAAAAAACTAAATAATTTTTTAATAAAAAGTATATTATTTGTCATTACAGTTTATTTCCAAGTTGAAAACGATAATATAATATTTATAATAATTATTATTTTTTTAATTCTGCGAAATTAAATTGTATCTTTTACAATATTACAATAACTTCGACAATTGCGTAACCAACCAATTACTGATCTCTACAGTGCAGTTTTTTTTCGCATTTTGGCCAATTTTAAATCGGCTGTTTTGATTATCCCAGTGTCAGATTTTAGAATGGTTGCAGTATGCAGTGGCGAATTTCTTGAGATGCGATTAACCCTGAGATCCTCTTTGGTTGAAACGCCCTATATCGAAAAACGTCACGCATTGCTTGAAAGCACATGTTGTTGTATGAGCTTAAAAGATGGAACTAGAAATACAGTTGAATCTCTCAAAAGGCAACTATCCAATTAACCCTTTCGGTACTTCTTTTTTGTTTGTAAGTTTAAAAATCATTCTTTTCCATTTTATAACTGTTTAAGCCTACATAATGAATAATCAAAAGTCATTTTTTAAAATATTGTTCGAAAAAGTGGTTTTTGGGCATCATGAAATATGGCATAGTAAGAAATAAAAAAAATCGTACAGCCTTAGTGAACTTTATTTGGGATCTAACTTTTTTTACACTTACTAAAGCAATAGATATCTACTAGATTACTTACATAAACCTATGAAATAAATTGATTTTTGTAGTAGAATAAATAAAAGTACGAAGTGATCTCTTTTTGTAAAATACGCAGCTCGATAGGACTGCGCACTTTTTGAACCCTTCCAATTTACTTGGTACACTAATCAAAATATTTTTCATTATTCATTATTTGGTATAAAAACCTTCAGAGAAAAATACAAAAATATAAAAATATAGTATCCACAAGTTTTTGACCTAAAACAGGCACTGAAAAGAGGCTATGCCATATGGCATAGAATAACCGAAAGGGTTAACGCAACTGCTTCGCAGAGATAATTATTACACTAAAAAAACGACTCATTGGTTGCGTTTTCCGGGATGTTAAAATATCTGATCATTAAAAAAACTTGCATTGCCTTGCATTGTAACGAACTTCCTTGTAAATTTTTGTCGATTAGCAAATAAAATTTGTTTGCCTCAAAAAACTTCCTTAAATCAATATGAATTTATATCGATTCTTGTTTTACTGAAATATTTGTTTTTATACAAATTTTATTTAAAATTAAATACATATATTTTTGTTTCTGAAGTTATCCCATTTTGAATATAAAATGCACTTGAATATAAAATGCACTTTCTCAATAAAATGTAATTGTACTAAATAATTTATGTTTTTCAACTTTTCGGTATTTGCAACCATTCCTGGAAAATTTTGGTTGCCTTTTTGGGGGATTCAACTGTATTTAATGTCGATGCGAGTTTGTAAAACTAAATATTTAATCTCGATATGAGTTTGTAATTAACCCTTTCCGGTCAATTTCCACATTTCTTAAGATAAAAATTTTTCCTTCAAAATATTGACTCTATTTGAACATTTTAGCAATAAAATACAAAAAAATTTCAAAAAAATCATTTTGGTTGAGAATTACAGCTTCATCAATTTTGTACGATATATCGTACAATGGTCCGCAAAGGAGTAAAAATTCATGAATTTTAGGTTTCGGTTTTTTAAGTTTTATGAACAATTCATTGATTTTTTTGATAGAAAATATAAATCATAACAACAAGAAATTAAAACGTGATTTCAGTTTAATCAAAAATGTTATAAATTATATATATAAACAATTGATTCACATTTATTCGGCCTTACATTACCGTTGTTGGTGTTGGAAAGCCCTTTTCCGCTCAATAAAACACAGAATCAATTCAAATTCGTAAAAGTTTATAGAAAGATACTGAATATAGCCGATTCTTATTATCGTATAAGGAGTGGCAAGTATGCATGTCTAATCTTACATAACTTGTCTCTGCCCAGTAAAACACAAAATCGTCTAGTAATTCTTATTTTTAATCAAAAATTGCCGAATTGTCGAATTTTATTAGTCATGTGGTTTACAGATGGGCGTGGCAGGCATACAAACGCAAACAATCTGTTACCAAACCTATAACTTAAAAAAAATGCAAACACAACTTGCAACCTTTGCTTTCCATCTGTACGATATATCGTACAAAGCCGTTCAACCCTTGTGGTCATTTGTACGATATATCGTCAAATTTTTTTAAAAACTCGGGAAAAATTTGTAAACGCAAAAAATGTTAAATTTAGTAAGTTCCATATATCAACTGAGATTCAAACTTTGAAATTGTTTCACTTTTTGGTACCAGAAAGTATTACATATTCAAAAATTCCTACGCAGAAGTTCCGTCATTTGTTGTCTTTTCAAATTCTTGCAAAAAGCTGCTTACAAAACGCACTCATACTGTGTAGCCACGGCTATTATGATTTATATTTTTAAACAGAATGATACAACACAGCCTACTTAATGAAAATTAAAAAGCTGTTCTATAAAAAGTGCGTTCGCTGTCAAATAAAAAATCTTCGAAACAATTGTACGTTATATCGTACAAATTTCCTGAAAGGGTTAATTGCAAATATTTGGAATAATTAAAATAATAAGAGTGCTCATCCAAAAACTTTTGCTTTTGTCCATTTGTTATTAAAATTGTGTACTCTAAAAAAATATAGTTTTGCACGGTTTTCTTCAATACAAACATAATTCGTTTGGTTCCATAAAATTCTAAACCAAAACTGTTATAAACCTAACTTAACTGAAGAGCGTCACACAGTGCTTTTGAAATATCACAAAATGCGTATACAAAGTAAAGTAACGCGTACCTGTAAAGTTCGGACACCACAGGATAGAATAACTACATCATTATTCATAAAAACTGTTGTCTTAGCCACCGTTCCACTGTTGCTCGCAATCGTTTTCAATCGTCTAAGACTATGTTTTAGTTGAGCCTGTTTTTGTAATTATTTCCGAATTATTAATCTTTAGCAATTAACTCAGGTTTTTGCTGATGCTGATCACTTTTGGAGATTGCATTTAGTGCCCATTTTAATGTCCTACTTAGCATTTTTCGTTCTCAAACATTCCTGACACATAAATAATCTGATAATCTTGGGTAATACTAAAGTTGTCATGCTTGGTCAAGGCATACCACATCACATCCATTGGCCCATCTTTCAGTACATAATGCATATCGAATGTCATCAGCTATCAAACATTAAGAAAACCAACATTATGGCCTCCGACAATAGAGAGAAAATCATAACTAGATCTGTGCAGAACACAAAACTGAATCCGGCACTTTCGTCAGTCTGCTGACTGACTTTCAATATATCCATTATCAAATACGACGAGAATGAATATAGTCGGCGATCTCGAAAATGTAGGCTTCTGCTCTATACACATTTGACCGCTGCACCGCAGCACGCGGTTGCCTCGGCGCTGTCTCCATGCCATCACACAAAACGTACTCTCATTTAGCATCTCTCTGCTTTATTCCGACGCGCTGCTGCGATGACGATGGTCAGCCCTTAGTGCGGCGGCTGGACAGGGTTTTGCTAAAATTGTTTCTCAATTTCTTGACATAATCGACTTCCATATTTGCTCACTCGCACCGCTCGCGCTGGCCTTCGAACGGGATGCGAGCTCGCTCGTTGTCCGCATCTGCACTCCGGCCGGAGTCTGCGGCCTTTTGCACGGAGGGCGTGCAAGAATATGCAAATGACCAGGCGAAGAGGAACGCCAGCTTTGGAAGAAATCCAACTTGTGGCTGCTGCGGTTTTCGCTTCCTTGCTAGTGCCCTACGTGCTCCCACTTCTTGTGCTGCCACGAAATTCGACGCACACTGTCGCACAGCCGCACTGCCTAATGCACACGCACACGCACAAGCAGGCGCACAAACCCCCAGATGGACACACACTCGCACGCACGAACACATGCATACATACATACATACAAACGCACATCAGCAGCTGTTCGTCAGTGCCAGTTGGTAGAGGGACGGGAACAATGGATCGCCTTGCCGTAAGGTAAGCAGTGGCGTAGCGCGCCTCACTCGCCGACCAGCCGCGTCGAGATCCAAAGGATTAAATTGTTGCTATGTCGCACGAGCACTTTACGGGTTGGCTTGTGCAACCGGACTCGAGCCCTGGAACGGTGGGTGGCTGGCATCGGAACGGGCATTTGCGTGTGCATCCAAAACGTGGCTGTGATTTCTTGGGTTGTCGGTGTGAAGTACGGTGTGCTGCTGTGGTCGGTCTTCTCTGCCGTACGCAACATTTGCTGCTTATGTGTTCGAATCGCACTCTCTCGAAGTACCATATATTGTTCTAATATTCGTGCGTACGTAGGAACGCACTGCAGAAGTCTTACAAATACGACTGGCGGTCCGAAATCCCCTTCCCACGTCCTTTGTCCAGTTGCCTACTTGGTTTATATATTGCGCTGCATGCGAAATTTCTTATCTCAGGTTTGCACATGTGCACAATGCACCAACAACACGTTCAATATGTGTTGTGAAGAAGCTGTGATCAAAATTTGGTTGGTTACTATCGGAATTCTGCTGCAAGATTTCTTGGCGATACGGCAACGCTATGGAAATATCGACATCTCTGCGCAAAGATTTCGCTGGCGGTTGTCAAAACTGAACTGGCTAATGTCGCCAGTTCTGCACATTTAAAAGGTAAGTGCATTATTTTGAGCATCGGCGTCGAATGGCTGATACCTTGTGCGGTAAACTGCAAGTCAGAGGATTGTGGGCTCGAATCGTAGCTCTCCCAAGATCAAAAGGAAGGCTTCGGTGTATTTTCACTTCACTGATGTGCGATCACGCAAACATTAAAAAAAAAATGCAGACAGTACTTTTACATTTTTCTTATGAAAATACAAGTCTCGATACCGTGAACAGCTTGGGCTCTATTAAATAATCCTAATCCTAATAATAATAATCTTAATTTTTCTCTTTAACCATACTGCAATGTAATAATAATATCGAAACTTTTACTGCTTATAGTCAAAAAAATTGAAAATAGTGTAATTTTGTAACATTGGCCTCCAAAATTTCGGTTAGGTATATTTATTAGGCTACAGAATGATTACATAACGTGTTAATCTAAACTTAAGCTGCAAGTTTGCTAAAGACAGTTAAGGCAATGTTGAATATTTTAAGACTTATAAAGGAAATGATAACACACACTAACACACAAAATTCAGACGAATGTTACTTTTAATAGGAGACTAACTTTGCAAAACCCGAGTACACTTTTGTTACTCTACATCACTACAGATCAGTCGCAACCGATTCCAGGTCAGACAGTAAGTCAGTATAAGTAATTACACAGTGCAACACTGAAAAAAGGGTCAAGGTCAAACCCGTCTCATTCGGTAGAGGACCTCAGTAGATGAAAAAGTGCCAAGGGATTTTTCCCGGAATGTTCGAATTTTTTTTTTAAATGCAGTTTAAAGATGGGGGCTTAATGCCCCTTACTGAAACTTTTAAGACATCATATCTCTTGACTCAAATGTCAAAAAGGAATAATCTCCCATCTTTAAACTGCATTTTTAAAAAAAATTCGAACATTCCGGGAAAAATCCCTTGGCACTTTTTCATCTACTGAGGTTCTCTATTGAATGAGACGGGTTTGACCGTGTCCCTCGAAATTTTTTTTGAATTTGTTGCACTGTGTTATTTACATACAAAAAATGTTTGATTATTGGGATTTGAGAAACTATATAAAACTGCTCATATACATATATTTGCAACACATATGTATGATAACATGTATGTAAGTATAATGTAAAATATAACTTTAAATAAATTTAATCATTTGTGTATTTTTTAAATTTCACGTACTTACGTACGTATTGTCCTTGTTGCAAGTAATAACCGTGTTACCTACAAAAAGCAATCGACTTTTTGTAAGTGAGTACTCTCGTGAGTGCTCTTCCCCAATACGGCAAGCCTAGTCAGGGCGAAATGTTCTAAGGTGAATCAGTTCCGGCAGGTTTCTACAAATGAAACTATCGTCACTGCAGCCCGTGTGGAGGCGGCGATATGTATTTAAAGCGTCCGATGACCGTAGTGCAAGACATTTTGAGGAAACGAATGACACTATACCATACATACAAGTCCACGTAGAGTGTTTTTTAAAGGAGATGTAAAACGACGTGCCCACTAAAGACGTTCTTGCGTAGAGGTAGACAAAACTCTCGTGTAGAGCGACATGAAGCGATGTATATACCGAGGAGGATACGAGGAACTCTAAATACGCTAGAGCTCTACATTCACTTTACGCTTGAAGCAAGTACATTAAAAGAGACCTTGGCACCAAAGCAAGTTTCGGGTTTAAGAAGAAACCATAGTGACGAATAGTGAAATGGGACTGCATCAGTGACCGGGGTTATAACGCTGCTTCAATCCATATGTAGCTCTGTGGGTATGTACAAATCTATTGCTTTCTGTCATAGTTGAATATTTGCATTTTATGAATACCAAAGGGTGGTTTTTTAGCAACTTTCTGTTTTGCAACACTGTTTTAGGCAAATCAGCTGTTTTCGAGTAACATGTTACTGTCAAACGTGTTCAGTTTGGTCTTTAATTAACCCATGAATTGACTTACAAACGAACAACGCTTACAGATTATTGAATTTTACTGTCAAAATTCATGCTCGGTTAAGAACTTCTTCCATTTTGTGGTCAGTTTGGGCGACCTTCTGAGGCGGCTATTCGGAATCTTGTGACTATTGGACATTAAGCCACCAACACGCATACGTCGAGTGGTTTCAACAAGACGTTGCCACATGCCACACAGCACGTGAAACAATGGCCCAATTGAGTGGCGAGTTCGGTGAACAGTTTATTTCCCGTTTGGGACACGTCAGTTGGCCGCCTAGATCGTGTGATTTAACGCTGATTTAAGGCTCATGTCTATAGCGGCAAGCCCGCAACGATGAGATACTGGCCGATATGTTGGAGAGAGTATACCAAAATTGGACCCAGCGTATGAACCATTTGAGGCGCAGCCGCGGTGAACATTTACATGAAATCATCTTTAAACATTGAATTATACAGATCATTCTATCGACTCAAATAAAGATTTCTAACATTTTTCTAAATTTTGTGTTTTTTTTATCAAAACCGAAGGCTATTAAAAAATCACCCGATAACAAAAAAGAATACCTGATTTATTTGAATTAAAAATTTAGAAAGTCAAAATTAATAATAATGAAAATAATAAATTAATAAAAACCAAATACAACAAATGGTAGAAACCCAGCTTAATTCATTAATTCATTCAAGTACTAAGTTTTTTTATTTTCAAGAACAGTTGATTAAACAATATCATCAATCAGCTTGGAATGATAAATATAATTTTTAACACTTTCAGGGACAGTAAAAATTTTAGTGAGGGGCAAAAATTGACAGGCAGTTTTTTTTTTAACTCCTTGTACTATCCGCAATCTGATTAGACATTTGGCGTAAGAATATTATATTTTAACCGTTATATACAATGACTGCTATAGCATGCTATACATATATATAACATGAAAGTACATAACGAATAAATTTGTCATTACATTGATATGTATATAAATTACAAAAACTAAAGGTAATGTAAAATATGAATCAATATTATAAATTTTCATGAACCGATTCCTTCGTATAAGTCACGTTGCTTACTTATAAATTTGAAATCATTAGAATCGAGGCGCATGGTAAATTCATTATTATTCGTATATGACGTCATTTGTGGCAGTACCAAGTGCCCTGCTTTACTTAGTCTTATAAACTTCTTCGTTCCAATCAGAACTACTCGCACAAATAAATTATTTGTAGTAAAGCATTACAAGACGAACTATGCTTATAATCAACCGCTTGCTAGATCATTAATGCAATTAAATAATTTGGCTTGCAGCAATGATGTCGATTTCTCCATTCCAAAACCAAAATTTAAAGAATTAATTAATATGTTTTTTACTTAGCTCAATTGTTATTCTAATTCTTAAGTTATGTTACTTTGTGTATTTTTTCTAGCCTGTAGATATTTTTGTATTTCGATTGGCTTAAATAAATAAATAAATAAATAAATAAATATGACAATGAATGCTATAGCATTCACGGCCGCGATTGAGTTAAAGAGTGGTCCAAAATGGCTATATTTTATATTGACAGATTTTATTTAGATTTTTTTGCTGACGACTGTTATAGTTGAAAAGTCTTAAATTATATTATTTTAGAAATATAAATGCATTTGAATTTTAGTGAAAATTTTTAAAGCACTTCTCCCCAAATGCGCACCGTCTGTAAGGGGGCGGTGCCATAGAAGGGAAGTGTCAGAACCCCATAGACTGTCATACATCAACATTTCAAATCCCTATGGATGGTACGTACGTTGTCACACTACCAAAAAGGTGCTTTCACCTTTCAAACATTTGAAAAAAACACATTTGGCAAAACCGATTTGTTTGTTTATCAAAATATTCCCCTTCAGACTCAGTACAGCAATTTGCATTATTTTAAAGTATATCGAATGAAGTTTTTAGATCGTCGGCCGAGATGTCCTTGAGAATGTCAGTGCAAGCCTTTTGGATGTCTTTTACATCCTGAAAACGCTTTCTTTTCACCGAGATATGCATTTTTTCGAAAGGTGAAAACCACACGGTGTCGGATCGGACCAAAACGGGGAGTGGTTGATGGTTAAAATTCGACTTTTAATCATCAACAAAAAATAGTCCCAAGGTTAATCGATAAGATGGCGTTGTTCTGAACTTGTTCACACTTTCGATAGAATGTTCAGTCAAAATGTGATAAATTTATGTTACTGAGATGTTTAAGTCCATTTTCCAAAACTTCAATTAAAATTTTGGGTGATTTTTGGTAAATTCAAATCGGAGATTTCAGTGGGCCAAGATGTTGGCCATTATTTATGTTCTGAAGAACGTTTTTAAATCGCGTATACAACTCATGAACTTGGCACAGGATAAATAACACCGTGCGACAAAAATGAAAAACATTGATGATGACACATGATCAAGGAGATTTTGGGTTCAAACACACTAACTTTTCAAGAAAATTTTACATAAATATAGGATATAAAGGATTACAATTTTCAAAGGACCATTTTCATATCCTTTTTTTACAAATAGATATAAAATCAGTTTTATTTAAATTCTTGAGCCTTTCCTCTTTCATCTGATATACATATCGCCATATTTTAACTAGGTTAAGTATTTTTTATATATTTTTTATTTTTATCCCCTTCAAAATTTTGAAGTCCTTTTAAAAGGACAAAGGATGTAGAAATGAAAAACTGAGTACGCAGTATTACTATGTTTGGTCTCTAGTTTCACGCCTATAATGATTTTTTCCAGTGTGAAAAATGCTGTCGCACGGTGTAATCATCACCATAAATTTGGTTCACCAATGTTTTGGTTAAAGTTTTACCAAGTTTAAAACAAAACTTAAAATTGGCTCTTTGTTCGATGCTCATTTTTGTTAAAGACACAAAGATACTTTCAATTCAGAAGCAATAACTTTGCTCCAAGTGAATCAAAAGTCATGAAATTTTGACTGAAAATCGGGAAAAAAAATGCAAAATTCCAATGCACGAGTTCACCTATAGTTGACGCCACCACAAAATTCCCTGCTTGAAAAGTGCAATTCACTTTAGAAAGCCCATAATACTAGGGACCAGGTATTATATCGGGTACATAATATATGCATATATACTCAATTACTTATTGTGGCACCGTTTCGGATATTTTTACTATGAAAATTAGTTAATAGTTAACATAGTTTTTAAAAATACAACCATCACAAGCTCGAGCGTTTTCGGTTCACTGAAGAAGACCGAAGATAGACCGAATCACTCTTAATTGATCAAAGATAGGTCATCAAGGAATAAAGCTGCAAGCACATGGCAATTGGTGTCCATCGCTGGTGTAGGGGATGAGTCAAGTTTCAGTTTTCGAGGCAATGCCATTACACTCGTGGGGACATACGTCCAAGAGAGGGGAGGCAACAAGAACAACGGCAAAAGTTATAACAGGAACTTTACCTTTCAGCATTAACAATGAGCCCGAACACCACTGCTAAATTTGAAGCTGGAGCTGGCTGATGGTCACTGCTCACTGGCCGCTGCCAATGCACGCAGCATGTTTCCTTCGCTCGTTGTGCGCGAAATTTTCTGCAGTTTTTGCTGTGGGACGTGTCGTATGGTAGTTGCAAGGGGCCTGGTGCGGAGCAGTGGGGTGCCGCGGCGTAGTGCGGCAAGATGGCATGAACCAGACGTATATGCAAATTTGTGCCCGCACTTGCCTTCGCAGTTTGAAATAGAAGAAGCCAAAGAAGAAGAAGAAGCAGCGAAAGGAGCAGCAGGAAGGAGTGGGAGATAGTCCGAGCGAAGCGGTTACGTGCGACAGCAACACAGCCTGCCATGGGAGCAAGAAAGACGGCGCACTTTCGGTTGCCGACACCGGACAGTGGTCAGAACGGACCAGTTCGTTTGCCAGGATACCCAAAGAGTACGCGCGTTGCGATAAATCAGAAATTTTGAAAACGAAGATGCGGGAGACATCTCCGTGTAAAATGGCGGTGGAGTGGCGCGGAGCAGAGCGCCGTCGCTTGGCAGGACACGATGCGGCCCCTCGTGCAGCGGCGCAGCAGTTGCGTTCGCTTTCGCAGTGTAGTAGTTTTCATAGGCCTTCCTTAACATTTTCTCGAATTTATTAGTGTCGAGTGAACACTTCTCTTAAGGATGCTAGTTGTTATTGTTACTGCAGTTGCCGCTGCTGGTGTTGTTGCCAATGCTACTGCAAGGATTGTTGTTGTCAATGCTGCTACGTTATCGTATATGTGGATGTTCGTGTTGTTTTTGCGTTGGCCGTTGTTGTTGAGTTTGTTTTTGTTGGTATGAGGCATAATAATGTCCTGTTGCGACGCGATAGACGTTTCTTCTTTGACCATCCTTCTGGATACATGTTTACTTTGCATACGGATGCCATCCTTTTGTTTTTCGCTTTTTACATATAAATATATGTACCTACATAAACGCAGGGCCGTATTCAGATAGGATAAGGTTATGCGATCTGACTGCGACCTAAAGTTTAGCAATTTAAAAATATCTGCATAACACAAATATTAATTTCTTAACAATCTTTACAAATTGTAAAGATTCAAACACCCTGCAGTTAATATAAACAAGTTCCTTACATTCGAAGCAGAAATCAGGCTCGTTTGTTTCAACTCCTTTTACCGTTCAATTCAATTCAAATCAAATCAAATACTCTTCGTTCAATTAAATTTATGAACCCAGTTCCTTCTTATGAGGCACGGTGCAAATAAAAAAATTTGATGTCCTTGGCAACTGTGCTGCCTATAATGTTTACCTCTGACATTGTAGCGGGAAGAGACGACTATCCTTCTTTGCGAAGTTTAATAAATGTTAACGCTCCGCCAAGGGTGCTTCGACATGTCCCTATGTTTATCCTAGGAACTAGTCAAAGGAAAACCAATGTATAGAGCTTTTAGTGAATTAAATGAAATTTTCGCCTGGTGTAGTTTAGACCTGGTGGAATCGAAATACTCAAAAGCCCGAAAAGCGCGTCCTTTATCTAGTTTGCAGAGTCTGTGAAATAGCATTGCCTATTGACTGAAAGAAATAAATAAGCCCGCAGCGGATCATTTGGCTCTGTTAGAATTAAAAAATTACATCGTTGTGGAATTGGAATTAAATTGTTTAGTTGCTTAAATTGTAATCGGAGCAAAACTGAAAGAGTTGGCTTGGATATGTTTACAAACTTGAATATTTGGTTTATTTAGCATCAGAGTTTTTTTACTCCACTAACCAAAGCCCAGGGGATTCCCCTAAAATTGCGTGAACATTGCGTTTTAGATGCACATTTGGATTAGGAAGGGATGGAAAGTCTCATTTTGTAAAGTAATGAGTTGTGATATCGTATGTTTGTATATACATGTTCTAAGTAACTTCAACGACCATCAAATTTTCAGCGCTACAAAAAACTTGTCCGACAAGCAGCGCATTAGTTTCAGTTTTTCATACTTACTAAAAGTGCTGAACATGCCGCCCCAGAAAAGCCCTGACTACGGCCCTGCATGTATGTAAGTAAATGTGTACCTTTGGTATATATACATATGGTATACTCGGTAAATTTTTGGGTTTTGCAAGCATCTTTTGGCTGCCTCCGTACATACTATCTGCACACGCACACGAATATGTAATCTTTCTTATATGTACGTATGTACACATGTACTTACATGTGTATATTATATTTATGTATTGCCCGTGATTATGGCTCTGCCTTTATATATATAGCATTCAGCGTTCAGGTTGCTATGTAAAACTCAAATGACCATTTGAATTTCATTTTAGAGCTAAAGAAGGGGAGGTATGGACCAGAGTTCATGCTAATAATCTTTTTACTTAACTTATTTGTGCACATATTTCTTACCAGCGCTGTAGCGTTGTTAATAATATTGTATAGTATGAAGCCACATATCTGTTCTTGGTTGTTGGCGCCAACTGCCTCAAGTGGTCGTTTGTTCGAAAAGCAAAACATATATTGCAAAAATGTTGCTCAGTTATATTCTCTGAATCTTGGACACAAAAATGGGAATGAATATAATTTTGTTGAAAATTATGTCAAGAACAGAAAGTTGAATATCTCTCTGTCCGTATCACAGTAGCATGTAAACAAGACGAGATATCGGTGCGGGCGGTCACGAATTCATATGAAAAACCAATGACGAGGTGCGGTTGGCCCCAATACCAGAAATGTTAAAAATGTTTTCGACGATCACCGGGAATGTTAGTTAAGAACAATTATAAAACATAATTGGTATTTTCGAATTTGTATGAGTCCCTAGAAATCAATGGCTACTTTTTTGTTCTTATTTGCTTATAAGTGACTTTTTTGTTACTGTTGTATGGATCATAAATTTGAAATATTTACCTCGTCCAAAGCGTCGATTATTCTTTGGTCTTTTCTTATAAAATTGATTGGGAAGTCGAGCTTGGTGTATCGTGGTATTCTTATAATATATTCCTTAGAATAGTCATCGAACGGGGACGTATTAGTTAGAATTTGTCCACGGAAAATTTGTACATGGACGGAACAGACCTACAGTTGTATGCCCATTTAGAACGGCGAGTTAAAAAGTTTTTTCAGAGGCAAATATAACTCGTAATAAATTTTCTGAAATATAAAAAATTCATAATTCGAATCAAGAGGTCATTGTAATTAAAACCACATATGAAAGTCTTTACGACAAAACATGAGAATTGGACATAAATGATCCTGAAGTTTGGCAAACAAAAATCTCTTAATTTCGTAAGTCATTTTGTCAATTGGACATAATGTTCGAATCAAGGCATGTGTCGGAAAAGCGAGAGTCATGTAACTTGTAACGCCAGGCAGAATGCGTGACTGGTGTGGAAAAGTATTTTCTTTTTGTATACGTTATAAGGAAAAACCAAGCTTGGGCTTGGGCTTGGTCTGCCCAATTTTGAGCAAGCAGTACATATATATTTATATATATTTAGGGTATCTACCCCAGAAGAATTAAAGAAATTAAGGCAATTGAGTTAAAGGACTTTGTTTTTCTGGCGTTCGTTATTTGTGAGGAAAACATTAAACAAAAGTTGTATTGAAATGATGAACTTATTACAGTATTCAAGAACTAACGATATTTCTAACTAAACTAATCTATACATCCAACATAATTACTAACTAAACTAAAAGTAAACTAACTGAAATACTTAATACTTGCTGCGCATTGATGTTTTGAAATGCAAATAAAGGAAAAAGTATGTATAGAATTTTCCAACAAGATGTGTTATTTTGAATAACCAGGTATTTCGGTAGCTGTCACTTTTGAAGCTTTTATTCTTTGACATTTGACAAGTAGAAACTACGCCATTACTAAAAATGGAACGATACACGCTTCAACAACGCATTGAAATTATTAAAATTCACTACAAAAATGGTGAAAATCTTGCAGTCACAGTTCGCAAAACTAAAGCATTTTTGGGTCGTCGTGAAGCACCTTGTCGGACCGCAATACAGAAATTGGTGGGAAAATTCGAGCTGTTGGGACAAGTAAGTGATGTGAAGAAGGTGTGAAGATGTGAAGGTGCTGTTTATGGTCCGGCGGGGTCATTGGACCTTACTTTTTCGAAAATGAGGTTGGATCAACAGTTACGGTGAATGGATTGCGCTATCGAGAGATGATTAATGATTTTTTATGGTCGGAGTTGGATGATATTGATCTGGACAACGTTTACCTTCAACAAGACGGCGCTACGTGCCGCACAAGCAACGAAACCATTGCTCTTTTACGGGAAAAGTTTCCGGACCGTGTTATCTCTGGAAGAGGTGATCACAATTGGCCACCGAGATCTTGTGATTTAACACCTTGCGACTTCTTCCTTTGGGACCACGTGAAAGATAACGTGTACGCCAACAGCCCAGCGTCGATTCAAGACCTCAACAATAGAATTCGTGAGGCTATCGAGGACATAGGGCAGCCACTTTGCGATTTGGTTTTGGAAAATTTCATGAAAAGGGTATGGTCCTGTAAGCGTGGTCGTGGTGCCCATTTGGCTGATGTTGTCTTTCATTATTAACGGCATACCTTCCTCTTTATTATGAAATAAACATCCGATCATTTATCTCAAAAAATTTCATTTTTCTTTGAATACCAAAATAACACCTCTTGTTGGAAAACCCTATAGTAGTGCGCCTGTCGGTCTCGATACCATTTTTCAACTTTTGCACTTTGAACCACCAAATGTCACTTTAGGTAACAATGACAGCTAAGCTACAGATTCTGTTGATAGTAAGCAAAGCCTTTTTTATACAAAAAATCATTTTAGTTTACGTAATTAGTTGCTTATTAGCAGTGTTCGACCGAATATTCGCCTTTGGCTTCGGTCCTCGGCTTATTCGGCCAATCGGAAATTTATCAAATAGCGGGTTTTATCCATGTTCTGGACATTAAGATTGCGATTAATAAATATTATTTCTAATCTGCTACTTATGTCAAATGAATTGTTAAGTTTTTTGTTTTTGTTAGAAACTGAACTCTCAGACTGTTTTCGATTATTTTTGTTTACTAAATATATATGTAATATATATGTATATATATATACATACATATTCTCTATTAATTCTTAACCCTTTCGCTACAGGTTTTTACTGGGGAAAGTTAAAATTTTAAATTTTACGTTTCAGGCTTCTCTGTGATTATATTAACAACATTCCATAAGAAATTTTTTAATTTTTATACTCGGACACTGTATTTTAGTCTTTTTCTATGAGAGCAACCACATCCTTGTGGCTGTAATAGTAACTTAAACATAAAACTTTTTACGCATAACGAAAATTTGAATATTTCTTCATTAACTTCAGCCAAAATTAAAAAAAAAAAAGTTTCTTAATTGATAAAAAACGTGGAATTAAAAAGTTATCTTGACTTTTCTGCTTCTTCCTCCTTTACTATGTCAAGATATACCATTGAAACAACGTGTATACTTCTCTTCTGTAAACTTAAATATTCAGTTTATAAATTTCGTATTTTTCCTAAAACTTCAAACTATTCTAAGGATCAACAAAAAATGACTTCTTAAAACCACAGAGGGTTCAGACGTTCACAAAGTAGCATGTTGCCATATGGCAACAAAATAGCGAAAGGGTTAAGTGAAACAAAGAAATTAGTGTAATCAGTTTTTTCCTCAAAATATTTTTATTAAAATTCGGCTGCGACCAAAAATCCACCTGCGGTCGGACACTACTTATTTTACAAAGACATTAACAAAATTATTAATTTAAAAATACAAAAACCTTAAGGGGGTTGTCTACGTACAAAGTTTTAAAAAATCGTTTTTTTTTACATAATTTTCATTTGGAAGACGTGAGGAATGTTAATTCCAAAGGATTTGGGTAAACTCTTCACGGTTATTGAGCTGTAGAGCATTGAGCACGCTCGCTCACGGTGTTTCCGCACGCTCCCTGTGAATTTTAAACGCGTTTTCCCGAAAGTCGTATTTTTCTAACTTACTTGCACGATTTTAAGAAAAGTTTTACACGCATCGATTCGATTTCTTTTATTACTTGCTCACAAAACATGTCGCTATGAGTAGACACGAGCTTTTGATAAAATATTGTTTTTTTATTATAACAGGCAATAAACATTTGAAGAAATGGGGAAAATTTTCTTTCAAAAATGTCCACCATTTCGAGAGATTTTTTAATTTTACAAAAAGTTTGTGTCTAACTATAGCTGATGTAATATCAATTATAGTTTCATTATTAGTTTCATTTCATTTGTTGTAGGTTACGTGGTTGGCCCAAAATCGTGCAGGGAAATTGATATAAAAATTCTGATGAGGGTACGTTCAAGGTCATCCTGCACTCGAATATGTAGAAATATAATTTTTATGACCTTGCCTCTTGAATGATTACGATTAAATAAACAAAAAACAAGTGAGTGAATATCTTTTTTCGTTCATTCGTAATAAATTTTGAAAAACAGGCTCGAAAATCAGGCCGCGTACGACGTAGACGACCCCCTTAATTCAAAATTAATGCGTTCGTAGTTGTTCCAACAGGCTGGTTTTAGAGTTGAAATAAGCTTTCCGAATCCATTTATGTTTTATTTCATATATGTATGAATATGAGGTGAATAAAACCTATAATCGGCTAAGAACCATGTCATATCTATTTTGAATGGGGAGTCCCAATAGACGACTTTATTTTCGTGGTTCTGTACACAACACCCTTAGAAGTTATATTTTCTGCCCACAATTCTTGTAACAGGCACATAATTGGAGGGTTTGAACTGCCAAAACACCTTTTGCATGCTTCAGTGTCCCAATGCCTCAGAATAAACTGGATATATGTTTGTAGCCGTAAACTTTCTCTCAAACCATTTCAACAAATATGAAGTATTTATTTTTTTAACTCTTGTGATTATTGCAATGATTAATATTATCTTCTCTTCTTTAATAATAATAATAACTGCCTTACCGTTAAACAGAATTAGCAACCTTTATATAATAGCCGACTACGCAGCGAATCTGAATCACACGAAACGTTTACTTGTTTCCGATAAAACGTTTCGCGCATTTTACTCGTAAAACTACAAACAGACTGATTTAGCGACTCTTTCGCCATGGCACAGTTGGTCGTCCTTTCGACGCGGCTGGCATTGTTTGACGATTTTTCCATGCAGCCACACATGTGACGCGCCGTTCGCACAGTTCCCGCAGCTTCAGCGCAGAAAGAAATGCAAAACAAAGCCGTGTGCAAAGATTACACCGAGAGAAATGAGCGCGGCTGCGGATTTCTGCCGGCAGCTTGTGCTCGTTTTAGGTGCCCTCGCAGTGGCGCGGCGTCAACTGCCACTTTTCCAAGTGGCACACGAGTCCGACTGGCGTTCTTACCGTGTGCAAGTGCCTATTGTGCACGTAGTGCACTCGTGTGTGTCGATGTGCGCGCACTCGCCGGAATACGTTCGAGTCCTTTCAGTCGGCGGCGTGCAGCATATGGGTAAAGACAAGTGGCGAATCGCGTGAGTGGGGTGCAGTGGCGCAGAAGCGCGGAAACGGAGATGAACAGACATCGCCGTGCATACATGTCGGCATCCACGGTGTCCACCAACAGCTCTAACGGCCTTCGCATGGTCGCCAATACTGCCACCGGCACCGTCACCGCCACCGCCATCAGCCGTGCCTGCACAATGCTCAGTGTTCGTCATCGTTTCCGTTGTCGTTAGCATTCTCGCCGTCGTCATTGCCGCCGTGAAATAAAGAACAACGAGTAGGCAATGGAGAAGGAGGCGCGAAATGTCGCAACGTCATTTGGTTTTTGTTAGTCACTTGACTGAGCAGAAAAAAGCTGCAGCTGAAGAGCCGCGCTATGAAAGAAAACTGCAGTTTCTGTCGCAACCATCGCCCTCACTACGCAAAAGGATTCTTCCCCCCTTTGAAGGAGTCTTTAATGCACTACAGTGCCTGTACCTAAGCCACGCCGTGCGGCAATTCTCCACTTCACTTGCCGGGGACGCAGATGCAGGACAACAATCCATGCCGTTCCGCCCCTAGTGGAAGTATGCCACATCGAACCGAGTATAGATTCGCGATTTGACGCGAATTTTTCCTCGATACCCAGGCGCGGCCACAGACGCTAGCACACAATTGCCGCAATGGCGACAAATTCGCTGACTGTGAAAGAGATCACCTCCATCGCAGTCATACCTACTTAAGCCCGAGAGCAGTCAGGTACGCGCTGACGCTGCGGTGGGTCGGTGGTCTCGCCGTCCTCCGGTCGTATGCATGCAATCGCGTATTCTCATCAAAATAGAAAACTGCATTCGTGCCAAAAGACGGATGCGAAAATACAGCAAGCAGCCTCCCTGCCCCGGACACAGTGTGTCTGGCGGGCGATTCTTACCCTCCCTGCAAGTGTTTGGTGTTCTGACGAGCGAATGGTCACCGTCGCCATTGATGCGTCGTCGCCGATGCCACGATTCATGAGTGCATGCATGGGGGCCTGTGTGTGTGCTTGTGTGCATATAGGTTGCGCGCCAGCGTATTCGTGTGTGTGTGTGTGTGCAGGAAAGGCACATCAAACAAGCAAATATGTGCAAACCACTTGCCATCATCAGCGATCTGGGCATCGTCTCTCATTTTCGTTTTCCTTGTTGTTTTTGTTTTCGAGTATGTTTTTGTTATCTCGGTGAAAGAAAAGGCTATGTGGAGACCGGTGTTTCGCTCCGCCATTCGGTTATTCCGCACAGCAGTGTCCGACGTAAACGCTCGTCCTGGAACTCTGCGACAATATATTTCTTTGAACAAATATTGGCATCAGCAGTGGCAGTGTTACTGGTGCTGGTGCTAGCGGCGACGGCGGCGACGATAGTCGTCACTGCGGCACAGGCAATACAATAAACTCGCCGCCCACTGCCCGCCACATCTCCTCAGTTGCGCGAACTTAAATGCACGAGGCAGTGACATTCTTAGAGGAGCAGATATCCTAGCTGCGGGCAACACTGCGACATGTGCTAAGTGTCCACGGCGCTTTTTTTCCACGTTGTCGGCCGGCTGCGGTGGCATTTGAGACTGAGCGCATAGGCACCAAGTTCTTGTATACAATATGTATGCAAGTTTGTGTGTTGCACACATGCAGGACACAAACGAACGTACACACTTAAGACTACAACCATACGTATATATGTATATAAAGATATGTACATGTAAGGATGTGGGCATGTGTAGAAATTTGCGTTCGATTACCGATGACCGGTGAAAGTCCCCAGCGGGAAAGTCTGCTTAAGATGGGGCAATCAGTTCCTTCGATAACGCATAATACAGATGGACCTTCGTCGATGACCAATGACCGATGATGATTATATGTATGTGTATGCATCTATATAATAATGCTGCCTAGAATCGATTCCAAAAAGAATTCGCAAAGTGATATTTTTGAAAGTATTGGTTCTGAGTGCCTAAAAGTACTAAATAATATCGATTCTGAGTACTCAATTACTCGAAACTTTTTGTTTTGGCGCAAAGGAACGATCACAATCAGTAATATTTGCGTATGTTATGTATTCATTCGTAGGGTCTTGCATTACGTGTCAATCAATATTTTCAATATTGTTAAGCATTCTTTTCATCTCGTAACAATTTCTTTGTTTCTCAGGTTTGTATTGTTGTTGCGTTTGTGAGATGTATGGAATTGTGATTAGGGATGTGCTATTTGTATTCGATTTAATCGAAAACAGTGTTTAGCGGTTTTTTATTTACAAAATTCTTGTTTTTATATTTTTATAAGCGATGTTCCTTTTTAAAAGTTAATGTAAACTCCAAAACTAGGAGAACTAGGTCGTATTTGAGATTATATTCCCTAATATAAGACTGACTGGATCCATTTTTTAGATTCAGTCGATTGGTTGTTTGGACAAATCTCTATTTAACCTATTAGCGCCCAATGTTCCCATTTGGGAACACTTACTTAAACGAGCATATTATTCAAAGGTAACAATATATTGAGCTTTCGATAAAATTTCGAATGCGAATCGAACATCGTAGGATGTATGTTCATTGCTTCGTTGAATTTCACAACATTCCGCTGTGCCCAATGATCACATTTGGAGTACATAATATTAAAATGAAAATAAAAAATATTTTTTTACATGTTTATATTCCAACTTGTTTTTTAATAAAAATTCAGGCCATTTCTTCCAGAAAATTAGGTCGAAATTCGAAACAAAAAATTGGGCACTAATGGGTTAAACATCCACATTCACACTGATTGATACTATTCCAAGTCCCACTTGACAGTTTTTTCTATTTTAATATTTATAAAGGATTATAAACGATCTTCGCTTGATTAAGTGAAATCTGGTTAGCAAGCACAGTTGCATTGATTTTCAAATTTCAAATATCTCAACTATGTCCTTGTAATAAGCAAAGTGCAAAATGTTATAATATATTCAAAGTATGTAGTTTTTCTAATACATTTCTGCATACACATACACATACAGGCATGTGTGGAGGTTTATTGATTAATGCGGAATATTTTGTCCCCACGTAATATTTCGCTTAATTTGTCATCTCTTTGTATGGTCTCGGGATACTGTACTTACGCCGCGGCAAGTGTCCTGCCAAAAATGTTATTCGTCCCTTCGTGCCAAGGCGTCATCACACAAGCTCACCATCCGCGATGGCGGCATCTATGTCTGCGGAATATGTTAAACATACAAATTCGCGTACATATAAGCCACACTTCACATCCGTGCAATGCTGCGCGCGGCGACTGAAGTTCGCATTACAGTCGACGTCCAATAATTCGAAATGCACAATGTCAGCTTTCTGTATATCGGTAAATTGGCTACAAGGGTCTAACTTTGTATGTTATTAAAGCAAAATGTTAATTAACTGCAGGAAAACTTGTTGACCGATCACGAGTTAACTCGTGATTGCATTTGCACTAGCAATTTGAATTTATGAAACCCAGGGCACTGAAGGTTATTTATATTGCTTCAATTCCACATTGAATTACGAAATAATAGCCGGTGACATGAGATAGTTTCAGCGTAAAATTGTCGGTCAACAATGTGTTAATTGACACATCGAGAAAATCTGTCATTCAGGCTTATATATATATTCGCTCATTATTTTTGTTTATTTTTATTAAACAATGTTTCTAAATATATATTGCATAATATCGAACAAGTCAATGGTCCTTGCGGCGGAGAGTCCGCCAACTGGACTTCGACTGTACGTGGAATTCAGCAGTGCGAGTATTTCTGGGCTGATTGCGATTTCGCCAAATACTTAATTTTTCGTCCACTGCTCGTCTAAAACCTCTAAGCCGGTGAGCGCGCGTGGGGGACAGACGCGCGAATCGAACGGACGAACGGGCGATTATAAAGAACACCGAACGAAAATCCCTGACTGCGGCAAACGCTGCTCGCGAAGTGAATCTGACGTAGTCGACGACCGCTGCTTTCCGATTATGCTGCAGGCGCTGTCGCCATCTTCATGCCCACTCCCGTTCCCACACACAGCGTCGCTGCTATTGCTGTTGCCTTGCCTTTGCCGGACGTTTTGCCAATATTTTCTGTCTTTTTACGCTATTCGCAGGACACAAACTTCACTCCAAAGCCGTGTTGCGCATTGCGAGGGCAATAAGAAAAACTAGCGCGCGCGTGTGAGTGTGAATATTTGTGTGCGGCGAGCACACTAGCGCAAACATGTCCTTTATTCGGAAGGACATTCGAGGCGCGTGCATGACTTCCACTGCAGATATTGCGCGAATGTGGTGGACAACAATATTTGGCAGATGGAATTAGGTGGTGGCGTTTGTGCGCGGTCTCGCGCACTCTCTCGCTCGCGAGCATGGGGCGAGACGACGGCGGCAGGAGGCAGAACGCCGTGCAACGACGCCGATGATGCCGTACGGACACACACTCGGCGCTTTGGGTCGCTTTCCGCGTATTTTAATCTTACACGGTTGCCTTATGCGCGAATCTGCCGAATTTAGTAATTCAGCAAGCGCGGCGCAGTGGGTCGAGGGAAGCTAAGGTCGCGTCGCTGTGTCCAATTTGATGTTATGCGCACACGCTGCGGTCGTCGTGGCACCCGTGACGCTGACTGCGCCGAGCGCGGTTGTTGACGCCAATTTGCGCGACGCTGTAGTGTGGCGACTCTTGTCAGGGGCAACCGTGTCGGCTTGTGTCCGTATGCGGCTCGTATTCATTCTTAAAAATTGTTGTTGCTCTGCTTACGCAAAGCCCTTTCACCACAATCGCACCATTTGTCTGAAGAATGAGTTAGTACATGTGTGTTTCACATGATGTACGAAATCGGCGCTATAGACGAATTAAAAGTCTTCGATTGAATGAGACAACTTCAATATTTGGCTGACAAATAGGAAATTTAACAAAAAATTAAAAAAGTATGGCAACGAATTTAAACATTAAAATTATTACTTCCTTACTCTCTTGTTTACATCGGTGTGTTTTTTCACACTCAAAACACCATACCCCATACTTACTCGGTTTTATTTTCGTGCGAAGTAAAAGACCAAACAAACATCAAGTAATTATTCACGAATAAATCATTGCCTACTTCTCAACACGTTCACAGACGGTAAAAATTGCAGTGCGCAGAAATAGACAGGAAATTTTTTCTGAAGCTAGTTGTAGTAGGTATCTGAAATCAGACGTTTATTGTAAGAGTAGTAAGAATATCATATTTTGCCAATATAAAGCGTGATCCATTTCGAGGTTCCCTACTTTTTTAAAGAAAAAAACACAGAAAATTAAAATTTAACGGGGAATGTTTATTATCATTCGAAAGAACATTCTTTGGCATTTATTTTTTGAAGATTATCTCTTTCAAATGTTGGCCGCGGCTACGTCTCAGATGGTCCATCCGTTGAGTCCAATTTTCGATGACTCGTTCGAGCATTTCGACTGGTAACTGGCGAATGACACGCGTGATGTTTTGCTCCAAGGCCTGAATCGAAGCGGGTTTATCCGTATAGACTTTAGACTTTACGTATCCCCACAGAAAAAAGTCTAACGGTGTGATATCACACGATCTTGGTGGCCAATCGACTGGCCCATTACGTGAAATTAGCTGTTTACCGAAATGCTCGTAAACAGTTCGTAATAAAGTTGAACGATTTGTAAACGTTGTTCAGGCGTAAGTCTTTCCATGATGAAATGCCAAACAATACTGAACAAAAATAATATGACAGCTTGACACGACTCACGCGTGATCTGTCAAAAAAAGGTTATTGAAAAAAGTACCTCTAGTTGGATCACCCTATAGATCAATTTTTTCAACTTAGAATGCATGAGAAAAAGCTGCTTTTTATAATTTCATTACATGGTTTATTCGGGCACCTCTGGTTTGCGCGCTCCTTCTCCCATTTGGTCACACCAAGAGATAACAGGGCCTCTTCAAGTTGGGCCTTCCAACGGAAACACGGCTTCACTCTTCGCCGTCGACCGCCAACCACCGCATCGAACACCTTTTTTGCCGGAGCTTCTTCGTCCATACGGCAGACATGTCCGAGCCAACGCAACCGCTGAATGTTAATTCGCTGTTGAAGGTCCATGACCTTATACAATTACAAGATTTTACATTATTTATTATTACAATTATACAATATTTTACGAAGTACCTTCCTCTCGAACACTCCAAGGGCCGCTATGTCGTTACGCGACAGTGTGCATGCTTCTGCACCACAGAGAAGCACGGACACAATAAGCGTCCTATAGAGTGCAAGTTATGTCAGTCTCAATCTGACTCAATATCTATCTGCTTCTCATTTGCTTACCGAAACCGTAGTATCACCAACTGGCAAGAGTAATCCTTCGCGTTATCTCCAGGCTGACATCATTGCTGCTGTTTATGGCAGTGCCAAGGCAGACAAATTCCTTGACAACTTCAAAAGTATACCTGTCAGCCCTGACGTGAGACCTTAGTTGCTGCGAATCCCTACGTGAAGCCAGTATATACTTCGTACTTGCCCTCATTTACCACAAGGAGAAATATATTATATCCTAACATTAGATAAAATCATAAAGTGAGTAACGACTATTTCTTTCAACTCGCCGCGCTCACTTGTGGGTTGAGGCAATCCATTTGTTGGCTGTAGCCTTCACGGTTGCAGGAAGAAGAAGCCAAGCCAATTCAGCCTTAGAACCCATCCTAGCATAGAATTCATGTGGCTTTTGACCTAAGAAAGTAGTTTAGAGTGAATTGAAACAAATCATCAAATTGCTAGTTTTATTTGAGACTTGTGGCTGAACGAGGTACAATGAAATGCATTTGCGAAAACCCAAAATGCATGTACGTGCATACACCTGATTACGTGTCCCAAACCAACCAGTTGTATTATATTTTATTGTAGAACGCAAAAGTCTTCATAAACCACTTCAGCCATCCGAATACATTTCGTTTCCTGGTCGGATCTGGTGTTCACCGTTTTTGGACAGACTTGTTTTCGTAGTGTCACACAAACTCGAGTTGCGATTTTCGGAATCACTGCTGCCGATTAGGAGTATTTGTTTTGGCTTTCCGGGAGCCTTTGAAGGAAGGCAAAGAATTGTTTCATTGTCATCGCTGCCCCTGTGGCGCATTTGTGCCCATTGCCGCCCGCACCCCATCCTCTGTGGAACAGAGATGCCTGCTGGCTTATTTTGCCGCGTCGCGTTCATGCCTTAATCCTTATTACGCTTACTTAACCAGCGCGTTATTACATTTTGTTTCTTAACAGTTTTGATGGACTGCATGAGACCACACTCGGGCACGGCGGCGTGGAGAGTGGTGACCGGGGTTAGGGGACTTGAGCGCTTTGTCTGTGCTCCTGTCGCGTTCCTCCATCGGACAGTATTATCAACGACGAAGGATATGTGATACTTGACACAGCGACGTACATGTGCCTCATTATTGCCTGTGATTATGAGGGAAGGTGGGAGGACATCGTGTGCGGCCGCGGCGGGAGCATTCCATTTGCATCGAGCGGCGAAGTGTCCCTTTGTCCCGAGGACAATAACAACAGGGCCATGCGTTACATTATCATAAAGGGGTTAAGTCGCTTATTTTCATCGTGTACGTTCCGCTGCAAAATTGTTTTTAGCAGTCTCAGCTTTCTTCGCAGCGGCTGTTATTTTTGGGGTTTCTTTTGCATTGGGTGTGGAAAGCGCATAAAGAATACGCTGCGCGCTGCCGGTTCGTGCTCGCCCCGGCAGTGTGCGCGCTGGGCAGGGGCATTGTTATGGGTACGGCGCGTGATAAGCGCAGCGCTATATGGTGTCCCATGTGTGTCCTTTGCCCGGGGATGGTCGGCCGCTGGCTGCTCCGTGAAACGGCGTTGATTTCGTTTAACTTTCTTTTTATAATCATCGCCGTCATTAGTTGGAAACGTGAAATGCGCGGGAATGAAGAAATAGCGAAATGGCGAAATGCCAGCGTCGGCGACCCAACAGCCCAACGGCACAATCGGCGTCACCACCGCTGGCAGTAGGCCGCCACCCTCGCTCTCTAATTTGCCCAGCCACACACACATGCACATGTGTGTGTAAGTACGCATATGCAGGCACGCGTGTACTGCCGGCGTTTCCACCCTGTTCTGGGCTTCGCTGTCTTTTCGCAAAGCCCTTCTTCGCAATTAGTTTCGCACCGAGGAATGGAATAATGTCGCCGACTGCCGCCTTCTCTCGGGCGTTTTTAATTTGGCTTGACTGACACAAGCGGGCTGCGATTATTGTGCGCCGGCTTTCGCGGGTAATACGAGAGCCTCCACTTTTCGACAGCGGTTGTTCGTCGTGCTTGCTGCAATTTTGTGCCGAGGCGAAAATTCAAGCAAATTCAAGCTGGTCTCATTGATGGCACTTCACTCTTGGTCTCAATTTGCATATGAGGAATAACACAGCGCTTTGAAGCAACTCACATTGCGCGCCACCGCGTTCGAAGGAGTTCAGCGAACCGCACTGTAGATGGACATCGGTATGTCGAAATTATTCACACATTGTGCAGAATAGAAAGGCGCATGCGCGGAGTTCTGATCCCAACTTTATTTGGAATATAAATAGCACTTTCTTGAATTCAATGTTGAGAAAATATAAAATTTTAACATAGTTTAGTTCCAATTTAATCCTAAAAACCTGTTGGTTTTGCAGCTTTGCTTGCATTCTGTGCTGACAAGTTTTACTACTTAGTGGATTGCAATGTCCACAGATGCTACAGATGCTATAGTGCATGTACACTCACCGTCGTGCAGTAAAGTGTAATCTGGAAAATCGATTCTGTTCCGATTATCGGCCTGTCAAACCGTCTACTCGCTAATATATGTCAACTGCAGATGTCGAAGTGCGGGTTGGTGTGGGACTAGGGGATTGGTTATACATATTTCAAACTGAATGGAATTCAACCGAACTGAAAATATACTTGGTCTTGACATTTACAGGCACGTCTCCATGTGCCTTTATGAGCCGAATTTTCGGCTATGAAATATTGTGAGTACTTATTTTCTCAGCACATTAGTCTACTGTCGCAATTCGTCAATGTTTGTTTGAGCAATTCTTTCAATAAGCATGCGATCTTCTTACTCGTGGTTTGCCACCAATTGCCGATGCATAGTTGTGCGAAATTGGACGTGCTCAATAAGTGCGCCCACCAATTGTATGAGTGACACCTCTACGTTATTTGTTGGTATTTAAAATTATCAAGATTTCCAAACCCAATTGGTTTTCCATCAACTGAATTTGTGTTGAGTACAATATGTAAAAGTTTGTACTTCAGTCGGTGTTGTGGCATAAGATCTAACGGTTCCTCTAGAATTTTTCCCCATTATTAATTGTAGTCAGCTTTTAGTATTAAATGTCGAGAATATGTACAAGAGAATACGTTGGCTCATGCCATTCAGTTTGTTCGGATGTTTTGAACATGAAACGTGTGGCAGCGAAGATTGTTCCAAAATTGCTCATTTTTGACCAAAAGAGCAGTGGCATCATTCAGGAGCTATTGAATCACTTCAACCACAATCCAGGGTCATAACTGGTGACGAAAAAAGCATATATGGTTATGACGTTGAAACCAAGGCCCAACCAACCCAATGGAAGCGGCCAGTAGAGGTTGTGCTCACTGCTTTCTTCGATTACAATTGCGTGGTGCATCGTGAGTTCTTGCCAGAAGGTCGTACGGTCAATAAGGAATATTACCAAAAAGTCATCCATTGTTTGCCGCGGAAGCAATATGGAAAAAACGCCCGCTTGTGCTACAAAACAAGTCATGCCTTTTGAATCACAATAATCCACCTGCCTATACATAGTTGCTTGTTCGTGGTTCTTTTTTTGCCTAAAACAACACCGTAGTCATGCCTCAACCGCCGTTTTCCCGGATTTAGCTCCTGCAATTTTTTCTTTTCCCAAACTGAAGAGCTCAAGGCCAAACTTAAAAGCACATATGTATCAGAAGTGCTTCGAGGATTGGGTAAAGCGCTGGCACAAGTTCGTTATAGCTGAGGGGGATTACTCTGAAGGGGACAGAATAGATATTGATGAATGAATATGCAAAAACTTTTCGAGAAAAAAAAGTCGCATTCTTTTTAACAGACCTCGTTAGAGATAGCTACGACACAGGTACTGATGTGCCAATCGGCTTCTGCCAATGTTAACAAAGCTGGCATACACAGGTATCTACAAAGTAGGTACCGGAATTACTTCGGATAAATTGCAACGAGCTCTACGCACTCTTTCTTTGTAAAATGGCTTTTTGTCGTATTCTGTTGTCGACCTTCGCTGCGGTTTCGCAAACTATTATCGGAATCTAAAGGTGGACGCTAAAATCACATACATACATAACGGTGATTATAAACGGCGCATGTCTATGTAAACTGCTGCGATTCGAATGTCCGGGTAAATGGCAAATATCTATAAATAAACAAATGATTGCAGTTTGAGACGGAAGTTATCGGAATGGCTTCGAAGAGTAGGCAAATTGCAACATGTAGTATTTGCCAGACACTTATAACCCGATTTCAGAAAAACTAGCACAATGCTCTAAGAACAATTGGCCTAATACAGCAAATGGAAAAATTTATACTTTCCGATCAACAACAAATTTTAAAAACACATTAAATCTTTTCACTTTTAAAATCATGTGTTGACTGTTAACAAAAGTCAAACATATAAACGACTAATATTAGCCAAAGTATGATGCTCCGTGCACGTATGTACAATGTACAGTAGACTGGATTTAGTGCACGATTTTTCGCTTTCGATGCTCCGCAACCTCTCATTTTATGCAGTTTGGTGAAAAAGTGCATGAGCCTAAAAATTTTGGGGCTAGGGTGGTGCTAAATGGTGTCGCATCGAGGTCAAAGTTCACAAAAAAGCTGGGAAATTTGACAAATTGCTCCACAGCTGGTTAGAAGTGGCTCTTAAAGGGTTGAAATATATGAATGACCCCCACTAGTTTTCCCTATTGAATATTTCTTTCAAACATATTTCTACCCTATCTCCAACCCTTGATGGGGCTCCCATACAAAAGGGTCGTTTTTATAAAATGGGCTCCCATTGCTCCCAGGTTGCCCCCAGATGTATCAAATGTACGACACACACCCATTTATTTTCTCTTCCGAATGTTTCTTCCAAACATACCTACCCGCTAACTCCAAGTCTTTAGGGGGCTACCATACAAAACTGACCATTTTCTATGCCATTGGCTCCCCACTTGTAGTAGTTAAGTAAGCGAGAAAACATCGTATTTCGGAAACTACTGAACCGATTTAAATGATTTATTCAGTAATCGCTAACATTCTTGAGTACAAAAAATACAAAATTAATTAAGGTTCAGAAATTTACCACCATAGGGCGTCTCCCATACGATCGGACTTGTGACGTTGTCAACTTTTGGGTTTCTACAAAGCAAAAATGAAAATGTATTGTCGAAACCTAATTGCCTAATTGACATATCGCCAATCTTTCAACTGTCAAGTTTGTCTTTTGATATGACTCTGCTTTTGTGGTTACACCGAAGTGTAAACACGCATTGCTTGTGGCAGCTACAGACATCGTGTTTGAAAATCGACTGCGAAAACTTTTATTTTTTTTTAGTGCAATCCAAGTGACTGATTTCATTGCAAAAAGGTCAGTGTAATAAATGTTTATTTAATGTTTTGATTCTATTTTACTATCCAATATTTGCTTATGTTGAAATATGATTGGATGTGTCGTTATTTTAAAAGTTTCCAAAATGGCATCGCGGTTGGGCTGTGAACCACTGTGGGGACTGGGTTATGAACCACCTGGTTTTTGTACTACATTTGTATTAGCACTGTCAAATATCGCCGGATATATTAACATAAAGTAATTTTATGTAATTTTACTCGATTTGCGGTGAGTTCACTTGATTTTTTAGCCTAAGTGGCGTCATTATAAATTGTTTTGCCCTCTTGAGGCCTCCCGATTAAATAAATTCTTACACTTATTTAAAAATTATGGGTGTTTTCTTCGTATTTTCCGACTTTAATTGGGATTTTCCAGATGGTTCACAACCCAGCCACTTTATTGGAAAAGCAAAAAATCACGTCCTTAGAAAATTAGATGTAGAGAGTTAAGTTTTAATCAAAACGGTTATCTGTCTTCATAAAAAAGTTGCGTTTTATGTTCACCTTTCCAACGGTATCGATTTTCGATTTTTCGATATTTTTATTCTGTGAAAATTTAGAGCCTAAAAACAAAAGCCGGTTCACAACCCAGCCCTCTCCCTTAAATTTTAATGTTATTTTTGTGGTTGTTCTGAACAAATGAATATAAAACTAAAAACTCAACCAAAGTGAATCCGTCAAAAAACACAACCACCAACTGGCGCCAGGTGGGCTGTGCGTGGGCTCATTTCAAATGAGCGAAGCACATGAAAATTATGCTGTAAGTCCTGCATTCTAATGAACCAAAAACCACAAGCTCACATATCGGTTAGTTGCCCAGCGCAAGATTTTTTTCTATTAGTTCCGAAAACCGAAAAAACTACATCAAACCAAAAACACATTGTAAACACACCACTTCAATCCTTATAAGAATCCGTTCGTAGTATTAAAAGTCGTGAAGCTTCAAATACTTATATAAGCGATTGGTCCTTCGACTCTGATTCACATTGAAGGAAAAACAAATATATGCTAAGTACCTGTGTATGTAGGAAAAGGTGCGCTCGTACTTGCAGCGGTCATTAATCGCCGTTTTCGAAGAAACAACTCAAGATATGTATGTATGTATGTATATGAAAACAGAAATTCGTTCCTAAATCCCCTGAAAAATCAAATCGGTTTGCTGAAAATGCGTTCGTATGTACGTACGTATGTATAGTTGGGCGATGAATGGCAGAGATACAAAACAAAAACAAAATCCGCAAAAGTATTTAGGCAGTACGACCACCAGCACCAACGAAGAAAGGACACGGATGTTGCGTGCAACTGCGCGGCGGCACAACGGCCGATTCGATAAAGATTTGTACACAGCGACCGCTGCACCGCGCAAAGGAATGCAACGGAGTGTGCGTCTTTCCGACCCTAATTTTTCGCAGCGAATGCAAAGCGACGGCGACAACCGCAGCGACAGCGGCGGAGGAGTAGAGCGGCCAGTAATTGTGCCGATGCGGTTTTTGTTCAATTTTCAATGCGTTAGCGCGCGTCCGACCGGCTACAACAGCGAGGGTAAAAATTAAAAACAACAACAACAATAAACCTTTAAAGTAAAAATCAGCAAAGGCAACGATTTACGTCGCAGTCGCAGCGAGGAGCGTAAAATGACAAGGACGCCGACATGGATACGAAGAATATAAATTTCGCGGCGGGATGTCCTTTCACAGCGCGAACCACGCTCAGTGACTTTGCACTTACGCACACGCAGGCTGCCGAACACGTACACAAAGTCCGCGTCCAGTATGCACGCCCAATAGGCCAAACGCATTCGAGACGAATCCTAGATGTCGTACAACTTCTTGGAAAACGGTGTATTGTCGATCTTGTCGAATTTGCAAGCGGAATAGATGCGGACTGCGTTTTGAAGTCCGCGAAATCCAACATTCGCTGTTTATGACATAATTTTGGACAGTCTTGTCAACGGAGCGTCAGTAGAACACACCCATGAATTCGTTTCAAAAGCAATTAATCGATGATTTCACACACATTCCGATTTGTAGTTGGTTTATCGAAAATCCACCCTTACCGGACTGGAAATGCGTACGTTTGTCGCTTTCACAGTTTCCGGGTGCGCTAAAGCGGATCTAATTCGAATGCACATGCATACATACCATATATGTATGTATGTGTGCATATGCGTGTGTGTACATATGTTTTAATTGACTGCCGGTAACAATATCTTAAAAATCACTGAGCTACGAAAAGTCAGGAGAACAAATATCGACTGCAATCTACTAAACTCTACTCTATGCAAATATTGTAATCATACATACATATGTTCATACAAAAATATGTCGGAATATGTTGGCAATTATGTACATAGCATCTAAAAGAGTTTTTGGATCACAGACTTTTTCCAAATGCTCAACGTAAGACTAAAGAATAGTCCCAAAAAAGTGCAACAATGTTTTTTATAAATGATAATAGTGAGTGTGGGCGGGTTGTTTACATATTCATGTATTTTGGAAAATTGTAGTTTTGTGAGTCTTTAACGGGTGGTGCTTTCCGCTATCCTTAACGAACTAAATAGAACTATATCACAAATGTAAATATGGACGACATGTGGTTTTAACAGAATGGCTTCTCGTTGTGATAAATTCATAAGGCGCATTCGCTCGCTTTCGCCAAAATCCTGAACCATGAAACTTGAGCAGATCTCGTCCTTTCAGCAGTTTTTTCAGTATTTATTCAAAACAGGAAAAAGTCGCAAGGGGCCAAGTCCTTACGTAAGGCGTGATTACGTCGTAGCGATCTCGAACAAGCAATGTTGTGATTTATTGTGATGTGATTGTAATCTATTTGATAGTAAGAAATTGCCAACTTTAACTTTTATATCTGTCAAAAACAAACTAAATATGCAAAATGGATGATAATGTTAACATATGTTAGGTGCATGTGCACGAACATAACAAAAAACCTACGTATTGGCGCGCAAGTACGAATGTACATAGATAATTAGCAGTGGCACGCGGAGGGGTGTTTTCGGGTGTTAAACCTCTTAAATTTCTGTTATTAAGAAAACAAGTAAGATTTGAGTGAATCGCGCAATATTTAAGAAAAATTTGAATTCCGTCTTGTGTTCCGTCTTTGTTTCTTATTTATCTAATAAAATTTGTTCTAGCGGGCAAATGCTTTGCGAAATAGTGACAGCCAAACCCTCCCCGAAAGGACGCATATCGCCTGCGTCACTGATAACTATATACATATGTATTTATGTACATTGTCATTGCAAAGACATTGTCATTTTTTCAGCAGTCGTGTATGTACGCATGTTTCTGCAGCGAATAAGACTAAACTCCCTTCCACGACACGAAAGGCCTGGTGCGTTCCGCAATGTGTTTTCGTCGCATGTCGGCTAGGTAGACCCGGGATTCGCTGTCGGCCACGGCTGCCCACAGGCGGCCGGAGCCTGCTGACGGGAATGGCTTCACAGAAATGCGCACGCTGTGAAGTGCGGATTTTACCACCTCAGATGCGAAACTAATTTATTGCACGCATTGCAGTTAATTTTATTAGAAAGCAAAGCGAAAAGCAGCGAGCCAATAATAAAATGCCTTAAAATGTTATTGGAATTTTTCCGAAATTCACTATGAACTACATATTTAGCACGATTACCTACGTATGCACATAGATATCTCAGTTCTCACACCTTACGTCAGAGATCCGTGACACCGTGTTGGTTTTCAGAGATCGATTTTTTAACCGATTTCACCACAGAATCAATTTTTGGGTTGCGTTTCAGAACCTAAATGCTACACACGTTACAGTGTGGCAGTCGATTTGACCAACTTGACTACTGCACATATTCTGCATTAGCGTTTTTACCGACTAAAGTTCTTTATAGCGGAAATAGTTTGAGTAGGAAAAGTGTTTCTGATTGATATTTCCATTTGTCCATTTTGTGGACGCCTCTCAAGAACGAGTGTGTTGAAATATCAGGTGTACAACTTTGCTTCCGCCGTTTTTTCCAAAATTAAAAGCTTTATTGCGAAAAAGTGCTTACAGATGTATTATTCAAAGTATTGACCGTCGCTAGCGACAACTTTCTCCCATCTTTCCGGCAATTTTCGGATCCCGGCTCGAAAAAAGGAGTCCTCTTTTGACGCTATCCATGAAGCAATCCATTTTTCCAATTCTTCGAAGGATTGAAAATGTTGATCTGCCAGGCCGTGTGCCATCGAACGGAATAGGTGGAAGTCAGAAGGGGCGACATCTGGGGAATACGGCGGGTGGGGCAAGACTTCCCATTTCAGCGTTTCCAGGTACTTTTTGACCACTTTTGCGACGTGAGGCCGAGCATTGTCGTGTTGGAGGATGACTTTGTCATGTCGAAATCACCATTTTTAAAACGTTGAAACCACTCCCGACACGTTCTTTCACTCAGAGCAGCATCACCGTAAGTTTCTGAGAGCATTCGATGCGCTTCAGCTGCATTTTTTTTCGAATTGTAACAGAAAAGTAAAACTTCCCGCAAATGGCGAGAATTGGGCACATAAACGGACATTTTCGAGCGTGAATAATACGAAAACAAGAACAACTGTCACTGAAACGGCGATGACAATTCGTTAGGTACTGTCCACACTCACTTTAAAGGCATTACCATCTATGTATTTCAACCAGCCTCAGCCGGTACAGCCACCTATCGGAAAACGGCGGAAGCAAAGTTGTACACCTGATACGTTTTCAATCAATCGCACGCAACGTTAAATGAAAAGAAATCTTCCCTCACAGCAATTCTGATGAGGCCGCACATGATTTCGCGCAACAATTTTACCAGATTTCGTGCCAACATTTGAAACGTTTAGATAAAACGTTCAGATGACCGCTACAAAAATCTCTAACGGTATTGAGTATTCAATGATTTCGTGTCTAATTCAATAAATTGCTTGTCGATCAAATATTGGACGATTGCTAATCTCTCTGATTCATAGCAACTCTCAATCGTCAATCGCTTGTTACGAATTGTAAACCGTCATAATTTTTTACAAGTAAACTATAACATAGACAGTTTGAATTGGATTTTACGAACTTATACCAACGGGCTTGCCAAGAGGACTTTGCAAAAGAACATTAAACATTTAACCTTCACTTTGTGCATGGTTTTTGTACCCTAATCCCGTGCAATGGGGAACTGGGTTCCCCATTTTTGAAACAGTATAATTTGTATGGGAATGAGTAAAATAACAATTTTTTTGGAAATAATTATGTTATCATTATAGTATGAAATATTATTAATGTTGTTGTTGTTTGTTTTTTTGTATTAGTATTTTTATTTTATTTATTTGTTTACCGTCTTTGAAACTGTTATTCCACCGGTGAGTGTGCTTGAAATTCAGAACTTGAGTGGTTCAGAACTTGGATAAGTTTTGCATACAAAATGTATTGGTATAAATAACGGGGTCATTTATTCCCCATAGCACAACCAACAGTTTGTGTGCTTTTTTTGGCTATATCTGCCTAATCATACTTTAAATGAGATATCTGTTTATGCTTTTAGAATCCTCTCATCAATACCTTTCCAACGATATAAGTATAAATATATCGTTTAGAATTAAAAACCTTCACAATTTAATGTTTTATGTCGTCGTGGGGAACTGTATACCCCAAGCACGGAGTGAAGGTTAAGTATAAGTTAAGTTAAGTTAATTTAAATTATTTAATTTAAAGTTGTGTAAATTATGTATCAGGGTTTTCAACCCAAAAAGAAAAAAGCTTTGGCTTCCGGTGAAAGTCGTCTTTTTGTAACGATCCGTCGCGCTTAAATAGTAAATTGTTGTTTTGTGTCTACGAGAAAAATTTGTACCCGAAAAATGTGAAAAAACTGAAAGTGAAAGAGGAAAGATGCATTCTCTAGGTGGGCATTTTCCAATCATTCTAAGCCAGAACGCATGAAATAACAGATTTTCTGACTTTTGCAATCGCTATTACAGAATTTGTTGGCTTATTTTTGAAACGCAAGCAGTCAGTGGTCGCAATACAGATGCTTGAAAGACAGATTGGAATTAGCTCAAAAGCCACACTAGAGCGACGCCCTCTAAGCGGGCACTGACAATTCCCTGAGGAAGAAATATGTAGCTGTCTATGAAAAGCTTTCTTAAATAAATATCATAAATTGTTGAGATTCGCTGGAGTCGAAATTAAAAACAAAAACTCCAATCAATAAATACTTGTGCAGAGACCTTGGAACTAGAAGAATGATTGTTGTATAGTAACACACATACATACATACATATATGTATTCATATGTATGTGGTCAAACAGTCGCCTACAAACTGTACGCGTGAATATGAAAACGTTTATGCAGATCTGCGATGTGAAGGAACGTGTGTTAGTGTGTGTGGTACATACGAGCATTTACGATTCCGTCGAGTCATTTGTATTCACCAAAGTCATAGATTTAACCACATCATCAATGAATAATAAGGCATTAAGCCAAATATAAAATACAAGGAAGGGCAACAAAGGGCGCTGCCATAAAACTGACCTACGCCACAGAAATCTTGGTTAGGACTGCGTTGAAAAAGAAATGCAAGAAAGTCACTTCACAACCAAATGCGTGTGTCTGGCTTTTACACGCACACACACACACCCATACACACACATTTCCACTCAGACAGGGCTTTATGAAGAGACAGCAACGTACATAAACAGTCGCAGCAGCGCCAACAAGGAAGAAGGCGAAAGAAGCACACACAACTTTCAATGCCACAATATAAAAATATTGCTGCCAGAGTTACTTACACCATGTAAATGTGGCCGCATTAATGGGGCTTATGTATCAAATTATCAGAAGAACATATTAGAGGCATCTTAGGGAAGAACATATGCGAGCGCAACAGATAGACACTGGGCCAGGGCTGGCCCGGCGGAGTGGGTAGCGGCAGCAAACAAACAAGCAAACAGAACGACGGCGGAGAGACGCGCCAACACTTGCGAATTGAATATAAAAACAAACATAAAAGTTTGATGCTTTTTCTAGGGATCCATTTCAGTGCCACCTAGAAAAAATCAAGTGCTGCCCGCACGGCGCATGGCGCACCCCACACTCCGCTTTCGAAGGTTTCCTACGGTCTCGGCTGGCGGAGAGAAAGCACATTTTTATTATATGTGCTTTCCTGTTGCTCGTCCAGTCGCAGCGCCAGCGTCAGCCTCGGTGTGAGCGGAGCAACGGGCACATAAACGTACCCGGAACAAAGGCGCAGACTGTGAATGCGACTGTAAGCCAGTCTCCGCTCGTAAGAGTGCAAACGAAAAATTGGTTTTATGATTCAAGGACATAAATCTCATTATTTTTCAGAGCAGCGAACATGGAAGACACACACGGCTGGTGCCGAGCGGCGGTTGGCTCGGGGCGGCGCAGCCAAGTTCGAGCTGTCTCTGTTCATAAGTGAACGAACGAGCACCGAATGCGGCGCTTTGCTCTTTTATTTATTCCACTGCTGCCACTCGCCCCCCTCTTCGGCTGTTGCTGCTGTTGCTGCAGCAATATTTTAAATCTAACATTTTTATTGCTACATAAGTGGAACAACTTTCGCTTTCATCGAAGTTGGCCGAACGGTGTGAGGGCTGGGCTGGCCGGGTGCAGCGCTGCCGTGCGGCGACGGGTGAGGTCGGATGGGGGCTCGGCGCTCGCAACCGAACCAGTCCATTAAGTAAGCCCGTACACATGTCCACACACACAGCCCTGCACATACACGAACCACACACACATTTACATTTGTGTGCCGGTAGCAGTGAGTGAGTGTGCGTCCGTGTGTGGGTATTTCCCTTGCCTTTCCTGGCTCTGGCCTGGTCTAGTTGTACTCTGGCAGTTGGTCGATTATCTTCCTTAAGCTATTGACATTGAAATTTTTATATAATCATGTTCTTTTTATTATTATTTCCTTTTCGGGGGTTTTGTTTTCATTCTTTGCTTCTTCGTGTTTTGTTTCTTCTCCTCTTGCTGGGAGTCGTATTCGGTTTTTGCATTGGCGGTCTTTTCTTTGTTTACTTCCACTACTGCACACGTAATAATGGCGTGGAAGCGGCGGAGGACTTAACCGGCAAGACGCTCTCCATGACGTCACGGCGAAGGGGGCGGCGGAATGGTGATGCTCGGGAGGGGCACGGGTGGCCGTCTGCAATTGTTTTGCGGCGCCTGTGGTGCATTCCGATGAATTCGATTGGGACCGCTTGCCTCATAACTTCTTTCTGTTTTGCTGTACATCGCTTTGCCGTTGTGCTGCATCTTTCGTTTGCTCGTGGGATCTGCTCTGCGCTCGGCAGAGTGTCCGCCGGCCGGCTCCGCCAACCCCCATTCCCACCCACACTCACCGACGGCTGCGCAGCGCTCGAAGAAACAAGTTACAAATCTAATTGAACGTAATGTTAAATCTGATAAAAGTGGAAAAGTTTAGACATTCGTGCAAAGTCATTTATTTTATTATCTCGCATTTTTTGCACTTTTTGCGCACTGGCTCTTTTTCCCAAGTCTTTCGAGTGGTGCGCTGCAGACAACCGAGTGACGACAGCGTGGGGTGGGCTGTGCACACACATACACACTTATGTATGTACATTAATAAGTTGGCTTGGCTAGTTTCTTGGTGTAGCAATTTTTTGCAATTTCTGCAGACTTGCTTCTGTGTCATTATACTGAAAGCGATTATTGAACTTTAACATTGAAACTTTTGTGGGTCAAGGTAGTAAACTTTTTCTTGAAGAGCGTATTTCAGAGTTGAATTCATTAACAGGCCACAAACCATAAAAGAATGAGTTTGTTCGTAGAGATTCTAATTCTTGCGCACAAGACATTTTTTGCGCTGTACATATGTATGTATGTGTGTATATTTATAAAGTTATTTTATTTATTTATTTTATTTTAAATGTCACAAAGAAAGTAAATACTAATAAAAACTGCAAAAAAAATTACAGAAACATAAAATTACAATTAATCAACAAGTAACAATAACGTTAGATAGAAAATAATAAGGGATAGAATAAATAAAATATAAATAAAATAAAATAAAAATAAAGATGGATAAAAGAAGAAAACAAAAATGAGAAGAGATAGATATCGATAGGGAATTAAGAGAAGTGCTGAAAGATTAAATGCTTAACCCTTATTCTCATACCCGGGTACCCGGGTGCCCACTGCGATGTATTTTCGTGAAAAAAACTGACAAATAATGAAAATTTTTTTTTACCTTCCGGATCCTCGTTATTTAGGTGAAAAGCGAACAAATCATATCAAAATTTTATAAACACTTTTTAATTAACAAAATATTGAAAACTTAAAAATTTCATGAAATGGGTACCCGGGTACCCCGGGTGCCAAACGACGTTAGTAAGTTTGGGTATGAGAATAAGGGTTAAGGTTGTATTGGCTCGAGACACTTTTGATGGGGCCAATTCAATTCAGAAACAATTTTTTCCGAATAAACTTAAGCGTGTTGCCTTTGAAACAATGAGCATTTAGAAAAGCCCAATACGTAGGTTTATTAAATGCGAAAGCACTACCTACAAGTAAAGCACTAAAACTAGATTCTTGGAGGTCCTACATGGTCATGTGTGTATTTGAAGCGAAATTAATTTCTTCAGAAAAGTGAGAAGTAATTTAGTTATGGCCAGCTTCGAGGTTTCGTGATGGAACCAAATATTGTAGTTAAGCTCTCTCGAAATTGCCAGTAAAAAACAGAATTAAACATAAAAACATAAAAGAAATCGGCATGAAGCGGTTGACCCTTTCATCCGTGTACAGACTCGCACATAGTACAGGGTTTTCCAACAAGAGGTGTTATTTTGGTATTCAAAGAAAAATGCCATTTTTTGAGATAAATGATCGGATGTTTATTTCATAATAAAAAGGAAGGTATGCCGTTAATAATGAAAAATAACATCAGCCAAATGGCCAACACGACCACGCTTACAGGACCATATCCTTCTCATGAAATTTTCCATAACCAAATCGCAAAGTGGCTGCCCTTTGTCCTTGATAGCCTCACGAATTCTATCTTTGAGGTCTTGAATCGACGCTGGGCTGTTGGCGTATACCTTATCTTTCACGTGGCCCCAAAGGAAGAAGTCGCAAGGTGTTAAATCACAAGATCTCGGTGGCCAATTGTGATCACCTCTTCCAGAGATAACACCCAGAAGACCCAATCAGCAAAGACACGACGTTGTTGATGATCGGTCGGCTTGAGTTCTTGTGTTAACTGAACTTTATAAGCCTTAAGACCCAAGTCTTTATGCAAAATACGGTGTAATGACGTTTTTGGAATGCCCAATTCCAAAGAACGACGAGGAATCGACAAACCTGGGTTTTCTTCAACACTTTGGGCTACAGCAGCAATATTCTCAGTTGTTCTTGAGCGACGTCCACGGGTTTTATTCTTCACATCACTAACTTGTCCCAACAGCTCGAATTTTCCACCAATTTCTGTATTGCGGTCCAACAAGGTGCTTCACGACGACCCAAAAATGCTTTCGTTTTGCGAACTGTGACTGCAAGATTTTCACCATTTTTGTAGTGAATTTTAATAATTTCAATGCGTTGTTGAAGCGTGTATCGTTCCATTTTTAGTAATGGCATAGTTTCTACTTGTCAAATGTGACTACTTGGCTTCAAAAGTGACAGCTACCGAAATACCGGGTGATTCAAAATAACACCTCTTGTTGGAAAACCCTATACATGCGCATACATATTTACTTCTTTCAAAGTCTATGGAGGTTGCAAAATCTCACGTTGATTTGACTTGTGGACGAACCTTGACAATTCAAAATTCATGAATTTACGTAAATTGAATAAACTCAAACTAGTTATTGAAATTCAAATTCATTCTAGTTATGTGTCTGTTCCTACCACGTTTACTTTTTCGAAACGCTACAAATATAGCGGCTTAAGTTCACCCGAACGCAATCGGATGTGAAAGCTGAAGTTTACAAAAACTGCTTAGCGTCATGATGCGGCCAAGCATTGTGTTAATTATTTTCGTTATTTCAATGACGCGAAAATGTTGACTAGTTCTTCTAGCGAAACATATCTGGCAGCGTTACGTTTCGATTTGTGTGTGGACGACGTCACAGCAAGCACAAAACCATCTGAATGATTTCGACACGCCACTGTCCCTTGCCAAAAGTTCGGAAACCGTCTTGCCGGCCGTTTGTCTGCAACCAGTGATTTGCAAACAAGTCCAAACGAATGGCTGTAACCTGCTCTTTGAGTGCGGCCAACGTATCGCAGTGCCTACAGCCGCAACCTTCCATCTGGTGTAATCACGAATCGTACCTGATTTAAGACGGAGGGGGCCGTTCTGTGCCACAAAGGAGGTGCTCGCAGACGCGGCGGCGACTTACGGCCAGTGCCCAACGTCGTGGAACTTGGTTGGTCAGAGGCAGCTGGGAGCAGCATTACCATCAGCGTTGCGCTTGGACATGCGATGCCATTCGTGCACACCGGCATCGCCGTGGTCCAAGTCGCCATCCGCCTGCCAAAGCATGTTGCTCATAGAAACATCCATTACTCGCCGCTGCCGTTGTTGCTGCACCATGGCGGAACATCACATCTATTTCGTATTTAATTTGAACATCGCAGACTGCGTTGTTCTCTAAGCAGCGCAAACAGTGTTCGGAGGGTTCGTTGTGCAGGCCCAGGATCAGCGTGTGCGGAGTGCGCGACGTGTGAGCGTGCATGCAGTAAAGGAACAATACATACCTTAGCTGCTCCTCCAACTCAACCCGAACTTATTTGCACAGCTAAGTTCTATCCCTTTCTGCATATTAAACGGATATTCGCTTCGTGCAGCAACCCACCAACGGCCGCAGTGGACGTGGGAGTAGCAGGCAAGGAGCAAGAAGCTGGCTGTGGTCAAGAAGATGGCCAGGAATACGGTTGAAACAAATTGCCATAAGCACACACACATGCCTGCTGTACACTGTATCTACGTAGCCGAGTGCGTTCGGCGGGCATGTATGAGTGAGCCAGGTGCAGCTGGTTTGCCTTGTCTGCAGCGGGCAATGATGATTAAGGAACATGCAGGACACATCGCGTCATATCCAGTTCTTCGACAGTTTCAACCTGCAGACTGCAGACTTCTCGTGCATACATATGTGTACACTAATAGTATATTCGTACATACATACATACATACAACGCGCTATTGCATGGCAAAAATTCAACTATTGGAATATTTAATTTACTTATAGGCAGAACGACGCCATTGCGGCATCAGCATTGTTCAGATGTGCATATAGTAATATAGATTTAGTAATAAAATTCCTTTCTATAACGTGCGCTAATCACTGCTTAAGCCAGCTCTATAATTTTGTACAGAGTTTGAAAAGCCCGCGCTGTAATATGGAATTTGAATAAAACTGAATTTCTAATACCTGAGCTGTATGTTGATTCGAATAAAAACTAATTTGCGATAGCATAAATACGCAGGAATAGAGTCGTAGGAAGATATTTAGTTGGTGCAGGGTTAGAAAACTAAAGGCAAGCCTTGAAGCAACCTGAAAAATGTTCATAAGGAAAATATTTGAAAGTGGAGCCCAGCTTGTAAGTGGCGATGATTTAATGCATTCTAAAAGCGTGTTAAGCGAGTGCAATTTTTGCGATGCACCTTGTTGAGGAGGCATGGGAAAGTCTTCTAAAACAGTTTATTTGTGAATTGCTACATCAACGGATAGAAGTAGGTCAATTCATCAAAGAGTTATCCATTTGATAAGTATTTGACGAAAGTCAGCCTAATTATTACAATCACCAACAAAGCAATCATCAACAATCATCAGCAAAGTCTCGTACCGAAAAGAATGTCGCACCTGCCGACAACAATTATTTCTCAGGCTCAAATTTGTTGATTGAACGGTGCTTTACACAATTTTGGATTAAGAAATAAACTCTTACTTGAGCAAGAACGTGAATATGAAAACATATTTGATTTTCAATCAAATTATTTTGAATTTTCAGAAACAGAAACATAAGAATATTGTCGGTCTTATCGACTAATGGAAGTGCAAAGGAAAGTTAAAGATTATAGATCGTGTTCCCGGTAGAGATTCTCTACAGATGTCCAGTTCTTTTTGAGAATCTTAATTTCCATCCCAACTTACCAGAAAAAGTGCTGAAGCTCTAATGTCATAATAATATTTTTATTTTGAACTTCTCGATCCTTGATTTCGAAATTGCTCACGAAAAATACATACATACTAGGCATCGCTAGGGATCCCGGACTTTTTCCAGTCCCGATAATCCCGGGATTAAAGGATCTTAATCGGGATTGCAAAAGAAGCTTCAAAGTTCAAATGAAATAAATTTAAAGGCACAAAACCCCAATTCCTTATTTGAGAGAGGAGGGAGGGGATAGAGGGCGTCTTTTGCAAAAGGCTTATGATTATTTACTAAGCATTCAACCAACATGTGTTGAATCTGAAGGATGTTTCGCTCTAGATTAGAGGACCAAACACTAAATGCCTTTGTATTTTAAAGATCTAAGTTTTTAGTTAATCAAAACGCTTAACTTTTTTATCGAAATAATCGAAGTAAAACTAAAAGTACAAACAAATAACCTTTTTTATTTTTTTTTTTATCAAATATGCATATATACACTTTCTGATATATCTGTTCCAAATGAATAAGTGATGTTTAAGTGTCATTTTCGGATAAAACAAAATGTTATCAAACTGAAGTTAAATGTTAAATGAAAAACTTTTAAGTTAAACAAAATGTGATGAAATTCAAGATCAAAAATCTTAAAACTACCCCAAATGTGATTAAACTGTGCCTATTTTTATGGTAAATATATTATAAACAAGTATTTATGCAATTTGGGAAAATTGTGTTATTTAAAAAATTTTTTATATGAATCCCGGAATTAAATCCCGGGATCCCGGGATTTGACTTTTCAATCCCTAAAATCCCGGGATCGCAAAATGGCAAAAAATTGCGATCCCTAATACATACGCACATAAATATGTCGGAGAAAATCCATATTCAATTTATTTATTTTATTTTGTTTACGACAACAACCTTAACAAAACATCTACCATCTTTACACAATTGAGTGGAAATTGTGTAAAGACGTTCGCAAAATCTACTTAAATGAAATGTACATCATCTACGTTGCTCTTCGAATATTAGTCATACTTGTGCACGATTTATATAGTACAAGTAAAGGGCCAGAAAATGTTTAAGCACCTCAGTTGTTTTGGTTATATGAGAAGTTTTCAGTTTCTAATATTCCGCAATTTTCGTTGCCTGCATGAATTCAAGAAAATGGCTGAGAATTTCAAAAAAGCAATTTGCATCTCAATAACACAAAACAGAGCATGAGTAAATGAATCTGGACAAAGGTTCAAAGGAATTACTTTGATGTTCACAAGGACAAAAATTTTGTAGCAGCGAAACAAACAAAGGAAAATGAAAAAATAGCGTTGAAAGCCTAAAAACATAGCGAACTCGGCGACCATTGTGCAGCTTTTTACACCCTGCACTGCGCCGGTACATGATCTCCATAGAGTGAGACGTGTAGCGCTCATAGCAAGGCGTGGTCGGCAGGCATAGTACATGTTGGATTTAGTGGAAAACCCCATTTAGCCGCTTTCTGGCCGGTACGCGGTGTTTAACTCTAGAAACAGCAGAGATATGGGAGTGCAACTTGCGACACGCAAATCTAATAAATGACAACGAATGAACGTGGACCGCCCACACCGACGATTACTTCCCGCGGCCAGACCTTGTCGAAGGCGGTCAGCCGCCATGCAGGGCGCAAATCGATCGGTCAGGACCGACTGTAGCACGCTTGCTGGTCACTGGTGCTAGTTTTCGACATGTATAAAACTATCTCCCTATGCAACGTATATGTGTGGGTATCTATTTCGTGCACATGTACACGTACAAACACAGGCATTCGTAGGGCATTCCTCGTGGCTGAAACACTTTAGTTGTGTTTATTGTGTCTTGTAGGACGAAAGTTTCTTTTGTTTCGAACTCTTTCGTGCATACATTTTCTAGTGATTATTTCAGTTTTTTCTCGTCATTTTCATGATTCGTTTTTGCCCGGCTTTTTGTGTTTCCAATGAACAGAAAATTGAAGAATGTTTATGGATGCATAACACAGTGCCGCACTTGCATACTTTAAATATTATTCTTGAAAACAGAACCGTTGCAAGCAGCGCAGTGCTACTCGTTAAATGATTTATTGATTTTCTTTCATGTTTGTAGCAAATAGGTCTGCACCATCGCAATGCGCCGTATTTATAAGCTCCTCTATTGTATAAGACCTTTCGATTTAACCAGATTAAATTTGGGTTTGTATATGTGTATATACATGAATATTCATATGTATATATAAAGCAGAAAGTTTCTGCATACATCGTTTCAATTGTAATATATTTAAAATTCTGATTGCTTGTTTTATTTGAAAACGAAATGGGAAAACCCCAACGCACAACTACAGCGACGGCGAAACAGTCAATAAATGCTGCTAAAAGTCTATTTAACCCTTTCGGTACTTCTTTTTTGTTTGTAAGTATATACCCTGTATATGTACAGTATAATCTCGATAATCCGGACAAATCCGGAACATAAAAATGTCCGAATTACCAAGATAAAAAAATCCATAAAAGTACTACTTAATCGCATGTTGTATTGAATTGAATTTATTTTTGTTTAAACATTTTATTTTTAATATTCTATAAACAATTAATTCATTTATAATTAATAATAATTTAATTAATATTAATAATTTTTTTTAATTGACTATAAACATTTAATAATTAAATTAATAAACATTTAATGCTTTTGAAAGAAATTTTTCATTTTTATTTGACGAAGTTTTGTTTCATTTTTTTTAGAAATTGTAGATTTGCCTATGAAAAAACTTTCTTGGACTTATTTGGTTTAGAATTTGCTATTGGTGCAATTGCCAATATTTGATGCAGTTTTTGCAGTTTACAGTTTAATAAATTAACCCCACTTGATTTTATTTAACCTTCTGTTTCACACCTGAACCAGCAAGTGACATACAGTGTAATTTGGGTGGAGTGAACCTCCGATGGTACGAATACCCCGATAAATCAAAATTTAAAACTGTAACTACGAATTCAATCACAAAAGGGGAATCACCGAAGTAGAAAATCAGTGTCGCAGGTGTTTGTCAAAAAATTACACTTTATTGTAGACCGCATCTGCGTGGTTTTGGTTGACGTGCGCGAATATTAGACGTTTCCGTGTCTATACTTTTGAAGTGATGACTGTTTAAGCAAGAATGATGTAAAAAAAGCGAAAGTACTTGTCTTTAAAAGAAGAGTGCAATATTGTGGAAAAAATCGGAAAAGAAGTTAAGGTTACTGTTTTGGCTTTTTCATAGGCAATTTTACTCTCAGAGATTTGCCATTTCCTGCTGAGAGGACAGCTGCCGAAAGAAAAAATTTTGTTTTTCTTTTTTTCGGTATTAGCAGCAACAGAGTCTTGAACCTGGGTTGGAGCGTTGCATTTGACTCGCAGCCCAACGCACCAGCCAGCTGAGCTACGGCGGCTGCGGTATATAATTAAAATAAATTTAAGTTTGTTTTTGTTACCTATCTACCTAACCTATTTTTTTAATATGGAATATCTTCGGATGTATAGGTTGTCCTCTCATCAGGAAATGGCAAATCTCTGAGAGTAAAATTGCCTATGAAAAAGCCAAAACAGTAAACTTGCGGCAGGCCGTAACCCGATAACGGGTTGTTATGGCCAGTTAAGTAAGTAAGTAAGTATAGGTTGGACAGCACTGAAATTTGGAGCAGGACCACCGATTAGGTGCGTGTGTGACTAATAAATTTCCATAATGGTTGGACAAGGGGCATTGCACTTTTCAAGCGACCAAATGTTTTGAATGATAGGGGACTGGCATCTGAGTTGGCTTTATATTCGAGCAGTCGTTTGTCGCTTTAGCACAATTTAAGAGTTTGCGGCAGTCCCTTCTTAGTACAGCCATTTCAGAGTTAGTTGGTTGGTTGGCTGTAGTGGCTGCCTCTGTATGAGACACACTTAGGCATATATGACCCGTTGTGATACCACGAATTCCACCCGTTTGAAATGTGTAAGCAACACTGTTTCTTCCAACTTGTAATACAACACACATTTCAAACGGATGGGAAAGAAAGGGAGGGGACCTACAGTTTAACGCCGAATCCGAACGGCGGTTTTGTTTTGCCAATTTTACCTACTAAGAGCGCACTTGTGCGATTCTTGTAATTCTCATCTGCTTCATGTGCATAGCGATAGAAGTAAAACTGCGCTTTACCAGCCCAGCCCGAGCTAGGAATCGAACCTAGGGCTTATGTAAAGCCAGCGGGCTACCCGCTGGACTATCGAGGCCGGCAAGTTCCAGAGTTCCACCAATTAGGTTTGCTTTTACCCCCAGATTAATCAAATTACCGCAATGACAATTCATTCCCTTGTAAGCAAAGTAGTAATCTAGTTCATAGTTAGAAACTCATATTTAGCTTAACCTCAAACGAACCGTGTTTTTGCTATTGTGCGTGCAACTATTTCACAATTAAACTAGGTGTTAGTGCGAATGGCTGCAGTAGTAGACGAGATTTTGTCTGAAGATTTTTACGATGGAAGATCGACCTGCGAAATAAAAATTGTTTGCAAATGTAATTTCCAATATGGTTCTGTGTAATGGCAACCAAGCAATTCCCATATGTTTCCTGTTTAGCCATTCCGTCCATACAAGTAAAAAGCATATGTAATATTATTCCCATTTCAGCCAACTCGCCTCATATCGCCGACAAGTCTGTTGCGTAGACGTCGTGGTAACAGCTTCGAAATGGCAACACTACTTTGTAGTATGCTGATTGGAGCCGGCTATCCAGCGATGGTGGTGTCCGGTGTGGCGCGAGCTGAAACCGTACTCAACGACCAGCGCAATGTGCCCTACCCACACGAAGTAGTCGAAATACGTGCAGACGAAGAGGATAAACCGAAAGTGATAACCGGCCAGAAATACAAGCTAAGACCTATACCCGACTTGGAGAGTCATCTGGAAGAGAACATGGCCGAGATGATTAGGCAGAAGGAGGAAGACGAACGGCGAACCCGCGAAGAAGCGGAACGCTTGGAGAGAGAAGTATGTGCTTGCCTCTGAGATCATTCGTTATGTGGGTAAGAATTGTAGCTCAAAAGCGAGTCGATTTCAGGAGTTGGAGCTCGTCGCCGTCGACAGATACCACTACAGACGCTCCCACGCCTGGGTGGTAATAGTGGATAATGCACCATGGAGCATTAAGCCAACCAAGACATTCGTGAACGAAGACGGCGATGTAATGCCGGAACCACCCAAGGCGCGTTTTATTGAGCCTTCGACCGGGTTTGTGTGTGAATCGCACTGCAAGCAGTACATCCTCATCGATAGTGTGTGGAACAACTTCAACTACTACGTCAACATGCAGAAGTATCAGCGCGTGGGCGATATACGATGGGACTTGCGCAACACAGATGACTGGGAGCACCTGTTACCAGGCGAGCCACCTGAAATGCGGACTTACGCCGTGGCGTCAGAGGAGAACCTGGCGGAGACTGAGCGGGCGATAGGCGAGGAAAAGCATCTGGACACAATACGGTCATGGGTGCTGAAGCTGCACATAGGCCTGAAAGAGTTCGAGGAACGGTTCCCGAAGCTGGAGAAGACGATCCGGTACTATCAAGCGATACACGAGCGCTTCTCCCCCTACTCGCAGCGTGACGGCAAGGTCATGCAATTAACTTTTTTCTCCGATGAAGAATACAAGCAGCCCACCGTGCGCTGGGAGTACTACGAAAACCGCGCTGATTTGCTACAGCAGATTAAGTACAACTTCGACACTAAGGCAACCGAGGAGACGTTCGCCAAAGGTCGCAATGATAGTCTAAAATGTAGGAAGTCTGCTTTCGCAACCAAAACCTTTACGAACAACACTCATATTTACATTTAACACACACTTACCTATATTCGCCCGCAGATATGCAATATAACCTTGACCCTTTGCAACCAAAGCATCTGCACTTCTATTCAGCACCAAGACTTGATTCTCTGAAGAACTTGGAGGTGTACCCCGATCGCATTATACTCTATTACAACAATCGCGGAGATCGGTGCTTCTATCAGGAATTCGAATTCAAGCAGACTTTACAAGGATTACGGGTGATCATTCACTGAATTCGTAATTTGAATTATCTCATTCTATGATCCATACTTTCAGAAAATTGTTGAAAAGTTCAATCGACAAGTGCATGAAAATGTTCCGGCGAATAAAGATATTTCGGTGAGAACGTTCCTGCTGACTCAGCGAAAGATAATGCTCAAATTCCATTATGCACGCGGGGCTCTGACATCGTCAACGCTGGAATTCACGAAGCCACCAAAACCAGACTATGGGCAAGAAATAAAATTCGATCCTTCCTTGGCGAAAGCGTATAAAGTAAAATATTGTGCAACAAAGCACGGCGAGCGGAATGAGTTGAGGTCCATTGTACACTTATTGCAGGCAAACGTCGCTGACCCGGACCCTACGCCCTTGGAGCTGTACAAGTTGCTGTTGTTGCAGCTCGAACACGAGGACAAACTTAAGAAACAGTTTGAGAAAATTGTGGAAGAAATCAACGGCATATTTGATCTTCGAAAGTACGAGATGAAGCATCCCATACTGAAGTTCAGCATATTCGATCCCCTCCGAAATGGCGCCGCCAGGGCACTACGCATGAAGCAGGTAAAAATTGAACGGCTTCAATGAGCAGAAACTTGCGATTCGTTGCCAACTTGACACAGTACGGTCTTACCTAATTAACAGTCGTTAAAGGCGTTTAGCATATTCATTTATGTTTTATACATACATATACATTTATGTATACACGCACAGGCACACAATTATGTTTGGGTATGTATGTAAACAGATATGCTCGTGCACACATACATAAGTACATATCATAATGTCCAGCTGGAATTACGGAATTGAGTAGAAATGCATATCGCAACTCAGTATCGTTCAAGTTTGTTTCATGCCGGCTAATGAATCATGGGACCTTGAACTCAAACGAGTAGAACAATGCACTTGCCGGATTATTCACGTGGCACACATAACCATGTACATGTAATGTGCAGATGTAATTATAATAATAAGTATATACTTACTAAGTGCAGACATTAACTGCAAGCGTAGGGGCAATCGCTTCATTCATAACAATCAGCAGACACACATGCAGCCTCATTGCCCCCGCCACCCATTCACGCATACTGCCGTCGTTTGCACATAAGTACACACGTGTATGTCTACTCATGTAATGAACTGAACCGCCCAAGAGTTACATATATGTGATCGGTAGTATGTTCTGCGAAACAGGCTCAAAACCTGTGTGTGTGTGTTATTTTTAAGCAGGCAATTGTTTTTTTACAAGCGCCGTCTGTCCGTCTGCTTGTCCGACTGACCGCTGACAGTGATTTCAAAGGATTCAGAATTTCGTACATACTACGCATTGTTGTTCTTATTCTATGCAAATAATACTGATTACATAGAATGGCGTGACATTATTATTTGGTAAGCAGCATTCTTATAAAAGTATTGTACTGGTTGCAGAACGCAGAGAGGGAGGAATTCGAGCGAGAGATGGCAGCCAAGCCGCCGGACTTCCTAGCTCCCTATCTGGTGCCATATAATGGTCGAGAACTAACTTTCGATGAATCATGGGCAGCCTATAATGCCTGTCTGAACGATTTGAAGACGCGATTCGTGGCACTTCTGAATGATCTTCAACGCCAGTATGAAGATGTAAGTATCTTGAAACTTGTACTTACTTATATAAAAAACAAACTTTTTTAATTCCACGGGCTACGAACTTTCGATTTCTGATTTTGTTGTTTATGTTGGTTAAAATATGTTGACATTATCAGCCATTTTGTATATTCAGCTAGATTGTTCTTAACTATAAAAGTTAGAAGTGTTTAGGTGGATATGGCAATATTTTACTATCGAAAGAATCGCTTACCAAACTCACACATCGTTGCTTATACGTGACTTTCTTTTGGCCGAAAACAACACCGCAATCATGCCTCAGCCACCGTATCCACCGGAATTGGTCCCTGTAACTTTTTCTGTTGCAGTTTCATGAAACAGAGGTTGAAGGCGCTCAAGCAAAGTAGTAATAGTGATTATCCCAGATTATGGCTGATGCGTTAGGATGACAAGTATTGTATCAGAGTCAAATTATTCTCATAGTATTCACCGAAATCTGAGCGATTTTTTTAAATTCCATACAGTTCAGTAATACAGTAAGCTTACGTATTAACATAAATTCGAACGCGAAAAAAGTAAACATTTTCGGTTGGAGGTTCCCGAATGTGCAGCCGTACTTGACTCTGGCCCAAACACCCTATAAACTAATTATACATACTTATATGTACATTTGTGATAAATAATTGATTTTTCTTTTACAGCTAACAACCGAAGCTAGATCGCTTAAGCGCTTCTTAAATAGGTTCGAAGACCAATTCGACACCTACAACTATAACCATCTGGTACAAGAAGCCAAGAAAATAGAACTCAACAAGCGAATGGTGCAGCAACGGTTGGCATTCACTCACGAAGAATCACAAAAGAAATACGAGACTGTGAAAAAATCCTTGAGGACCGACCCGCGCTTGAATCTCCGCATTGAGACTCAATCAGACGATTAACAACTTATTCGCAGCACTTCTGCCTGCATTCAATATAAGACAAATTATAATTGGTGCGCACACCAAGCAGAAGAACAACAAGGATTTCATTCAAATTGGAATTCAATGAATACTTATTCGAAAACAAATATATCAAAATGAAAATATGATTCTTTCTCTTTCGGCTCAGCTGCAGCAGTGAATTCGGAGAACAGTGGCGTGACCAAGCAAGCCCGCGCTGAACCCAAAACCATAATATAGAAAATATTGTTTTGTTTTTGTTCCATCCCCTTTCAGAGGGCCCCTCTTTCACCCGCCGTTTGGAAATGACATAAATGCGTCTGGTTACGTTTTTTTCTCTCCCAGATTCTCCCATATACACTTCTTCTTCTTGACTGTCACGACAGCCCGATTACGAGACTAAGGCCTAGCTGCCCGCAATCATCCGTGTTGTACGTGCGAATTTGTACACGGTTGGAAGGGACCTACAGTTTTATGCCGATTCCGAACGGCGAGTTGGGAGCTTTTTCATAGGCAATTTTACTCTCAGAGGTTTGCCATTTCCTGCTGAGAGGACAGCCGCCGAAAGAAAATGTTTTTTTTGTTCGGTGTTAGCGCAACGGCAGCCGCCGTGGCTCAGTTGGTTAGTGCGCGGTCCAAGCGAGTCGCATGCAGAGCGACGCTAGTTCGAATTGTGCATGTAGTAACACCTAAAAAAAAAATAACGGGAAACTCGTTTTCTCTTTCGGTGGCTGTCCTCTCAGCTGGAAATGGCAAACCTCTGAGAGTAAAACTTGCCTATGAAAAAGCTCCCAACCTGCCGTTCGGAACCGGCATAAAACTGTAGGTCCCTTCCACCCGCGTACAAAATTCACACGTACAACACGGGTGGTTGCGGGAAGCTAGGCCTTAGTCTCGCGTAAGCGGGCTGTCGTGCCAATCAATTAAATTAATTAGTTAGCGCAACGGCGTATTGAACTCGCGTAGTCTTGACTCGCGGCCCAACGCACTAGCCAGCTGAGCTACGGCTGCGGCTCCCATATACACACGTAGTATTCATTGCCATGGCAACTGTTATACATATTAAGACAACAGAATTTGTAGAATAATTGAATGTACAAATATTGATAAAAACAGTTGAAAATTTAGAGCAATTTCTTACGAGTACATGTGTCTATGATCATACATATCTACGTACATACGTAAGTGGTCCGATAAGTACTTAGCCTACAAAAGAAAAACGAAAATTTTGGAAAAGTGGCGATTTATTTCTCAACGTAGTCTCCTTTCAACTCGATACACTTGACCCAGCGATGCTCCAACTTCTTTAACTCGTCCTAAAAATACCTTTTCTGGAGGCCTCCGTGGTGGCGATAATCTCCTCATTCGACTCAAATTTCTGCCCGGCGAGTGACTTTTTCAAGTTTGGAAATAAAAAGAAGTCACACGGGGCCAAATCTGGAGAATACGGTGGATGGGGTAGCTGTTCGTAGCCTAATGCGACCAATTTGGCGAATCACCGACCGATATTGCTCTTTTTCCATTTTTCTAAAATCCGCGGACACGCTCGCTTCCACACGCGGTAAAAACAAAACTACAAATCCAATATGGCTGAAATTTTGACAGTAGCCGTCTACGAGGATATACTACACGATAGTAAATTTCTCTTACGATAGTGGCACCATCGGGCGGTGGGGCTAAGTACTTATCGGACTGCCCACGTATGTACATACATATATATGTATCATAAAGAAATTTGGAAAATAATGGCGGAGCAGATCTGATTAGCAACAGTGAATACACAAATAAACACTTACATATATAGGGTGTCCCAACAGAAACTTGCATTTTAAATTGGCTGAAAAATAATAAACGCACAGATATTTGTCTCTCTATGTCACCGATGACTTGTCGAATATTGGCTCTCAAGCCGTCAATCGACGCTGGCGGATCTACATATTTAAATTCTATCCTTCACGCTAATGGCCGCTATATGGATTTCCCTTATCACCAGATTTTTAAGGAGCTTTCTTTGCGTTTGGGAGTATCTCCCAAGAGAAGAGAATATATGTAATAAGCACGAGTATATAATATATGGCAATCGGTCCAACAAACAAACAAACAACAACATATAGCTGATTTCATACAGTACCTACTGTTCCTGCAGGGCCAACTACTTACTTACGGTGCTGTTTTGGTCACGACCGTATGCACAGCACTTGTCGTGGAATATTCAAGTTATGTTGAATTGAATAAATGAAATCTGAACAAGACTGCTCTATATATACTTTTCACTGTGATGGTAAGAATTTAATGCTAAAACTCTGTAAACATATTAACCAAAAACGTTTTCTATCAACTCTTACACGTTTGATAATTGGATTAATTGGTGGCATTTATTTTTACATTTTACGAATTTCTCATCGGCCTGAGTATGAAACGTGAGTGTGACAAGCTTCCAAACAGTCTGATTTTTACGTTACGTTAGAGTTTATCAATAAAAACAGGAGCCAACAAGCGGAGTTTCGTTGCTCTACTTGTGCATATAAAGCCGCCGAAAGTGATCCAGTGGTACATAGCGCATTGCATTGGCTCTGGCTCGAGGTTTCCGTTTCCGATTCAAGCTTTGCAATAGAAAGTAATAAGAAATAATGTTTGTGAAACTAACAGATAGTACTCAAGGCAGAGAACTACTTCATGCTGCTGTCTATATCATTGGTACAGTGTGAGACATCTTGCGTTTTCCACTCCACGTCGTTTTCTGATGGAATCTGTATGATGTAAACAGTGACTATACCGTCGGAAGGAAGGGAAAATGTTGCGCGGCTAAATGACCATCAGAAAATCAGACCATCGGTCGTAAATGTCGCCAAACCGAACAGTGCCAGCCTCCACCTTTTTCGGCTGGGCCTAAGGCAAACAAGGCTGTACTTTACGTGCTGGTACCCTTAAGTATATGAACAGCCGTGCTCACAAACATACGATTACATGTCCGCACAAACATACATATGTATGCGACTATGTGCCTACATACATGTACATAACGCGAAAATGTACAAACCAACCTACAAATCTATTTACATTCCCAGATACTCGTGTATGTACGTAAGAATGTGTACAAGTATATTCCACATCGAAAGACTTGCCACACCATAAAAGTGTGACTCCCTTGAAACGCTGGAAAGTTGCTCATGGCTACATGAGCACATGTGGCGCAATTTTCGTCGCATGGGTCTTTGAAAAAAACAGAAATAATGAAACCATTCGCGAACTGGACAAGGAAAACACGGATACACTGAACAAACAAAATTGTCGCATGGAAAACGCAAGAAGGAAAAGGCCACGCACGTCTCAAAATGTCTTTCATCATCTGCCCTCACCTAAGGTTTCAGTCAGGCAAATGCACGGAAGTTGGGAGCGTTCATTTACAATGCAGAAGCTTTTTTCTTCTTGAACTCAATTATGGGTTATAGCAAATGGTTTTTCCAAGTATCGTATAGCGGAGTGACAAAAATCGAAAGAATAATCGTACATAAAATTTCGTAAGCAGTTATTGTATGAGCAAAGAACTTACTGTGCAAAATTTCGGAACTGTGCAAACGAAATCGGAGCAAAATAACGACAATCTCCCATACAAAATAATATATTTTTTTTGAGCAAGTGTTGTACAGAGATTCTTAATAATGGGTTATCGATGCTCCGGAAGCCCTCATTTTATGTGGTTTGATCAAAAAGTGCCCAAGCTAAAAAATTGGAGATCTTGAGTGGAATTAAATGGCGTCGCATTGAGGTCAAAGTTCGCAAAAGTGCTGGAAAATGTAATAAATCGTTTCGCAACTGCTCAGAAGTTGCGAAGAAGGTTAAAACCTATGACTGACCCCCACTAGTTTTTCCTTCAGAATATACTTTCGAACATACTTACCCCATCTCCAACCTTTAATGAGCCTTCCATACAAAAACAACGTTTACATAGAATGGGCTTCCATTACCCCCAAGTATCTCAAAGGCGTATCAATTGTAAAACTGATCCCCATTTATTTCCCCATCCGAATGTTTTTTCCATACATACTTACCCGCTATCTAAAACTCTTAAGGGGGCTGCCATACAAAACTAAACATTTTCAATGGGATGGGCTCCTTACAAGTGGTAAATGTCGAAAAGTAAGCGAGGAAACATTGTATCTCGGAAGCAACTGAATCGTTTTGAATGATTTCATAAACAATTGGCAGCATTTTTGAGTGAAAACACCAAATTGTGAAGTTGTACTTTTTTAGTTTTCTACGAAACGGAAATTAAAATCATCAAATTTTTCTAAAACAGCAAACAAATTAGTTAAAAAATTAGTTTAAAATATTGCGATTTTGCATACGGGTCTTCACTCAAAAGTATCGGTAACTTGTATTCAACTCAGATTCAGCTAAAGATTCAAATCAGATTTCATTCACTTGTTTTCTTTGTTTAGTTTTTTCATATCGGTTTTTTTATAATTAGAAAAATATTGGTGATGCCAGTCTTATATTATACGAAGTTTACGAAAACAGTAAGTTTTAGGGACTCGCTCATAATTTATTTTAATGTATTGAACCCCAAAGTAATAGCAAAAATTTTCTATTTGAACACATTTTGTTTCAACGCTGTAAGAGCTTACTTCAAGAGCTCATAACTTCTTTGCTGTCCAATCTTTTTTCTTAAAGCTTAGGATTTATGTTAATTGAGATATTCCCATCAAAACCTCATATTCAGATTTGTGTGGTTATAATATTTATTTTTGGCATTTTTGTCACAACTCCTTACACTGTGCGACGTGGTAAAGGACTCAAAATATTTGCGCGCGGGGTAAGAACTCTGCAAAAACAGTATCGACTTGATGATCTGCCATCTATTCGTATGGTCGAGATTAAAATCTTGGCGTTTGGGCTATGATGCTGTGGAAACTCAAACACACATACTCGTACAACTTTGTTATTAATGCGCATCCATGAATTCCAATTATATTGATTCCTCCTGATTCATAATTTCCACTAGTTCTTTGATTGTTTCAATTCATTTGTTTATGCCATCACCAGAATATTTAAATTTATTTTCAGTTGCCATATGTTAATTGTTTATTGATTTAAGTAAACAAAATCCAAAAATTATAATATATCAAGCCCCACGTAAATTTAAACAAAAAATACAACAACAAATTTAAATTAACAAATAGCAAATTCATTTTTTTAAGACCAACTTTTTAAACTCATAGGGTGATCAAAGAAGTTATGCATATTAATTAATTTGTCATAAATTACAATAAATCGACGTTCCTGTTTTAAGTATTTCCGTTTTGAGGAATTGAGAGCTTATCGGCTTCCGTCCACACGAAGATTTGCATGTTTGGTGGTCAAAGTCGAGGAATTCTGTCAGTGTATTGGGGTTTCGGTGTGGCCAGTCTGGCAGGCCACCTCTGTAGGTATGTACATATAGATGGGAGTATGCATGCCGTGTACTTTGATGGGTGTCTGCAGTACTGACTCGCGCCGGGCAGGGGTAGTATATGATCCCTTCCATCGAGTCCTAAATGTCCTTCTTTGAATATTTGAGCGAACGCACATCATCCGACCGTTGTGTCCGCTGCCTCGTCCACCAGTTTCGCCGTCGTTTTACGGTCGCCTGCTTCTGTTACTGCTCGGGGGCGTGGGAGACGGAGAGCGCCCGAGAGATGTGGCCAGAAGAGGAAAACTTTTAGCACGGCGCATTTATTTTCTATTCTACTTATAATATATGTCAGAAACAGGATACGTGGCATACACACTCGCATGTGACATTCACACACACACACGCGGCCAAAGTATTTATTTTGTATTCGAACGCAGGCGGCCGATGTGATGCTATTGGAACTGCTGGCTGTCCACGGCGCGGGCGAGCGCGCAGAGCTGGCGCACGAACGAGGGAACGGTTGGTGGTTGGCGCGCCGTGGACGCGGGACGGCTGCATTAGGTAGCCCGAGGGTGTGAGTTTTGCGCGGACAGCGACGGACATTGAAAAATGGCGTGAATACACATGGGTGATTCGCGTGTTGCTGTGACTACCTCGATATCGTGCGCGTATGTGCGACGAAGATGAAGAAAGGAAAAAGGCGCTTCAATTTTTTCCACATAAACCCCCTCACTTTGACCCGCCGGAGTCCAACGCGCAAATAATTTATATTTCAGGGGTTGATGATGAAGCTTCGCAGGGCAATCAAACGATCGATAATTTTCAATAGTGTTTCAAGATATTTTCTGCAAAACGGTGGCGGCGCTTTCAAAAGGAATTATAAAATACTACACTGCATACAATACACATTCTATACATATACATACATCTGTGTATGTATGTAGTCGTGTCTGTGCATATTTCGGTGTTTTCTCTTGAAAAATCTTTAAAAGATATCGAAATGCCAGTTCCTTGGCATACGGAAAGTAGAACCACTTCTCCCTTACCTTTGACTTCTAACAGATATGTGCACATGGCACATACTTATTCGAATAGGCATACGCGAAATATAAGCTCCAATTACGAATTCACTTTATTTAATTCAATATTCCATTCAATTTGTCATTAAAGGTAAAACTAACGATGCTGGAAAACTGGCAGCAAATCTCGAATCCTTACTCAAAAAACATAACTCCAACCACTAAACCTACGGCAGCCACCTAACGCTGCAAACTTGGCTTGGAATTTGGCTCAGCAATCTTTGGAGTATCGTATAGCCATTTCCCAATGTATATTTAGGTGATTTAAAGTCCTTCAATATCAAACCGAGATTGTGTATGTTTATTCTCCGGTTAATGGAAATATGTATTATATATGTGTGCATATTTAATTCAATTGCGAAAATTTAATCATTTAGCTTCATTCATACATATGTACATCACAAACTTTGCGACTAAATGTTTATACAACTCAAGCAAAACACACACAATAGCTAAGGCGAAATAGCGGATGCTGAGACCGGCATCTCTTTGCGTTGCACACAATGCATGTTTGTGTCAATGTTTCTTTACCCAGGCAACTAACTACGTGTGATGAGATAATTGCAACCATGCTCGCCTTGCTTGTACAAGCTGTTGCATGTCCCTATTTTCATTTTTGAGTGTTGCCGCATACGAATAAGTGGCACGCACCGTCAGTGACATCGCCAAATTGTAAGTTTTTGTGTCCAGGCATTTTTGCAATTTTTTCTGCATATGCTGCATGCAGCAGCCACTTGGAAGAGGAAAAGAAATCGGCAGTGCAGTCCGCGTCCGGCCGGTTTGTGCAGGCTGCAGGCGAAAAATATTGAATTGCAAAACTGCGTTACGTGTGCGCTCGCCGCTGCAAGCCAACATGGCAAGAGTCGAGGCGCGCAAGGACGAACATTAAATGGATTGGACGTTGGCATCGTCGCCACAATGCGATTTTGACGAGTCGTTGGCTGCCTCGCAAAAATCCGATTGCGCGCGCACAAATGTGTGTGCGTTCTATGGACATCCACGTGCCACGTGCGAACAGCGCGAGATATTATTGCGACTTGATTTATCAACAACCAGTTCAGCCTTTAAGGAGCAACTCTATCGGCGGAAAAAATCACTTTAGCCTCGCAGTTGCACAGTTGTACGGGGGCGCACTGGCCATTGTGCAGGCATCCACGCGCGCACTCCTGTCAGCGCATTCCGGTCGCAGGACACCCGCCGACCGACATGAAGAACACAGTCAATTGGCGGTTTGTTTGCAAACATCCACGATTTTAATTTACATAGCCACAATCCCGGCCAGACAGCGGCATTTGGAACTTGCAACAGTTGTGAAAAAACGCAGCGCCATGCGGATGCACGGCGCACTTGTACTCTGGCACGAATTCAATGCAGCGAGCAAAAAAGCGAAGCGTGCGAGTGAATGCATTTTGCCGTTGCGCTGCTGCCACCGCTGGTGTGTGAAGTGCGCCATTTGGCCGCATTCCTCTCGGCCGTGATTGTTGGTGATGGATGCAGAACGGGACTGAGACGCCGAAGTGATAGGTGATAACTACCACAAAAGCCTCACGGATGTTGCCTCTGCGGATTGCGAACAAAAAACGTTCGCCTCTTTTTTCGGGATGCATGTTTTGATTCGTTGGCTTTGAGGCTCTTAAACGTTTCTCGTTGCTGTTGTTGGCGTCGCTTGGTAAAGGGCTTTGAATGGAGGTGTTCGTTGCCTGATGTAGGCGATAACCGTTCTACAGCGGTTGCATTCAATCGCCGGTCAACAGGTGCGAATCGCTGTCACTATCGACTTAACAATTCGGGTGTGGCGGATATTCGAGGAGTGCAGTTTATTTAGCCATTCACTAAAGGCCCTGTTTGACGCATTTCTTCACAATAGATAAGACCCTTTAAATTATGAGATATCTGAACTTTTACTTATATAGTGTATTGATATATGCAAGTTGAGATTACGTTGTCGCCGATATTCAATCACGAAGGCCAACGAATATTGTGCCAGTCATGTATGGGTTTTGTTTTTTGTTTTAACGAGGAGAGAAGCATCAACAGCTACCCGATCAGTGCGAGACTTTAACACGCTCAACCCTCCTCTCGTCCGAACTGTTACCCCCCCTGGAACCACTGTGAACATTGCCGCTTAATGGTCTGTGTTGTTGTGGCCGTGTTAAGGGCGCCTTGCCGCTGTTAGAAGAGTTCTTGTGCGCTGCTTCTGTGTTTTAAGCGGCCCAACTCTTGTTGCCCGTAGTTAATTATGCACGCACACAACGCCTCAAGCTCTGCATTACCGTAGCCGCCGCTGAAGATACTTCTCGCCAGTTTTCTACTCTGCTGCACATAGGCGACACCAGATTAGTTTGCCGTGAGCGTTGGCCTATCACTGCGCCCGGATTAAGATAAACCTCGCGGAAACGCGGGCACTCGATGAATACGTGCTGCGCGGCCTCGTATTCACCCGGGCAGCGCGGACAGTACGGATCCTCTTTGTACTTGTGGAGGTACTGTTTAAGCCGTGCCCACTAAGTATTTGTGTGCTGTGATAGCTCACCGTGTTTGCGGTTCACCCACTTGCCGATGTCGCTAATGAGGCTATATGTGCAGCGGCTTTTGTTGAACTGGTTCCATCAGCGCTGCCATTCCATTACGGTGTTACGCCGTTCGGTTATCTTAGCGGCGTCAGAGAATTTCGCGCCTGGCATCACCGGCACCAATAGATCAACGGGCGGTTTGCTGCCAGAAATGCTACAGCGCGTTTGCCTTTCGTAGAGGCTTTGAACTTCATTGCATCTGCGCAAATAGGTGCTGCATACAAAATTATTGCGCTGGTCACTCTTGAGAGCAGTAGGCGGCAGCGCCAAAGTGCAACATTCACACGCGCCGCTTTCTCACAAACTACCTTTAGGTGCTCTTTATAGGTCAGCCTGGAGTCAATCAGCACTCTAAAGTACTGCAGAAGTTATCTGCTGTTGCCCCACGGTGACTGTGAGAGCCTCGCTCACTCCCTTGTGCTCAGAAAATCCGCCTCCGTTTTGGATGCAGCCAGCTCTAGTTTTATTTATTTCTCTATTTCAAGTCTATGAACAAGTACTTACAGACATTTTAAAACTTAGATCTAGAAAACATGTTTAAAAGCATTATTAAAAATAAATTTCGAATACAAAAATCTAAATTGCATTTATAAATTTTTTAAGTTCCATAAAATGCGAGTTTAAAGCCTAATTTGCTCGACAAGTACTTAAATAGAATATGCAGAATTGCAGAAATATTTGCGTAAAAGCTCTTTGAGAACAGTTATCACAACTAATGTCACTGTACGTTAAATATGCATTATGGGAGAAGGCTGGAAAGAGTAAAGTAAGTGCACTGTGAACATCACAGATACTGTGCGATGAGACCACAAGGTAAGTGCCGAAGCATCGCGCTGCTAGTTTTTTGTCGTTAAGCTGTTCAATGAGACACTATGCATCGCGAAATCTGCCCGAATGTCCAAGCTAATACAAATTGAATCCAAAGCCCCAGAGGCATAAAATACTTAGCAATAATCGCCATTTCATATCCCAACAAGCTAATAAGCCATCAATCAATGAAAACAGCAGCAGCCAAGTGGTCTATTCGTAGACAGCAATAAAGTTGCAGTAAATAAAAAAACTCATGGTTGAAGTAAACGCAAAGAAGCATAAAGCGCGCCGTAAAAGATTTAGTGTAGCGATGAACACATCATCAGCACTCGCAGTAACCGCCACACAGGTCCCCAGATCTATGCCAGATCAGATTCATAAACTCGTCACAAGTCAGCCATTCGCCGCCCTCCTTCGTTCGTCAGTGCAGGAGCCGCAAACAACACTTCACATATCATATGTTGATCCTTGTCGTACGCCACGTACGTACTGGACGTACATCCGCAGAATCATGTACTTGCATACTGACCTTGCGTCGTGAACGTTTATGTTCTCAGAATCAGCTATAAAACATAAATAAACATTTTATTTCCCTTGTCGGTTAGAGTGGAAAGTTGCGAATGCGATGATTTGTACCAACACGAAAGAAACGAAGGAGTCTGCGTGTGTTTGCATGTTTCGGCACAGTGCTTGGATAGAGATGTCGTTGGCGGTTGAGGTAAGCATTCATAAAAATCGCACTCACAGCAATAAAATCGCAAGTAACACAGCTACTTAAAGTGGTGCTCCATCAGCATTAGCATGCCAAGTATTCCTACTGTCAATTATCAAATACGTTTTAAACGGTTGGAGCCCTCGTTACGTAATGTTCACAATAAAGGACAAGAGGGATTTCTTTTCTTTTTGAGAACAGCACCACAATTATTACTATGTACTAAGTATTATATTAAAATATATAGTATATATATTTGCAGATACTGAATCTGCTGCAGAAATCAGTCCATCCATGACTAAAATCTGGCTACGCCTCTGTCTCAAGTGATTTTCGATCTCTGTTTACGTTTGCTGAACCTTACGTTTATGGATGAATCAAAGCCGAAGCCCGCAGATGATGGCTGGATGAAGGTTGTGAGGAGCCTAATGCCTGTATTTTTCAATTAGAATTTAATTTGCCAGTGATATAAGTTTAAGTTACGTATGTATGTAATAGTTATGCCAAAGTCTTATAAAGTCCGTTTCATAATGATAACCCCACTCGATTTTCCTGAATATCCCGAAAACCTCTAGTAATATCAAAAAAGCGTGTTCTGATGAAATTGCACTGGCTAATAGTGTAATTTGGTAATAATAAAAAAAATCAAAAATCGTGGTTACTTCTTTATTAGAAAGACTTTTTTATATATTCAGTGTTTCATATTTATAACGCCACTTGTGTTAAGTAGGCAAAAAAGGTTTGAAGAAGAAGAAAAACACATGGTTAGTTTTGAAACTGCTTTCCTTTATTTAACACAACATTCTATCACTCATGCTATGAATAAATGTTTGCATTACATTTACATCGATGTTGTACCATTCTTTGAGAATGGCAGCCTTTAGTTCAACATCGGTGTTAATTTGCCTGTTTCCTGCGTAGACACGACGAACTAGAATTCCCCAAACATTTTCAAAGGGGTTGAGGTCTTGGGAGTAGGCCGGCCAATCCATAACTTCTACATTATTGGCTGAAAACCAAGTCATGGTTTCGCGACTTGTGTGGATGACCGCATTGTCCTGTTGGAATACATAGCCATTGGATGTCTTTTGACTCAAAAAAGGAAGTAGACTCATGCGCAGCACGAAAATGTATTCACTACTTTTCATTCGGCTCGATGTAAATTGTGGATCGAGACATCCTTCAGATGAAATAGCACCCCAGACTATCACTGTTCCACTATCGAAGTTCCATTTGGGAAAAATATCAGTGATGGTGCGCCAGACTGTTGTCCAGGACACACTGACGTCACAATTGCTCTTTAGTTGGCTCAGCGTTTGCGAAGAGTTGCTTGCCTCGCGTATAATATGGATTCGCTGCCTTGAATCTACATTTTTTTTCGCCCAGAACGTTTCTTGGAGCCGTAGGAATCTTTGTTCCTCGAAAAATTTTGGACAACCATTTAGCTCCTGTCAATCCTGCGCCCAATTTCGCGAGCCCTACGTTTTCCTGTTTAAAAGCGAGGATTTGTCCAGTCTCGATATCGGTTAAACGTTTTCTCGTGGCATCATACATAAAATGATTAATTCTTAACTATATAGTTAACTATATCCGTATGCAACCAAACTGCAGCATTGATTTGAAAAATTATGAAAGGGACCTTATATGTACATATGTGTAAAATTCCTTACCAAAATTCCAGCAAAAAACTATTATACTAAAATTTTTTCAACATGAAAGTAAAATAAACATTTATCTATATATATATATATATATATATATATATATATATATATTATTGTTTGAATACGATCCGACAGGTGGGAGTCGGATCTACACAACCTTCATTTGAATATGAAATATCGTCGAAATAACTTTGGAACCACAGGTTCTATGACATTTGGCACAGACTTATGACTAATACGCCGCCCATACAACCCTCATTTTTAATGTGAGGATTCTGTATACCGTCGTCTCATAGATGTCTCATTCTACTGGTAAAATTTTATGCGTGTTGAAGCGTACAAAAAATCCTTACAAATTATGAGTTACAAAAGTTTTTGTTTTTATTTACATTATTTGATTTATGAATTTACTAAATTTAAAAACTATAAATGGCAACTACAAATTTTAAAGAAAATTGTTGAAAATACGAAATTAATTTATTTATTTGAAAATATAAACTAAAATTGTCACAACTCTATTTAAAATTAACTCCAACAAAGTTATATCTCGTCCAAAGTTTCAAGATTGCAGTTGTGGTTAACTTTTTAAGCTTTTGCTTATTGGTAAAAAGATGCATTGTGCACAGTATTAAAACATAAATGCGAAAATTAAAAATTTTGAGTTGTGCCTTTTTTGAAGTGGGTGTGCGACATGTTCCATGAATTCAGTTACATTAAGACAGCAGTCTTACTTGTACTCAGTGGCGCACACAGGATTTGATTTTGGAGGGGTTGCGTACACAGCTTTCAAGCCCGATTACAGTTTTCCACCCAAAATGTTTGCAAGATACACATTTTGAGACGAATTTGAACCCCAAAGGGGCTTTTTGCGTGTGCCACTGCTTGTACTATATGCGGTCCTATAGTTCCAGATACTCAGGCATATTATTTGAAAAACTACAAGTTATTATTAAAGCCCATGAAATCCCATGAATCACAAATGCGTTTATACAAATGCAAATAAAATGTATAGATAAGTGAAATAGTCAAGTGCGAAGGTCTTCTAAGAGGCGTCGTCCCGCCTTGTTTTTGAAAATAACTGCAATTTGTTTGCTGCTGAAAATAAATTGCAAATATCCACGGCATCCTAAGCTGAGGAAAGAGGAGAGAAGGGAAGTCTCGTGGTTTAATCATTTTTTATTCCATTCCTTGGGGTGTTACACTTTCTGCACTGAAGCTAATGCAGCTGCAACAATATGGGTTATGGAATGTATCCTTAAAGTTTCTAGTCAACGATTTGCAATTTGCTGCAAATTCCCCATAACTATTCATGTCTTTAAAAATTGATTGTATGTATGTTCGGGCTTGGGCTCGGGCTCTTATGTAAACATGGGTGTGGAATGGAGAGTGAGTGCGCAACTCTACGTACTCCCACACACAGGTCGTACAATAAGGAGAAAAATATCAGTGGCAACAACAACAATACGTGGGAAGAAATAACAAAAAAATGAAAAACGTTTTAGTCTGCGTCATGTCCACATGTCAATTTTCTTTGCTGAATTTTCATCTTCGCGTGTTTGAAAAAGCTTTCCTCGTCCGCTGTCCTGCGCAGCACTGTACACACACTTCACCGCACACTACAGCATTGCATACGAGTACATATCGCATAGCTCGCCCGTCTGCTCCCACTCGCAGCGGCACACTTGTCCGCTGCGCGACCCTTGTGTGATGCTGCCTATCCGCTTACTTTCTTCTGCTGCTGTCACACACGAAATTTCACGTCGCTGCTGTCCAAATCCCACATGTGCAGAAGGCATTTCCGTTTTCTTTGTGTCCATTTGTCTTCAATTTATTTTTTTCCACGTCCATTTTCCTTTTTATCGTTTGCGCTTTGACCAACAAACAGCCTGCCGAGAACCCCGCGAAATTCTTAAAAAGTGGGCGGCAAGGAGCTGCCACTAATGCTACGACGCTGGGTGGGGGACACTGGCCACGGGCAGCGACTCTGGCGATAGCTGTGGCTGTGGCTGTGTTAGCGCGATGGCAGGATTCGCGCCGTGCTGATTGCGATTCCGAAGGGCTCTGGCCGTGCTCTCAATACTCGCAAGATTGCGGGATGCGTGGTAGCAGCGTCAACGTCAACGTCTGCGCCGGCAACGACTTTGCTGTTGCCGGGCTGAATATAATGCAGCCGTGAATTCTACACGGACTGTGGTCTATACTTTCGTGTTTATATCGCCAAATAGCGGCCGTTTTGAGTTCGAGGGAAATTTAACTTTAGTCACATGTCCAGCTCGAACATACATTCAACCATACATATCTACTATATATGCAGCATACATACTACACATGGCGCTGGGGGAGTGGAACGAAATTTCATTTTGTACGGTCAGCGTCTGGCTGAAGAAAAGATGTTTGGCACGACGGGACAATCGAGGGAGCCGCCGGCAAAAACGTACACAAGTAAGGTGAATTATTCGAAAGCTGTTGTCGAATGGATATAAATATTTTTGAAGCATGATTATATGACGGTTTCGGATATACTATACGTACGCACGATACGCGGGATCTCAGAGCAATTTTCACAAAATTTCATATTACGAATGGAAGCAATTTATAGCTTTTTTTTGTTTTTAAATTTACTCTTTTCATACCAAAGACGTATACAAATGTATATACAACACGATTTTGGTTTCAGTGACTGATTCATTGTCGTCGGACCATAACCGAACCAAACTTAAACGACTTGAACCTTTAACTTGATATTAAGCCCATAGTTAGTGTAGAACCAGTAAAAACAATTCGTGGCGCTAATTTAAGAAAAAACTGGACAATTATGCTTTGCATGAAATTGAATTTAGAACATAAACTTAAAATAAATCAATTCCAAACAACTAAATATTCATTTAAAAATGAAGACAGAAACACGAAAAGTGTTAGGTTAGGTGTTCCACTTGGTTCCTTTCTCTAAGTTTAGGCGGTGGCCTTAGCTCAATTCATAAGAGCGTTAAACCGCGATTCTGAGGCGGTGCTCAACCGCTGGTTCGAGCTCCCTGCGTAGCCAATATATACGTGGGTGGTCCGATAAGTAATTAGCCTACAAAAGAAAAATGAAAATTTTGGAAAAGTGGCGATTTATTTCTCAACGTAGTCTCCTTTCAACTCGATACACTTGACCCAGCGATGCTCCAACTTCTTTAACCTGTCTGAAAAATACGTTTTCTGGAGGCCTCCGTGGTGGCGATAACCTCCTCATTCGACTCAAATTTCTGCCTGGCGAGTAACTTTTTCAAGTTTGGAAACAAAAAGAAGTCACAAGGGGCCAAATCTGGATGGGGCAGCTGTTCGTAGCCTAATGCGACCAATTTGGCGAATCACCGACCGATATTGTTTTTTTTCCATTTTTCTAAAATCCGCGGACACGTTCGTCTCCACACGGGGTCAAAACAAAACTACAAATTCAATATGGCTGAAATTTTGACAGTAGCCGTCTACGAGGATATACAACACGATAGTAAATTTCTCTTACGATAGTGGCACCATTGGGCAATGAGGCTAAGTACTTATCGGACTGCCCACGTACTTAAAGCAAAATATTTTTCGACGACTGCTTCGAAATGGCAAACCGCTAAGCGTCAAATCATTTTCCAAGTTCTCAAATTTCGTTCACAATCGCATCATTCACAATCTCATCCAAATCACGCGAGTTGGTGAGATCATATGTTTCGGGAAATATTGGTATTTGGAATTCCAAATTTATAAAGAAAGAAGCATTGAATCAGTCAATTGCTAAGATTTCCTTAGAATGTGCATACTAAACATAGATATATATGTACACATATGCGTAGAATCATATTTTCATTTCACTCTCGAGACGCGCAAAAGCCAGAGTTTCATATTTTTTCTACTTGAATTTTTCGCAGTCGTTGCGGTCTCGCGGAGAGAGTAGAGTGCTGCCGCACGCCACAGTACGAGATGTCCAGCAGCAGGTTGACAGGCTCTGGTGAAGTAGCCCGTTTCGTGCTAATTTCGATCCACGTAGGATAGAAACTTTGTATTGTTCTTGTAGCCAAGCACACGAGCGACCATGCGCCCGCGTAAATGTACACACACACACGCACACACGTATAGTTAGTATATCGCACAGTGGAAGCACAGTCCAACATAATTGCACAGTCTTCTATAAATATGGGCATACATCGTACAAACCCATACATACACACATGCACGCATATGCATACATAAATACACATACGCATGTATGTATGTAAGTGTGTGGGGACGAGTATTTACACATTTGTGTGTGCTTATGTGAATACGAATGCATCTATAAAATTATTCTTGAGGGACCGCGCCAGAACACACACACAAACACACCCACACAATGTGTGTGTGTGGGGAAGGCTCTGCAAAATGCACAAGTGAAGCGGTTCGTGGTTTGCGGGCGGGTGGCTGCTGTTCGGTGGTTCAGCGTAATCGTCGGCCGATGGCGGCGTAGTAACCCCTTTCGCGTTTTTATTTTACAAACGTGTACGAAGCCCACCGCTCCCCTCCCCTCCTTCTCGAGCGGACGCCTCGGCCCGCTGACTCAGATATTCGGTGGGTTAGAGCGTTGGTTCGTGTTGTATTTGATGGCGAGGACAGCGAGGACAGCATTTCACGCGCCACCAACCTATTTAATAATTTTGTAAAGGCCAGGCAAAGAAGCGAGCAGTAAGGCAAGGAACGGAGCGGACGGAAGAAAAGTTGCCTTATGCTGACGACGCCAAACTTAACTGGACCGAAACCATCCCGTGCTGTGCGCCGCCATCACTCTTCCGCGCGCGCTCCCGCGGCATGTGCACCCATACATGTGTGCGTTGTAATCAACCGGACCGGCCGGAAGAGGCCGGACTGGAATGGGTCGACGGACCGCGCTGACCCAACCGTCCGAAGCAGTGACATAGTAAACGAGGATGGCGGCGAAATGGAGCTGATGTGAGGTGTTGCGCACACAAAACGCGCACATGCAGACACTTACACACACACGCCCATTCGTATTTTCCTACACACACATATAAACTTGGGCTTTAAGCCTGGAGTGAAACGTTGTGAGTTGTGGTGCAAGTGTCCAAAAAAGGGATGGAATTACTATAGAAATGCCCATCTTATTTGAAAAATTAGAAAATGTTATGCGTATATTTTATCCTTTTGAAAGCGGTCAGCGGTCCGCTCGTATGATGGGCTGCGCTAAGCCTCGGCGCAAGGCTCGTTAAATCCTTGAATGTGTCCATATACAATACATATACGGTTAGGGAAAATTTCGGGCGATATCTACGTGTGCTTGGCTACTTCTGTCCATTTGCGTTCGTGTGTGGTTTTTGTTGTTTGGTTTAATTACAAATTGCCAAAAAAAAGGGTTAATAGTGAAAGTGGATTTTTCTGTTTGGACTACATGTTTTTAGAGCAAACTTTAAATTCCTACAGCATCCACATTTCCATGCACTCGTGTCCCCACATACATAGTCATATATGTTATAGTACAGTCGTACGGCATGAGTACATATATGTGCGAGCGCCTCGGCCGGATAATAATTGCCGCTGCTAAATGAGACAACATTTATCTGGCTAAAAACTTTAATAAGCATTCCTGCTGTTTACCTTCTGGGAATGCCTAGTGGAGAGATAATAAGAGGAGCTGCCTACGCACGGGTGACTCGCGGCGACTTTGGTCCCAGGTGGTCTCCGACAGGAGTATTTTGAGAGTTGTGGAAGACGCCAACAGGTGTTGCTTTGACCGCAGTGGGTATTTGAGCAGCTTTCCTTTCCCGAACAACCGACTCTATAAGACGATTCTTCTGAGTGCGCTCTTTTATGCTGCGTAAAATTTGCACGAACTTCTGCCTTGTTTGCTGCGACGACGACTCTCGAGCTCTGTCGGGTTCCGTTCTGTAGCTTTTTAAAATAGTGCATAACCATTGGAGTTACAGGACTTTAAAGTATTCGCATCTTCTTTTTTTTACGAACATTTTTTAACTCTAAGGAGGTCGCCACGGTCGTAGGGTGTAAACGGCTTTGCCAGAGCGAAGATGCCGTCACACTATGCAAAAAAAGCGCTTTCAGAAAATTTTTCCATTCCAGAAACCAAAACTTGCATAGTGTGATTGTTATTTTCTGAAAGTAAATTAATTTCGGATAGGAATTTCATCGCGCTGCTGCTGCACTTGCGAGTATTTCGCTTTCCGGATTGTGCTGAGCAACCCTGCGTAAATTAAGTGTGTTATTTATTTATTTAAATTTAGCCTTTGAAAACCATTCTTACAGACTAATTAACAATATGGAAAACTAAAATTTGTAGGAGATACAAATATTGTTTGGTAATGATCTTTATTCGTTGACAGAAGCTTACAGACTGCCCTCAGCTTCTACATAACAAGAGTGCTTAAGAGAAGGAGAGTGACACTTAAATACATTCCCATCCCTATATACCAGGTATATCATTTATATTATTTTTTTGCAAAAATAAAACACTAATTTCTAATGGGAAAGTAAATAACATTTTTTTCAAAGTATTGGCCATTGCTAGCCACACATTTTGTTCATCTTTCAGGCACTTTATGGACACCGCGCCAATAGAATTGTTTGTCTTTTGAAGCAAACCAATCAGACACCCAATTTTCGACTTCCTCGTAGAAATCGAAGTGCTGCTCAGCCAATGCGTGTCCCATCGACGAAAACAAATGGTAGTCGGAAGGAGCCTAGTCTGGTGAATACGACGGGTGGGGTAGCAGCTCCCAGCCAAGTGCTTTGATTGTATCCTGAACCGGTCTTGCTTTGTGTGCAGGTGCATTGTCATGGAGCAAAATTACCTTGCCGGGTCTTCTGGCCCATTCTGGTCGTTTTTCGATCAATGCATGGTTCAAATTGATCATATGTTGTCGGTAGCGATCAGTATTAACGGTTTCGCCAGGTTTTAACAATTCGTAATACACCACGCCACTCTGGTCCCACCAAACACTCAACATTGTCTTCTTGCCGAATCAATCTGGTTTTGCAGTCGATGTTGAAGGTTGTCCCGGATTAACCCATGATTTTCTCCGTTTAGGATTCTTAAAATAGATCAATTTTTCATCGCCAGTAACAATTCGATGCAAAATTGATTTTCTTTCGTGTCTTTGAAGCAAAATCTCACAAGTGTGTTTTCGGTTTTCCATCTGCCTTTCATTCAATTCATGTGGCACCCATTTTCCACACTTTTGGATCTTTCCCATAGCTTTTGAACGGACAGAAATTGTTGCTTGTGCAAGATTTGCTTTTGACTCAATGTCATCTTTTTCCAATATCGTTTGCAATTCGGCGTCTTCAAATTTTTTTGGTGGTCTTCCACGTTCTTCACTTCTCACATCATAATCATTATTACTGAACCGTTGAAACCATCTTTTGCATGTTGCTCTCGATAGAGCATGATCACTATATGCCTCGACAAGCATTCGATGCGACTCTGCAGCATTTTTCTTCAAATGAAAACAAAAAATTAATGCTTTCCGCAAATCATCACTATGTGGTACAAAATTCGACATTTTTAACACGATGAAAAAATATGATGTTGTTTGTTCAATGACTTGATGTATACTAAATATGCTTGACAGATGTCATAGCAACAAAACAAAAAAAAAATTAAGGCTCGTTCACAGCAAATATTCCCTACCGAGACATTTGTATCTTGAGGCTCACTTCATACTGATATACCTGGTACTTATTTAACTGGCCATAACAACCTCTAGGCGACTCTACTTTGCACGCGCCTTCTCCAGTTGGTTACACCAAAAGAAGATAGGGTCTCTTCAACTTGGTGCTTCAACGGGATATACGGCCTCTCGTTTTCGCTGAAGCTTTATCGTCCATACGGCAGGCGTATCCGCTGGATGTTAATTCGCTGTGCTACGCCCATGTCTTTTCATAGCTCATATAGCTCGTTGTTAGTTCGTATATTATAGTGGTCCCCAAAATTTTGCTAAGTACTTTTCTCCCGAACACCCCAAGGGTCACTGTGTCGTTACGCGACAGTATCCATGGTTTCGCGCCATAGAGAAGCACGGACAAAATAATGGACCAGTTACCCAAGACGTAGAATTTGAGCTTAACCGTAACCGTAAACTTACAAAATTTAAGCGATTAACCTAAACTTAGTTCCCGTAAACGTAAACTTAGAAATCAGCTGATTTTCCTAGCCGCTGCGAGTCCCTGCGTATAGACAGCATATACTTCGTCTTGCCCTCATTTACCACCAGATCAATTTTGGAAGATTCTCGTTCGATTCCCGCAAAGACAGCGGTGACATCTTGCTCGACATGAACCTGACAGGTTGGTGATTTAATAGCCGATTCGTAGTAGGAGTGAAATTTTTGGTTTTTTTTAACATATAATACTACAAAATAAATTTACACTTTTTCAAAATGCCAACTATCAATCGCCGTTCACCCTTTCCCCATACGTTTGAAATTTGTTTTGTAACAAATGTTGAAACCAGTATTGCATTTACATTTCAAACTAGTGGAATTTTTGGTGTCACAATGGGCCCATATAGATGCCTAAGTATGTGGGGCAGCCACTAAACCAACCTATATACCTCTGATCTTTACATTTCTGATTTCTTGATACTCAAGTTACATTTCATAACTATTTTTCTTTCTAAATAATGACCCGAACACATTCAAGACAACAGCGACACGGCCACATAACTTCAAGATAGCGTCGGCTTCTACTGTCGTCATGTAGTCAACGTGATTGCAATGAAAGCGACAGCATCATCAGCACAATCATATTTTTGAACTCCTAAACACAAGTTTTCAATGCTTGCGTACTTTCTTAATTCATCTTTATTCATTTTCACTCATTTATCGTTCTACAATAAATTTAAGACAAGTAAAAAATAATAATAATTTTTGGTACTATTGAATTTTAACTTAAATACTAGACAGTTTTGAATTGTTGTTCAAAGCACACCGTAGGAATGGACTGATTTTGTATTTTGATATATGGAGTCGTGTCGGTGCAATGGTCTATGTTTTCGGAGAATAAGTCGTTAGATAATTTGCGTGACCTCTCTTTCGCTCTCTATAGAAATGTATAACTATAGAGAGGGAGAGAGAATAGCTAAGCTAACGTAAAGTACCTCAGGCCCCCTCCCTAGTTTTTACATAGTCCATGAAAGTCTGTAAGATGGCATAAGAAATGTTCAATTTCAATTGGGTTGTATTATTATACATTGTATTTAAACATAATAGTTAATCAGATAATCAAATTAACTATTAATGATTATGATGAATAATCGTACTCATTTTTAATTTGATTATGATTACACTGCACAACAAAATCAAAATTTTTTTAAAATAACAAGGTTCTGACAATGGATTCTGGTAGAGGGGACCAAAAAAAAATATACGTGTATCGGCGTTTTGAAAGTTTACGTCTGAATTTTTTTTTAGGGGGGGTCAAAGTTTTCCCCTTTTTGCTCATTCTTATTGTGATTCGGCATACGAAACCCATGTAACCTTACATTTTAGGTATATGATGTGTTCAGCAATTTGATGTAAAATACTACGAAGAATATTTTTGTGGAGCATTTTAACCCTGTAGCTACTATTTTTATGGGTCAATTTGACCCTTTTTTTCTAAAATGCCAAAAATGTCCTGTAAAACAGAACTTTTTAAGGATAAAATGTAGCACGAAAATATTCGCCGTACAATTCTACGATAGGTCTCTGAATACATCAAAGCTCAGAAATTAGTTTCAACGCCAGAATTAAGCCAAATCTGAAAATGTGTTTAAGTGTTTATTTCGTACTTAATCAAAATTGGTACTAAAATGTCCTACAAAACTTGCACGTAGAGTAGCAGATGGAAGGGCAACCAATATCCCAAAAAACAATGGGAGCCGAGAGCTGAAGGGACATTAGGCGAGCATAATATTTTCCATCCACCACTTGTGCCAACAAAAAAAATTGTTTTACAACCGTTACATATAAAACTTGGTGTGATAAACAATTTTGTTGAGTGTTTGGATACAAATGGATCGGCATTTAACTTTCTGAAGACATTGTTTCGAAAACTAAGCGAAGCAAAGATACAAAAAGGTATGAATGCTAAAACTTTACTTTTTTCATATTGGTTTCATACCAATAAATATAAAAACTCTCGTGTTTTCATTATAAGAGGTGTTTTTGTTGGTCCTGAAATAAAAAGGCTTATGCGTAGCGCCGAATTCGATCAAATGCTCTCACCAAATGAGATTGTCGCATGGAAAAGCATTAAAGGAGTCATTGACAATGGAGTAGGCAAAAATTATATCCTGCTGCTCGAATGCACGTCGACACCATGATGAGTGCATTCGAAAAACTAGGTGTTCATGTGTCACCAAAAATTAATTTTCTGAATTCTCATATGGATTACTTCGAACATCAGTTGGCAACAGAATCCGATAAACATGGGGAACGATTTCATCAGACATCCCCATCAGGGGCTGATTCAGAAATATATTTCAGGGGGGGTTTCAAAAAGTAATTATTTAACACTTATAAAATGTCTTTTAATTTGTATGTAGTTTTAAAATCGATCCTAATCGATCGGCGGGGTTCAACCCCCAAACCTCCTCCCCCTGAATCCGCCACTGGCCCCCATTGAGGAACGGTATAAAGGCAAAAGTATTCATTCTTTTATAGCTGATGTATGCTGGAAATTGTTTGAACGGTGTGGAATTGCCAAGAGCTAAACGAAAAATATAATATAAAAGTATAAATAACCAAACTTTTTCTCCTTATTATATATATTATATATCCTATTTATATATATTATATTTAGAGCTTTCTTTTGTACGGTGACTTATAGTGAAATTTTGCACTCAACATTTTTCCCATACACACTAACCCTCAAAAATCAAGTTTTGTAGGAGATTTTAGTACCAATTTTGATTAAGTACGAAATAAACACTTAAACACATTTTCAGATTTGGCTTAATTCTGGCGTTGAAACTAATTTCTGAGCTTTGATGTATTCAGAGACCTATAGTAGAATTTTATGGCGAATATTTTCGTGGTACATTTTTTCCTGAAAAAGTCCTGTTTTACAGGACATTTTTGGCATTATAGAAAGAAAGGGTCAAATTGACCCATAAAAATAGTAGCTACAGGGTTAAAATGCTCCACAAAAATATTCTTCGTAGTATTTTACATCAAATTGCTGAACACATTATATACCTAAAATGTAAGGTTACATGGTTTTCGTATGCCGAATCACAATAAGAATGAGCAAAAAGGGGAAAACTTTGACCCCCCCTAAAAAAAAATTCAGACGTAAACTTTCAAAACGCCGATACACGTATATTTTTTTTTGGTCCCCTCTACCAGAATCCGTTGTCAGAACCTTGTTATTTTTTTTTGTGTTGTGCAGTGTTATTAGTTATAATCAAATTTTTTTATTATGATTTTCAATCATTATGTTTTAATCTTTAGTCAGATTAACTTTGGGCCCACACTGATTCAAATAAATTTTGCGTCGGTTTTTCCATTTGCATTTCTTATCTTCCTACCATTTCCTACTGTTCTGCAAAAAACTCAGCTTCTGAATTTTAACTTCTTCTTATATTTGTTTGTTTGCTTGTCATTTACAAACACAGGAAAAACTTAGCCGATGGAACTGGAACTTTCACACAATATGAGTTTTGTCCAAGGAAAGAATTCTAGATGCGTTTTGCGTTTCCGCCATGGTGTTATTATACTGATATACTTTCATAAGGGGCGTGGCACTTCTTACGCAACCCAAATATAACTTTAGAGCCATAAGTTACACATACATGGCACTGCCCGTACAACCCTATTTGTTTATGTTTGTAATGGGTTAAAGTTATAACAGAATAGCTTTATTAACTACAAGTTACAGAAGTTGTAAGTTTATTGAAGAAATATTTTAGGAACTACAGCCATGTCAAAATGTAAAACCGTCAAAATTACCTCATTGGCCTTTCTAGTGTTAAAATATATTTCTCCATACATATACACATACCAAACCTGTATACATTTTCTTACCCCGCCAGATATTTGTTTTCGAAAAACTTAAAAACTTGTGTCTAATTACACTGGGCAACAAATTTTGACTTTTGGTCGGCTTTTCTGGGTTTGACATCAGTTCTTGACTTCAGAATTGGTGAAACTACTTGAAATGCAAAATAACACTGATCAACAGCAAAATGGCTTTTCTGGGTTTGACATCAGTTCTAGGATAATTATTTACCGCTGATTTCGAATCCGCAAGCTGTTTTTAAAACTTAGTTTCCGTTTTCGCAAAAAAGGGGCGTGTCCCTTTTTCGATTTTCCCTGACTTTTTTCATGTTTGGGATTGTAACTTCTAAACCAATAAACAGGTTGACATGATTTTCACTTTGTGCCATTTACAACACCTCACGGCTTCTTTTCCAATGTAATTTATTTTTATAAGTTTTAAAATTCCGCAGTAATTTGACCTCAAAGTCGGAAAATGTGGAATTTAAAGGCGTTTTCTTGGATGGTCAAAAACATAAACATATTTCTTAAATCGATTAAAGAGTTAGCTGTTAAATGAAAGCGGAAACATGAAATAATACAACACAGCCAAATTATTTGGTGTGATTCGCACTCTCATCGAAACAAAAGCAATAATTTACCATAGTCATCTTCATCAATTTTCATACTTTTTCCTTAAAAAATCACAAATCAATCCAATTCAATTCACCATTTCACCAATTCTGAAGTCAACAATCCCTGTATACAGAAAAAAAATTAAATAATATAAAACTACTTAATGAATCAGTTGCTAATTACTTTGAAATGCATATTTATTACAAAAATTTAAGTTTATAAAAATATAAATGAATACAAATTGGCTATAGCATTCACGTCATTTTGCATCACTATGAAAATGACTGCTATAGCATCCACGTCCGCGAACGAGTTAAGCTATGTTACTATAGAGGACGTGAAAGATGGGCCTACGTGCTATTGCCAAGCAAAAGGAATCGTGTAGTACTTAGTTATATTTATATAAATATGTGTGAATGCGAGTATTTTGAAAAGAAATTATTATGTGAATTGGTTAAAGTAAGCAGGCATGACATCATTTACTTCTTCGCTGGGTGCTACCCGGCCTAGCGGCGTCACTTTTCTTTAAGTTCGTCAGTATGCAAGTTGCATCGCAGTAACATTAATAAATTTTGTTTGTTAAATCATGCAATCATAACTTGCAGGCATTCGTGCATTTATTTCTACTAACTATTTAAAAATCCATAAAACAAAGAACAAATTAATATTGTATAATGACGGCCTTTATAGTCCAGCGGCTTCAGGTTCGATTCCTGGCTCGGGTTGGTGAACAACTAGTCTACTTCTATCGCTATCCACATGAAGGGAATGAGAATTACAAGAATCGCACAATGGCAAAACCTCCAAGTGTGAACGAAAAACTGCCAATCGCCGCTTGGATTCGGCGTTAAACTGGGGGTCCCCTCCCCTCCCTTTCGCAATCCGCTTAGAATGTGTGCTGTAACATATGTTGGAAAGACAGTGTTGCATACGCATTTCAAAAACGGGTGAAATATGAGATATGTATTACTCTCATTTTCCTTCCCTATCCCCCATAGGTATAGTACAATGGTCTGAAATGGACTGAGTGCTATGGAAGGCTTGTAGCCTTCCTGCCCACCCTCACATCCATCCATCCATCCATCCAATATTGTATAATAAAATTGGTGTCAAAGTTATGTATGCGGGCATTTGGGGAAGGTTGCGTTGGCCGGACATGCTTGCACAAATAAATAAATACTAAACTCAATATGAATAAAAGTGTTGAAAATAACCGTCAGCTAAATGGCCGCTGCTGGACCTTTTTCTGCAGTTGATCCGTTTGAGCTTGTTGTCGAGAAGGCTAACGCCGACGACTCACCTCAGCAATACTCGCTGCTGCAATGCGTCACGAATTAAATTTGTTCGCTGCGTTGCGAATCTATATAATCTTTTGGTAAGAAAAGATTCACAATTCGGCCAGAGTTTTCATTTACATAGAAAAAAATGCACAGTTTTGTCGTGTTGAACGCTGGTTGAACGTCTTAACTAGGGCTCTTGTTATTCGACTAATCGATTATTCGAATAAATCGAATAGCATATTATTCGATTATTAATATTCGAATAGCGTTATTCGACTATTCGAAGGCAAACGATTATTCGATTACTTGTTCATTTTAGACTAGTCGATTGCCCGTTTGTATTCGATTATTCGAATAGCAATAATCTATAATAAACTTTGTTTAGCCACACAAACTCGAATTGCAAATAATTTATTGAAATTGTGAAGAATTTCTGAACAAATAACAATAAGCATATAAAAGCAACCTTTACACAAAGTCAGTTACATTCATTATCATTAGCTCATTATCAACGTTCAAATTATAAATATGTATATTTCAGGAAAAAATGTCCAGCAACTTTGAAAGGAAACAAAAATATTCGATTTTGATTTGTGCTATTCGAAGCACATCGACTATGCGAATAGCAATATACTATTGGTACAAACAACTATTGGGTGTTTTTTTTAGAGGTATAGAACTTCGAATTGAAATAAAACACAAGAAAATCGTTTTAATGTCCATCAATTTGGCTTTATTGGAAGGATAATTTTATGCCATTAATGTTTAAATATGATTTCGGGCAAGTGGCCGCCGCGGCTGGCTCGAATAAAGCCAATTCTACAGGTCCAATTTTCAGTTGATGGACAAAGCTCCAATTGCTGTGCACGGTGGCGAATCGATTCATTCGGGTCCTCTTCAACATTTTGCTCTACAGCGGCAATTGTTTCTTCGGTGCGCACTGTTCGACGTCTCTGCGGATGCGTATTATCACATAGAGTAAACGTACTGCGAAAACGACCCATGGTTAACCGATGGATGGACCGATTTTGCTCTGATGGACGATTATGTCGACCATAAAATGGACGGAGCTTGTGGTAAACTTCGCGAACTGAACCATTATTTTCGAAATAAATTTGCACGATTTGCAAGCGTTGTTCTTTTGTCAACCTGTTCATGATGAAATGGCAAACCAAACTGAACATAAATTACATTAGAGTTGCCAGATTTGACCACAAAATGCCAGTTTTATCTCTATTCGAAAAACAAACCTCTAAAAAAAACACCCTATACTATTCGAATAATCGATTAATCGATTTTCAAACTATTCGACTACTTTTAAGAGCCGTAGTCTCCTAACCCTCTACTGCCCAATTTTTTTTTAAGTCGAAAAATTGTTCATCATGTAGTTTTAGAATCATATAAGAAAAGGAAAATCTTTAAAATACAAAAATTTGCTTCTGTGTGGGCGTGAAACCTATATAAATTTGCGTGCCTAAAGTGCGTACTGTCCCAAGTCCCAAAGTCCCAAATAAGCTGATGAACAGTTTTACGTTTTATTGATTACACTACTCGACACGAAAAATTAACCCAAAAATAAAAGTGTTTTCTAGACTAACTTTGGGCCGCTGAACACGAAACTGAAAATCAAAAAATTATTTAAAGCGGTTTCGAAAAATCTTCGAAAAACGAGTTTTTCCCCTGTTTTTTTCAGTTATGAGCACATATCTCGTAATTCGACGAACACAAGCTGTCAGAAGATAAGCCCTTAGCCTTTTCAGCAATATATAGATTATCCAAATCAAATGAGATTTAGGGAAGTTACTGAGAGTGAAAGTTGTAAAAAGTGAATTTTTGGACCATTTTCATGATTTTTGAATTTTCGAATTATTTTTTTTTTTGGATAAAATAAATTATTTTCTCTGGTTTTAAAATCTAACATGAAAGATATTATTTCAAATTTTTTTGCAATTGTTTTTTTGCCAAGACCCATCCAAATGTTGATATAGACGTGAAACTAGAGGTCATTTATAGTAATTTGGCATAGTCAGTTTTTAATTTTCTGTTCCAAAGTCCTCTTCAAAGAAACCACATACAAGTATACGTTAGTGACCAAATGCATTAAATCTTTTCGCTTTGGTGCCTGATGCAGCCTAAAGGCACTACAGAGAAAGTACGTTCCTGGCTCGTACAGCGCGATTGCGGAATTGTCTCCCTGCAGTTATTTTCCCCAGCACTTATAATCTTGATGGATTTAAGGCAAGAGTCCATAATTTCTTCACTCAACATCCTTTCTCCCAACCAATATATCCTTCCGGAACCAGCGCAATGCCTCGCATTGATAAAAAAAAGGCAGTCTGCTTTCCCAAGCCGAAAAAGTAACTATAAATCATTTCTTTTAACTATAAAACACTTCAAATCAATAAATTACATTACAAGGTTGAGTACCTTGTAATTTAATTACATTACATAATTTTCTTGTTTTAATCTTTTAACGAAAAGTATTTTTAAGTATTTAAGTATTTTTTTAAGCCGTGCTGCATTAAAGAAATTACAACTTAATTTATCCACAACATACCAACAAGGACTTTACTAGGTTTTGGCAGGGTCCAGCCTTAAGGCCGTATAAGACAGTAGAGTGTTAAGCATTTTGGTGCGCACTAACATTCGACGTGCCCAGCTCGCATGATTACTTAACGCTGTATTGTTTACTGAGTTACTTATTTATGATATTCTCCTCTCTCTTATTGGTTTGCTTTAGCAATGATTTTGGCAAAGCGAAGGTAATAAAAACTACCAAACTTTTAATTTTGGATTCGAAATAAAAAAGAAACACTTATCAGTGGAAAATTACTCGTGACAAAAAACTGTATCCGAGAGAAAAATTGTTATTTTCTTTAACTGACTTAGCTGAGTCGCGCCGAATGCAGTTACCACTGTAACCAAGTTCTAGAAAATAGTTAAATGAGAACCTTTTATTTGACATATTTGCATATTTGTTATAAATATTGTATGCTATTGGTATTCAAGGATCAAAACACATCTACAAATGGTTACAGTTTTTGGCCGCAATTAAGTAGTTAACTAATATGCTATGCTCAAAGCTGCGCTGCAAATGGGATTTATACATGGCCTTGTAACTAGTGAGTAAATCCACCAACCTGCTATTCGGAGTAGGCGAAAAACAATGGTTGCGGCAAGCTCGGCGTATGTCCTTCGCAGGACCGCCGTTCCACCATGTACCTACTTTACAAATCGTTTTGTGGACGGAGACCACCACAGCCTTCAAAGTTACTTAAAACAGTTGCAAGTTGAACCGCAACGAGATCGCCATCTCTCGCTCATCTTCTGCTCAGGCTGTTCTGCATGAATAATGCAATATCCGAGGTAGGACCATCGCAGTGAAATTTGTCCTGCGTACAAACCGCTGCACCCCTTTTGATTAGCGGCCCGAAAAAGGTAAGTGCATGCGCATAATTCACTCCATGAAATCGCTGTCATTATGATAAAGGACATGCTAATGAATATGTCACTCCATAAGGATAAAGTATACATTTATATCGTTGGATTATTGTTGCTTGCGTTGTTGTTGACAATCATCGCGGCTGACCGGACGTGACGAGGATCCTAACTTGGCGGTTTAGCTTAATCAAAATCAAGTTTTGGGATGAACACAAAAAACAATGCATGCAGCACATGCCCATGTACATATGTACGTATGCGCGTACATAACAATCGGCGGTAGCTTCTGTTTATTTTACAGTTTGACATGTGAAGTCACAACTATTTTGAGTCGTCGTTCCGGCGCGGCTTCTTGCTGCTGCCGTTGTCGTTGTCGGCTGATGGCTGTTAATGCCGTCCGTGTTTAAGATAGAGTGACTGTCCCTTCAAGGAACAGACGCGCCAGACAGGTACGTAACATTGAAACGGGATTGTGTGACAAATGTTTTACGCTCACAGCAATTGAGGTGTCATGCGATAAGCGTGAATGCAAAAAGGGTTCAATGTCATCTTAATATTATCATATAATTGCCCAATGTGGTGGCGATGTTTCGAAATTGGCTAAAAAAGTTTTGTTGATACAAAAAACCGTACAAGCAAACCGTAGTCCACCAAAAATTCACTTTCCTAAAAGAACATACAAATGTTTCCCTACACAATCGGAGTTACCAAATAGTTTATGTATGTATGTGGGAGTAATAAGGCATCCCTGGCTGGTGCCAAAGCCCAGCAAACCTGCGAAAGCCGAGGTCCAGCAGCTATGACCGCAGCCGAAGGGAAGCAGAACGACGATGACGGCGAAAGCAACGGGAAGCGCACGTGAGCGCAGACGAAACTTGAAATTTAAACAAAATATCAATTACAAACTTAAAAGGACAGTTATAAACTTAAAACGACAATTGTGAACTTAAAACGATAAATAAAACATTGATTCGGGTAACGAAACCCACATGTATTAAACTATTTTATCACCTTTCTAATCTGAAATCTTTAATTTGAATTCGGATTCAATGCTTGTTGTATGCTGTTTTAATATCGTTTTGTTTTCGTTTTTGTCACAAATTAATAGGAAATGCATCTAAATCGAGGCTAAAAGTAAACAAATTATGGATGCTGAGAGTTTCAAACTTTACACAAAACTTTAACTCGCACGTTTCTATATCAATCACTAAGAATTTGACGCAGATCTATCGCGACATCTCGATGACTGTGGGCAACTGAAAATTGTATATTAGTTAACACCATTTAACAAAATCAAAACTATTGCTTCTCCAAATCATTCCAGACAGTTACGCCCATATTTCCGTTGTGCAAAACTATCCTATTGTTTGTACAGTGGCGCAAAGAAGGACAATGTTAGTTAGTATGATATCATATTATCGTCGCGTCGTAGATTATTATACATACATACAAAAATATTGTTGGTTTTGACGAAAACGCCTCAATTGTGGTGGATCGCAAGACCCTTAAAAAATTAAAGAGAAAGTCCTAAGTTTCACCGAGATCGGGCTGACTGAGGCCATTTGTCGTTCGCATTCATTGACCTTGGCAACAATAGGTAAGTGCTGTGAACGTCGCATTTGCTTAGGTGGCAAATTAGGCAATGCAAAAATAATTGGAATGTTCCTACCCGTATTCCAGTATTGCATTGGTGCTGGCTATGTCAATTGCCGTTTAGTACGTAAGAGCGGCAGGTGCGGGGTCGGTTTGGTAAAACATGAAAGCGGAATACTGGGGAACTGGGTTCATCAATGCACTTCGAATTATGTGGCCTTAAGATCGCTTTCCAACAAACAATTTCAACACAACTTTCATTGAGCCATTAGTTACATACATATATATATATACCAGGCATACATACATACGTCCAGGCGTACGTAGCTGCACCGAGTGGAGTCATGCACACTTGCGTACATATGTATGTATTTATTCATCGTTGTATGCAATGACCTTGACATTAATATTTCACAGCGTTATAAATTGTATATGATATCCAAAGCGAGAATAGCATTTTTCCAGACTAGCGCAGCAAACAGGACGAACGTTGAGCACTGTGACGTCACACTATAGTCAACTTAATTTTTTCTCATTTTCAATGAACTCTGAGCCAAACATTCTCGTTGGCTGGAGTACACAGCGACATACATTCGCACATGTACGGATATACCTATATATATATATATATATATATATATATAGACGTATGTATGCATATGTACACATGTAAGCATGCATACATATGTATACATATACATACATACATACTAATGTGGCCGTTGGAATAGCTATTACAGCATTCAGTCCTGAGCGGATATGATAGTGTTGTAAATAAATACATACATATGTATGTGCGTATGAGTGTGAGTGTGACGGTGAGCCATAGTACGAGTACGCCCGATGTTTTACAAATTCTACTGCTCACATACATACGTTTATAATTTTTTTATTGCAGCGACAAGTGCACACGTACTTTTCAGCCAGTCTGGGCGCATTTCTCCTTGGCCACACTACGCCACGCCACAACACACCGCACCACTGCCAATGTCAATGCCGGTTCCAGCGCCACTCCACCGTATTGTCACTTCCACTTCTACTGTGTGTGCACAATCATGAATTCTTTTATTACTTTCCTTCTTTGTAAGAGCGTTTGTGCATTTTTCTATTTTCACATGTGAAGGGCGTGTTTTTATTTTTGCCATTTCTTCGCCGCTTCTGCGGCAGCGGCGAACGGGGAATGGGAATGATAAGCGTAAACGGTTGAAAGCGAAAGTTCCTTGCCACGTCTGGTGTTGGGGATATCCCGGTGATTTATTAACTTTGTGAAAGTGCTAACTTTCGGAAAGAGTTTCGTGCTTACACAGAGAACGAGGGAGTAGAACAGAGAGGAATTCCCTTAAATTACTTTATTGAATACTTTAAGAGAATCGATTTGGGTTTTCGCCCACTGTCCGCCCGTGCATGAAAGAAGAAATAGAACTCGCGAGATTGGAACGTTGTTGTACCCTGCACTGGCGCGACAGGTGCACTCACTTTGGCTCATGCTCGAGGCACTAATGCCCAAATGAGGCGTTATGGAACGCTTATGTGTGTACGTGCATAAACTTTCGGCGCATGTAAATTACAAGAGTTAGCAATATAAGCAATATAAATTAACACTAACACACTAACTACTTGAAATTCACAATGGAAATGGTATGGAACCCTAATGCACTCCGACTGGTGGCGGAACCAAGGCAGCGATACTTTAAGTTGGCTGGTACTTAATTTAATAAGTGGTTTCTTAAGATTTTTAAATCCAAATTCTCTACCCACATACCTCAATGACAGGAGTGGGAACAGGAGACGGCATCTAGGACTGTGGTATGTTTTTACACAGACGGCTCTACGCTAGGTGGTAGAGTGGGGGGGTGGCTTTATGTGTGTTGACCCCCTCATGGAAGACAGTATTCGCCTTCGAGATTTCTGCAGTGTCTTCCAAGCGGAAGTATTAGTAAATTTTAAAGTCCTGTCTTTGCTAAACCGCACAACCTCCCCGGAGGTACGGTTTGGATTTTCACGGAGAGTCAGGCAGCTACATATTAAAGCCCTCAACTAGGCCTTCCCCACATCGAAAGTTGCCTCTCTGTGCGAGTTAGGTTCTGTGCACAACATCACTCTGACTTGGCCACAGAGGCATCATGGAAAAGTGTATAGCCGATGAGGTTGACAGGCGTGGCTCCACCCGACCAGGCGACAATACCACTATTACAGTATTCATCCCTCTTGTTACATGTAAACTCAAAATATAGTCAACAAGCGATGGCAGAAGGAGTGCCCTTGCTCTATTACCAAACACATGGCCCACTTTAAACCGCCGGCGCGCCGACGTACTAAAACTCTTGTCTCGCTTAGCAGACAACATATCAATACGGTCGTCTCGATTTTGACGGGACATTTCGGGTCTATTCGGCCATCATGCCTGCAGACTAGATCTTGACAGTTGGGACTTTTGCCACAGTTGTCAAAACGAAAAGGAGGAAGAATCTATAACTGACCTTCTCTGACGCTGCCCGGCTCTCTCTTTACGAAGGTGGAAAGCCTTAGGTTACCATTTTTTCGACCACTTGGATAACCTCAGATCCGTCGACATAAGGGCCTTTCTAGGTTTTATCCAGGTTGTATAGGCAACTTGACTTGCAGTAAGTCAGAACACTACCTCCTTGTAGTATCACAACGAGCCCTTTTGCGGCCTAAGTGTATCTTCCAGCAAGTTTCGTGCTCAGGCAGCCACTTTAACTTAACCTGACCTAAGGATTTTCAGAACGATTTGAAACCCAGTTATTAACTTTTTTCAACCCACTCCCCCACTGGTTCCGATCACTTCAAAATATTCGTGCCGAAGAGAATTGTTCGCAGCTTAGTCTCTCTTACTGCCATTCATTATTAAAGTTGCGTCAACCGGTGCATATCCGCACATACATATGTAAAAAACTTTGTATTATGTCCAGGGAAAATCGAAAGCAGGTGGGCGCCCGTGCCACTACAAAAAATTAATCTATCAAGACCGATTGATACAGCGCAGAGTATGAATTCGCTCGTTTGTGGAGCACACACTCACAGACAAAGCACAAATACGCATGCTTGCATGTAGGCGTGCCTATATACTGTTACGAAATTCCCCAGTTCGTTATCGACGGTTCGTTTTGATTGTATTTGAAAATAAAACAACTTTAATTACTCAGCAAAGATCAACAATAACTTTATTTCGCAGATTTACGCTTCGCTTGTATCTACACTTGTTACCACTTTGCTTGCTTAACACAGACTCGACCCCTTGCGCTGCCACTGCTGCTTTTATACCACTTTTCTTATCGCGCCGAAGTTTCTTGCAACTTCTAATTGGAAAGCGCTCGACCATTCTCGCACAGCCCATTTCGAGAACCATCCCTGCCATATCGGACTATACCAAGCGAATTTATAACAGTTTTGCTGTACTTCACAGTGCATGCCTAAAAGTATGCTTGGAAAACATTCGTGCGGAGAAGGCATTCCCGTACACTGCGGCACAGAATTTCTCATCGTATCACTGCCCATCACTTAGACTTGTTCGTCCCGAACAAGTACCGAGGCTTCGCCGGAGTAAGACGCCAGGCGCTCCAAATGGACTACTTTCAGCCTGGCGTTTCCGTTGCAGCAGCGTTGAACCCTGTACACCACGTCATTAATCCTGGTCACGACTTTGTACGGTCCTTCCCATGACGTTTGAAGCTTTGGAGACAAACCTTTCCTGCGCTGCGGGTTGTAAAGCATTACCAGATCGCCTTCTTGGAACCCCGCTGTGTTAGCTCGTAGATCATATCTGGCTTTCATCTTATCGCTGACCAGTTGGATACGGTCCCTTATAAACTGGTGGATTTCTTCCAGCTCCGATCGCTTATTAACTGCGTAATCAGTCTTAGCGCCTTCCGTCGTGCTGACCACTCCGAACTTCAAGTCAGCAGGCAATCTCAGCTCTGTGCCGAACACTGCTCGGGCTGGAGTGAGTGATGTCGTATCGTGCGGGGCTGACCTATACGCCATCAAGAACAGCGGAATATGCGTGTCCCAATCCTTTTGGTTCCTGCCTACTACTTTCCGCAGATATTCCTCCAGTGTTCGATTGAATCGTTCCACCATGCCGTCGGACTGGGGATGCAAAGGACAGGTGCGAGTTTTCCTTATTCCTAGTAGCTCACACACTTCTTTTAATATAAGAGACTCGAAATTCCGGCCTTGATCCGAGTGCAACTCCAGTGGAACTCCAAATCTGGCCACCCAGTTGTTTACCAACATTTCCGCGACCGTGGTGGCCTCCTGGTTAGGAATAGGATACACTTCGGGCCATTTGCTGAAATAGTCCATCACCACCAGCACATATTTGTTGCCTTGAGTGCTAAGTGGGAATGGCCCGGCGACGTCCATGGCAATTCGCTCAAAGGGCGCTCCCATGTTGTAGTGCTGCATGCGGCCCCGAGATCTTCTTGTTGGCCCTTCGCAGCCGAACATCGATCACAGCTCTTAATCCAATCGGCGACAGACTCCTGGCATCCTACCCAGTAGAATCGCCTTTTTATTTTGGCGACAGTTTTTGTGATGCCTAGGTGCCCTCCGCTAGAGTCGTTATGGTATGCCTCGATCACCTCGTTGATCCTGCATTTCGGGACTAAAATTAGGGAATTGCTGGTCCGGCCATCCTCACTCTCCCACTCGCGGTATAGGCAACCATCAGACAGCCGCAGACTTTGCCACTGCGCCCAGTAAGCCTTCGCGATCGGGCTCTCACCGGCCATCTCCTGCCAGTCTGGACGTGCGCCTTGCTCCTTGCCTTCAATGATTTTTTTAAGATCCGTATCCTCGCGCTGGTCCTTTTGTATCCTCTCCGCAGACCACTCCTCCTCTGGCAGAACGCTGACCAATCGTACGTCCACTATCTGCTCTTTGCTTTCGGCTCGCGAACAATGCCTGCATTCGGTTTTGCACGGACGGCGTGACAAGGCATCGGCATTTCCATGGCTGCTACCCTTGCGATGCTCTACCGTGTAGTCGTAGCTCTGCAGCCGCTCGATCCACCGCGCCAATTGGCCTTCCGGATCTTTAAAGTTCAGTAGCCATTTCAATGCCGCATGATCTGTGCGCAGGCGAAACTTTTGCCCATACAGGTATTTATGGAAGTGTTTCACGCATTCCAGTACTGCGAGCAACTCCCTTCGGGTCACACAGTAGTTGCGTTCAGGCTTTGACAAAATTTTGCTGTAGTACGCTATCACTTGTTCTTGGCCATCTATTATCTGTGACAGCACACCGCCAATACTATGCCCACTTGCATCTGTATCCAGCACAAACATCTCTCCAGGAACGGGGAAGGCCAGAATTGGAGCAGTGCACAGCTTTTCCTTCAGTCGTGCAAAAGCCTGCTCCTGCTCTTCACCCCACGCGAAGGCTTGATTTTTTTTCGTCAGTTTGTGCAAGCTGCCAGCTATGTTCGCAAATCCTGGAACGAATCTTCGGTAGTATGTGCACAGGCCCAGGAAACTGCGGAGTTCGTGTAGATTGCGTGGCCGGGGCCACTCCTTCACCGCCGTGATCTTGCCTTCGTCCGTATGTACTCCGCGAGCGGAAACCGTGTGACCCAAATACTTGACCTCTTTTTGGAACAGCGAGCACTTCTTTGGGTTGAGTTTAAGCCCGGCTTTCTGTATTCGCTCAAATACCTCCTTCAGCTTTTCCAGGTGGTCGTCGAAGCTTTTGCCCATCACGATTATGTCGTCGAGGTATACCAGACACGTCCGCCAATGCAGCCCTTTCAGCACACGCTCCATTAGCCGCTCGAATGTTGCTGGTGCGTTGCAGAGTCCAAACGGCATGACGGTGAACTGCCACAAACCGTCGCCAACACTAAAAGCCGTTTTCTCCTTGTCCTGGTCTGCAAGTTCCACCTGCCAATAGCCGCTGCGTAAGTCGAGTGTGGAAAACCACTGTGTGCCTGACAGTGTGTCCAGGGTGTCATCGATCCGAGGTAGTGGATAGCTGTCCTTCTTGGTCACGTCATTGAGCTTCCGATAGTCCACACAGAATCGGGTACTGCCATCCTTTTTCTTGACTAGCACGACCGGCGAGCACCAAGGACCTGACGAAGGCTCTATGACCTTTTCTGTATGCATGTTTTCAATCAAATTTGCGACCTCTTCCCTCTTGGCCAGAGGAACTCGTCTTGGCGGTTGGCGGATTGGTTTCGCATTTCCGGTGTCGATGTTGTGCTTCACTATGGCTGTTCTTCCGCCCGCTTCCGTCGCAAATATTGACCCATAGTGCTGCAGGAGTGACCGCGCCTTCTGTTTCTGCTCGGCTGTCAATTCGCTGCTCCACTGGTTCTGCGGTATGGCGTCCATGTTAGAACCGCTTTTCTTACTTCCTCCGGGTGGACTGCTTTCGCAATTGACAACTGCTTCAGCCTCTCTACACTCGCCAATGACCGCATCTTTTTCGACATATCTGGGTGTGTTCAGTGGGTTGAGTATCCTTACTGGTATTTTGCCATTTTTGGGTTCCACTAATGTACGTCCGATTATTATGTTGTCGTATCCTTGTTTTTGCGCTTCTACAACCCACAGCCGGCTTGTCCCATCGTCCTCGTCCACTTTCGCCCACACGATCGCCTCGGAATTCGCTGGTATCTTCTGATGTTGACACGAGACAACTCTCCTTACCGCCACGCTTCGCTCATAGCCAGTGTGCAGGGGGAATTCAACGTTGGCATACTTCAGCACATTTTCTTTCAGGTCCAGCGTAAAACCATGCCTAATCATGAAATCGACGCCGATAATCACGTCGTCCATTATGTCCGCGACGATGAACTCATGTTCCAGGCTGCTGGTGCCGATAGCAATTGTTTTTGTTACTTTCCCTCTTACCGGCGCACGCTCGCCAGTCGCAGTCCTCAGCTGTATGCCATGCAGTGGCTCCCAGTTCTTCAGAAGCTTCCTTTTTATGATCGAATATGACGGTCCAGTATCCAGTGTCAACACGAACAACTTTCCATCTATCTTTCCTTCAATCGTCAAGCTGCTGGGTTGTCGTTTCAACTGCGAGACAAGGACGGTGGGGCAGCAGGTTGTGGGGATCAGCTCACGCCCCTTTGGGCTGATCCGTTTTAGTTTAACGACTCGTCGTCCTCAGCCCTGCGCTTGTTGGCTGAGCCTCGATCGTCAGTATTCCTCGCTTCAGGCGATTGCGATCGAGAACGGGAACGCCTCTTTCGTTGGCGGCAGTCTCGTGATATGTGACCCTGCTTGCCACATGTCCAGCAAACAACTTTAGAGGAGACAACCCGTGGCCTGCCCGGTGTCTCAGAGCTTATGGCCTGGATCGAAATGTCGCTGTCCGGCTGGATTTGACGTATCCTTGCAGATGCATACCGATTGCCTCCAATCCATGTCGCTTCATATGTCATCGCGCTGGTCACCGTCTCCTTAAATGTCGGCTTGCCCATCATCAACGCACTGCGACGTGTCTCGGGATCATGAAGACCTTCAATGAACGACTCAATCTTCATCCTTTCGAGATCATCAGCGCCGAATTTTGGGTAGCACAACTGTACGAGCCGCTCAATGTCTGCTGCATATGTCTGCAGCGCCTCGCTGGCTCTTTGCCTGCGGTTCTTCAGCTCACAATAGTACAGCGTATGGTTGTGCTCGTTGCTGTACTTCGCTGCCAACGCTCTCATGACGGCCTCATAATCACTTCTCGAGCATTCCGGAACTGATTTCATTACCTCAGCCGCAGGACCTTTCAGCGCCAGTGCCAATCTCCGACCCTTCCTGATATCGGTCCACTGATTTTCCAAAGCAGCTAAGTCGAATTGCAGTTTAAATGTATCGAACGGCGTAGCACCATCATAAGTAGGCACTTCTGTTCGGGTGGCGAAACTTTCCGGAACCGTCGGCAAACATTCTCGTGGCTGCACCTCTCTAAGCCGCTCATCGATTTTCCTGTTTACCGAATCCTCCAGACTGTCAACTCGTTTGTCTAAATGTTCTACTCGCGTCTCCAGGTGCTCAACTTTCACATTAATCCTGTTCGAAATCTCTTCCACTTTCTGCTCCAAGCGCGCAGAATTTTCCTGAAGCTTGGTTTCCATTCGCTCCGCTACTTCTCGGTTCGCCGTTTCCATTTTAGCTATTTCTAGATTTGTCGTTTCGACTTTTGCCGAAATTTCCTGATTCGTCGTTTCCAGTTTCGCTGCCATTTGCGCCGAAAGTTCCTGATTCGCGGTTTCCAGTTTCGTTGCCATTTGCGCCGACATTTCGCGGTTGGAAGTCTCAAACATGCCTTTAAGTGCAACCATTAACTGGCTCATGTCCATTGCTTGTGGTGGCGTAGCCGCTGCAGCCGTACTTTGCATCGACGCAGCACCAGCAGGCGATTCCTCCACCTTGGCCGACGCCTCTTGTTCCTGCGTTCCGAACTCGTGTGCAGCCCAATCAATGCCTCGTGATTCACACGCCTCTCGCAAACGCAGCTGCAACTCCACCTTACCGCCAGGCAGCCAGCTCCTTCTTCAGCTGGTCAACCTTCAGCAGCTCCAGTTTAACCATGTTTCCGTTTTTATAATTTTATTTTACTTTCAGTAATACAATCCCACTTCTGACACCAAATGTTACGAAATTCCCCAGTTCGTTATCGACGGTTCGTTTTGATTGTATTTGAAAATAAAACAACTTTAATTACTCAGCAAAGATCAACAATAACTTTATTTCGCAGATTTACGCTTCGCTTGTATCTACACTTGTTACCACTTTGCTTGCTTAACACAGACTCGACCCCTTGCGCTGCCACTGCTGCTTTTATACCACTTTTCTTATCGCGCCGAAGTTTCTTGCAACTTCTAATTGGAAAGCGCTCGACCATTCTCGCACAGCCCATTTCGAGAACCATCCCTGCCATATCGGACTATACCAAGCGAATTTATAACAGTTTTGCTGTACTTCACAGTGCATGCCTAAAAGTATGCTTGGAAAACATTCGTGCGGAGAAGGCATTCCCGTACACTGCGGCACAGAATTTCTCATCGTATCAATACATATACATTTACCTATACGCACTCCGAGTATTCACTACCATTCACCAAGCCTGAGCCTGTCACAGCTTCTGAGGCACTCGGCCACCAGACAGACACACAACCAAACAGTCGAATTATTTGGTTAATTTAATGATAATGAGCTACTTGACTGTATTTAACTTACTATTCAAGCACTTATATAATACACACACGTGTGTATGTAGGAAATGATGCATGCACACATCCATATTTATGCATGCGAGTTCGTGTGCGTGAGCGTCTCAATGGTAAATCGCACTGCACTACTCACATAGATATAATTATATGCAAGCACATAAATATTTATGTATGAGTCTGTTCACTAGGGTGGCCTATATTGGTGAATTTCGCGTGAAAGTTTAAACTCTTAATTTGGAAAGTTTAAATTGACTTTCATTTTTTCTTTGATGCGCAATGGGGCTGAAGCAAACCTAATAATAAACCAGTTATAAACGCCAAGTTTTTAATAATTTGCTTTTATTAAGGAGCAAAGAGGAGCAACTTTAAGCCACAATGGCTTTCTTCTGATTTTTGGTTAAGTAAACAACAGGATCGATTGATTACATTAAGAAGTAATCCTGGTTCTCGCTTCCTTTGTTCGAGACTTGCACCAGCAAATATAAGAAGGTTGAAACAATTTATAAGAGCGCCAAAATATGAGTCACCCTATATGTGGCTCACGGATTCCCAAGCCTCTACATACATTTTACCTATATATACGGATATGTATCTACAAATGCAATTATATATAGGGTGAACTTGAACTTGTCCTTATTTATGTACAGATCATACATTTCATACAAATGTATACAAATAAACACACTTGTGCGAACTCGTGTGCCTTCCGTCATACGTATGTATGTGCCTCTTTATTAGCTCAGCGCAAATCAATTATGACAGCACATTAAGTATACGAATTACCTACAAGCGTACTTCCAGGAGAGTTTAGTTTTAAAGGCAAAAGTGTGGAAGCAAAACCTACTACTTTCCCACAATTAAACACATCTTTATCACAATTGTTGGCAAATATATTCAATTACATCCTTTTGAAAAAAATAAAAATACCTGGAATTTCCCATTCAAACAAACTGCACTGAGACATTGCCAAACTTTTTATTTCTCAAATTAATGTTGGAACGCCATTTGTCGGGAGCTTCTGCGTTCTGGCTTTGCAAACAAGTCAGTGTTTGTTGTATTCTGCAATGCACATTTTAGTTGAGCAAAGTGTTTGTCTGAGCAGACTGCGACTGTGGCTGTGGATTCGTGATTAGCGAGAGTTCGCCACCATGTCTCTCGGTTCAGTCCAGTTAACAAACGGCTGGTCGCGACCCGCATCAAGGCTAAGTAATTTAGCATCAGCCTAATTTGCGCGCACGCCCCGATGGAAGAGAAGGACGATGCGACCAAGAATGCCTTCTATGCGAAGCTCGAGGACGTCTACGAGGGGTACTCGGCCAATAACGTCAAACTCGTCCTCGGGGACTTCAATGCAAAGGTCCGGGGAGAAGAGTTATTTGGTCCCACAATCGGACAGTTGTTGAACATCCATCCGACCATTTCGAACAACGGTCTGAGGCTGATCGGTTTCGCCGCGGCACGAAACATAATAGTTAGTAGCACCAGATTCCAGCACCTCGACATCCATAAGGCTACCTGGTTATGTCCCGATGAATCCACGATGTTGCAGCTGCATCAGGCACATCGCAATCAACGATATAAGCGAAGTCAAGGGTTAAGCACCTACGAACAGCAAAAAGTGCCTGAACGGTCGGATGCAAAAGAAAAAATAGCGAAGACGCGGGCTCGAAAACTGTATGATGATTACCAACCAAGTTCGATTGCGTGATTCACGATGATGAAACCTACTGTAAGATGCACTTCAATTAGTTGCCTGGGAATGCCTATTTCACTTCAAACAATAAGAATGGAACACAAAGAAAATACTCCGAAGTGAAATACGCCAGATTTACAAAACGCTTCTTGGTTTGGCAAGCTATTTGCTTTTGCGGTCTACGAAGCAATGCGTTCATTACAACAGGAACAATTAACTCTAGAATTTATATAGAAGAATGCCTGCAAAAACGCCTTCTACCATTTATTGAATAGCACAAAGGAACAGTTTTGTTTTGGCCAGACCTAGTTACAAGCCACTACTCCAGGTCAACTATGGAATGGTATAAAGGAAATTCGATTCTTTAGTTTTATTCCAATTGTTATTCTATTTTTAAGTTCTTTTATTGTTGTTTGCTTAGTCTGTAAGTTCATTTACTGTAGACTTGATATAAATGAAATGAAATACATGAAAATTGTGTCACGGTGATCCCAAAAGAGGCAAATCCACCCAAATGCCTGGAACTTCGGTCTATTGAAAGATATTGGGCTGTAATGAAGCAAATCTTAAGAAAAACAAACAAAGTTTCCAAAAATTATGTACAGTTCTGAAATCGATGGAAGCAAGCAATAGTCTCCGAATGTACTGTCCAGTCTCCAACTAAGAACGCTAAGAACAATATAAAAAAATTTTGTAACCACTAATTATATTTCATTAAATTTTTTTGTGAATTAGAATTTAGGAAATTTATAATAAACTGCAGTTTAATTTAGTAAAATCAGACTATTACTTTTTTTTAATGTGTCCTTAAAAATTATAAATTGTTTCTTCACTCCTTACCTATGCGTACATACAAAGCATTGAAATAAATAAAAATTTCCACATATAAAATATGGTATCTAGTTTTACGCCCATATGAAGTTTTCCCGGTGTAAAAAATGCTGTCGCACGGTGTAATCTATACTATTTTTATTATATATGTAACAACCAATCAGGCAATAACCACTGAACCGATTTAGATGAAATTAGTACATAACAATTTCTCATGTAGGGGAATAGTACCTGAGTGCTTGGGGTAATGACCTCCCCTAGGTTATTTCCTCGGCTCCCCCCTTCACATCTAGGGGAATAGTACGCAGACTTTGATATGAGATCGGTCACGCCCGCCCCTTACAACCACTATGCTAAACTTTGGTGAAGTGATATGGGCATCAAACAATTCAGCGTATCGTTGCGGCAAATGTGGACTGTAGAGAATCGACCACGCTATTAAACTAAAAAAACGAAGCTATAGTCTGTGTTCTGTGTTTCATTGAAGCTAACAAAGGATATATAAGATTGACCCCACCCAACTAATAGGCCCGCCATAATGTCAGAAATCAGCTATGGCATACGTTTGTATGACGATATGGGCATTAAAAGATTCAGCGTATCACTGTGACAAACATAGGCTTATTGAGATTGACCACGCCGACTTTGGGCGCTTACTAAACTAAGAAAACGAAACTACGGTGGATGTCCTTTCAGCAATATTGATAACAAATGATTCCGTGCTTACTTACTTACTTAGCAGGCCACAACCACCCGACCCTTTCACTCCTGTACCTAAGAGTTAGCTACATGCAGTATGTTTCTGTACAGCTATATGAATGTTAAATTATTCTGTGCAATAAAATTAAAAATATAGACTGCTTGAGTTTAGTCCCCCATATCTGACACATCCACTGTAGAAACTAAAATCGGCCCCATTGCATTTAAATATGAAGTGGGTAATACCCATCCTTCACCATCCTTCACCAATCTTCATGAAATTTTTGTTTGTTTCTTAAAAATGGGCCAACCATTATATTCAATCTCGGTATGGATTTATAACTTTGTGGTTTTCTTTTATTGAATGAATAAACTGAAAATTCACATAACTGGAACTGTTTTTTATCTGCAGGCTACAATAAAAAATTATAAGACAATTACAATTAGTACACAAATTTAGCTAAGTAGTAAGCTTGTTTAAACTTTTCTTAAGAAATAGAGAAATAAATTTCATTATTAGATGCTTACTTACTAAATTCCGATAACGACCTAACAAGCGGTCGTGGTAAAGTATAGTTTAACATAAACAAACATAAAGGAGTTCAAAAGAAAGCAACAGAATTTGTACAAAAGGACATGTTCTTGAAAGTTTACTGAGTGAGTTTTTCTGTACTCTTTTGGGGCGATTTGTATGAATAGCGTAGCACGGATTCCAAATAAAGCCTACTCCAACCTAGACCTTACAAATGCATAATATAAAAGCTTGTACGTATAAAGGTCCTTCAAGGTCCTTCCATATCCGAAATACCATTAACTACCTTTTTACAAATATTTGCAATAGAAAATGATGTGTCGATATTATTGATTAGCCTAGAAAAAATTATATGTAAAAGCATTTTATTTATATTTTTAATATATATAAATAAAAAATTTATATATACACAAGGAGAGGTTTGTGTTTGTGTAACTTTGTTGAGAACTGTAAAATAGAATAAAATTTAAATATATGAGCTCCAAAACAGGTATGTTTCCCTACCTGACATATTTTGGTCCTGAAAGTTCAAAATAGAAACATTAGTTAAAATCAGACAATTTTTCTCTTTCATTTGATACCCATATCTTCATCATTGCACAACCGCAAATATTTAAAAAAATATTTGAAATGTGTATGTCCGTGAAATTTTAAAGTTCTTTAAAAAGGACTTTGGATGAGAAAATGAAAAACTGACTATGCCAGGTTACTATAGATGACCTCTAGTTTCACGCCTATATCAACATTTGGATGGGTCTCGGCAAAAAAATTTTTTTCGCATGGTGTATTAAATGCATCATAACTTTGTCATAACTTTTTTCTTTCGATTCTATTGATGTTAGGCTTAGTATTATAAAAAAACATTCGAAAATTTATGATTTTTGAAAATGGTCGAAAAATTCACTTTTTAAAGCTTTCATCGTCAGTAATTTCTCCAAATCTCACCTGATTTGGACAATCTTTATATCTCTGGGAAGACCAAGGTATAATCTTCTGATCGACGGACAGCTTGCGTTAGTCGGATGATTTTTCAAAGATTTTTTGAAAACGCTTCCTGCAAAAATTTGTTGATTTTCAGTTTCGTGTTCAGCGGCCCAAAGTTAGTATGGAAAACACTTTTATTTTTAAGTGCATTTTTTGTGTCGAGTAGTGTTATTGATTACACAGCGCAACAAAAAAACACTTTTTTCCTGTTGCATGGAGTTTTTCTACTGTTTCTTACTAATTTGGGTGCGCTGATTCCGAATCTACCCTCCGATTTTTTCTAGCAGCTCTAGTTTGTGAGATATAGGTACCCTGTCATTTTTTCAGTTTTTCCTCTACTTTTTCCATATTTTCGATCGTAGTTTCTAAACCAAAAAACCGATTCACATGATTTTCACCTTATCGCATTAACAACACCGCACGGCTTCTTTTCCGATGCAACTTATTTTCATAAATGTTAAAATGCCGCGGTAATTGGACCTCAAAGTTGGAAAAAATGTAATTTTAAGGCGTTTTCTTTGATGGTCAAAAACATACACATTTTTTGTAAAACAATTAACGAGTTAGGTGTATAACGAAAGTCGACACATCAAGCAATACAACAGCTACATTATTTGGCGGAATACACATTCGCATCGAAATAACAGGAAAAATGTACCATCGCGATTTTCATCACTTTTCATACTTTTTCCTTAAAAAATTAGGGGCCTGAAAATATGCAAAGTTTTTAATTTTTTTTTGTTTCGAAAAATTCAAAATATTTTTGTTTTTGCTTGTATTCCAAACTATAAATGGAACATAAAAAAGAACATATTTTGAGGCTCCTAATTTTTTAAGGAAAAAGTATGAAAAGAGATGAAAATCGCTATGGTAAAGTTTTGTTATTATTTCGACGCGAATGTGTATTCCGATAAATAATTTGGCTGTGTTGTATTGCTTGATGTTTCTTCTTAAGATATTCATATACTTCGAAACTTGATTTATGAAACATCTGTACAATTTTCGCCATCAGAAAAAACGCCTTGAAATTCAATATTTTCTTACTTTGAAACCTTATTATCACGCCCATTTAGAACGCATAAAATTGATTAATGTCAGGAAAGATGGCGTGAAATGTTGTAAGTGCAACGATATAAAAATAATGTCGATAGGATTATTGGTTAAGAAATAACAGTCGAAAACGAGAAAAAAGCCGAGGAAAATTCGAAAAAGTGACACGCCCATTTTTTGCAAAAACTAGAGCTGTTACATAAAAACGGAGTATGGTTTTGAAAACAGCGTGGAAAACGATTCAGATTCATGTAAAAAACTGCATGCAACAGACATGCTGTTGTGCAGTGTTATTGAACATACATACATACATACATCCGACGGTTATAAATTAAATTTCTGTACTAACTTAAAGATATTTCGGGGGTTTAAACCCCAAAAACCCGCCCATTGTGTGCCGCTGCATATATGTGTATAGATATATATAGATATAGATTTCCAGACACATATAAGATGCAATATTAATAAGTTGAAATTGTACGCGATGGTACCAGCAAATGGCGAATCTAACTTGTCTTGTCTACTTCCCTAAGAAAGTCAAATCCGATGTCCACGCTTTTTTTTTAGTAAAGCTTCACTAAAATAATCACTTTCAAACTAAACAAAAAGTTTCTCTCAGCCTTCTGTCGACCCAGAAGAAATTATTATATAATCCTATTCCTATTCCACTCGCAATGAATTTTATAAAAGTTGGTGTTCACGCAAAGAAATCCGATCTTTTGAAATCATCAACGCCACGAAGACGAATCAAACGTAAAAACCGTACCCTGTCATTCGATATATGTAGGTTATATATATTTTCCATAGACTATTTAAAAGATGTTTCATGTATTTTAATTTATATAATTATTACTTTGTGTATTTTGTGCGAGTTTGTAATTAGTAAGCATAACTTTTGTCTTAAAAAACTGCATACAAAAAGATGAAAATGGTTTATTAGTATCCAAAGCTTATAACAGTTACAATTATATAGTATAACGACTACACTTGTCAAACGAAACTCAAAACAACGAACGCTGTCGATATCATTGTGCCAAGCATTATAAAAAAATTTATCCGACGCTCTCAAGTAAATATGTTGTAACGAAATATTTATAAATGCATAAATAAGTTACGAACGAAATATACAATACGCCGATTCTGAACAGCTAGTAGAAGCTGTTTTGCTAGACTATTTCACTCCCAGATATTTGTCATTTCCTGTGATGTTGGCATTCTTACTTAGTTACTAAGCTGGCCATAACAACCCGTTACCGGGTTACGGCCTGTTGCAAAAATTCTCTTCCAAACGAAGAGATAAAGGCCGTCTTAGGACCACGTGTCCTGTCACTGAAGACACGCTCTACGCTGTCAACCTCCGACTACCTTTTTCGCCGCAGCTTTATCGTCCATGCAGGATTATTATTATTATTTTTTTTATTATTATTATTTTCAGTTTTTTTATAATTAAATTACTAAAATAAACTTAAACTAAGGTACTAGCGGCTGGAGGCTATCGACTTTTTTTGTTTATATATTGTAGAAAATGTTGCATAGCTTTAAGATGTTCATTAATTTATATACATTTTGTTTAGTAAAATTTGAAAGTAGATCTGGTATGCATGAGAGGTTGAGATGTTCTTGTACTGCTTTGATGGTTTGACATTCTTCTGTTAACCCTTTCGGTTATTCTATGCCATATGGCATAGCCTCTTTTCAGTGCCTGTCTTAGGTCAAAAACTTGTGGATACTATATTTTAAAATTTTTGTATTTTTCTCTGAAGGTTCTTATACCAAGTAAATCGTAAGGGTTCAGAATCTGCGCAGTCCTATCGAGCTTTTTGACTTTTGATTATTCATTATGTAGGCTTAAACAGTAATAAAATGGAAAAGAATGATTTTTAAAGTTAAAAACAAAAAAGAAGTACCGAAAGGGTTAAGTGTTGTATTGACATTATCTCCAGGTTGCAGAGTCTACAAAGAGGCGCGTCAGTTTGTTCCATGAGATGCTGGTGTATGAGAAGAGTGTGACCTAACCTTAGGCGAGTGAATTTCTTCACATATATTCTTTTGCAGTCCTTAGCGAATAGAGTTGGGTTTCCTTCTATGTTGAATTTTTTATAGTGGTGTTTATGGTTTCTCCATGTTTCTAGTCGCGAGTTTAGTAGGTAGTGCTTAAAATACCGATTTATGTCTGTTTTGGTTGTAGTTTGTTGTTGATGTATTGGTGATTGACGTGCGAGGTTGCAGCTTCATTGCCTTTGATTCCAATGTGACTTGGAATCCACATTAGCTTTAGCTTGTGTTCGAATTGTATGAGTAACACTTCGGTCAATAATGTGTGTGACTAACTAATTAAAACACATTTTTTTGCCAAAATTCGTTTTTATTCATCAACATAGTCCCCTTTTAGGGAGATACAATCATTCCAACGCTTTTCCAATCTTTCGATACCGCCTTTGTAGAACGATTTTTCTTTGCCTTCAAAATAGGCGTTAGTTTCGGCGATTACTTCATCATTTGAGCCAAATCTCTTACCACGGAGCATCTTTTTGAGGTCTGCGAAGAGCCAGTAGTCGCTGGGGGCCAGATCTGGAGAATACGGGGGATGAGGAAGCAATTCGAAGCCCAATTCATGCATTTTTGCCATCGTTTTCATCGACTTGTGACACGGTGCATTGTCTTGGTGAAACAACACTTTTTTCTTCTGCATATGGGGCCGCTTAATCGCGATTTCTTCTTTCAAACGTTCCAACAACGCTATATAATAGTCGCTATTGATTGTTTTCCCTTTCTCAACATAGTCGATGAATATTATTCCGTGCACATCCCAAAATACTGACGCCATAACCTTGCCAGCCGATGTTTGTGCCCTTGGACGCTTTGGGCGGCTTTCACCGGTTGCATGCCACTCAGCAGACTGCCGATTTGACTCTGGAGTGAAATGGTGGATCCATGTTTCATCCATTGTGATGTACCGACGCAAAAACTCCGACTTGTTGCGCGTAAACATGTCCAAACAGCTCTTTGAATCATCGATTCGTTGTTGTTTTTGCTCCGGTGTGAGCAAACGCGGCACCCATTTCGAAAACACCTTTTTCATAACCAAATGTTCGTGTATTATGGTGTGTACACTGCCTGCTGATATCTTTAGAATGTCAGCAATCTCCCCCACTTTCACTTTACGGTCGTACATAATGATTTTCAGTGTTTTTTCAACGCTTTCCGGAATAACAGCGTCATTTGGCCGTCCAGTAGATGGAATGTCATCGGTGTCTGTACGACCACGTTTGAATTCGGCATACCAATAACAAATGGTTCTTTTTGATGGAGCAGAGTCCGAATAATGTTTTTCAAGCCATTCCTGGCATTGAACAGTATTTTTTTTCATTAAAAAACAATGATAAATCAGCACACGGAATTGCTTTGAATTCATTTTTTTTGAAAACTCAAAAGTAGTGTCACTTAAAGCACTGTAACTTGTAAACTAATGGTCGGATTGACTTATAATTTCGACAGTAAGCCTAAAAAGGTTCACAATTTCGAAAAAAAATATTGATTTAGTATTAGTGCCGCCATCTATGTGTAGTCACACACATTATTGAACGAAGTGTTATGTCGCGTTTTTCAGTTATTGTATTGGTTTGGTGTAGGGTGTTGAAGATCGCTCGAATAGCTGAGTACGATTGAGTGCAGATGATATGTTTGCCTTTTTGTATTTTGAGGATTTTGAGTGCAGACAAAATTACCGCCGACTCCCGTGGTTGATTTAGATCCATACGTGTAGTGAAAGTTCCTGTTTTTAAAAGTGTGTCTAATGTGAGTGAATGTTTTATGTATATGTCCGTGTTTGTGTTGTCCTCTTTTAAGTAAGATAACTTGTCTATTATGCTTTCTTTTTTGATGAACAAAGGGGGGTTTTTGGGCGTGTATTTTGTTTTTTGTTTTGGACGTGTATTTGTAGAATGATTTTAATTTGTTTATGTTGGATTTCGTAGTACGTCCGTATATTGCTAGTCCACAGTCTAATTTAGATAAGAGTATTGATTTTAAGATATTGATAATTGTGTTTGTGTGTGTGTTGCTGTGAAAGCTCGAAAGGCTTTTTATGAGATTGAGTCTGTTAGATAGGTCTTTTTTAAGGCATTCAATATGGTCTGACCAGTTGTAGTTTTTATTAAATGTTACTTTGTCGACGAGAGCAAATGTTGTGTTGTTGATAGATATGGCTGCGGGATTTCATGCTGTTTTCCTGCAGATGTGCAACACTTTGCATTTCGTAGTTGATATTTTTGCTCCGTTTGTCAAGCACCTTTCGTTTATGTCTGAGCTTAGTTTGTTGAAGTCTGAGCTTAGTTTGTTGAAGTCATTTTGTAAGTCGATTTTTAGCAGTAATGTTAAGGTCGTCTGCGTATATACAATGTTTGAATTGTTTGTGTTGAGCTATAATTTTGTTTAGTTTTTCGAAAGCTATTTGAAATAGTAGGGTAAAAGGTTCGGTTGTGGGCATAGTTCGGTTGTGGGCACCCCTTCGTATCTCTTGATAGAAAGCAGGCTGGGTTTTTTTGACTAAGGCCATTTGTTCATTATGGAATCACGATCTGTTTGTGCCAAATACTGAGTCGAACAGACACGCCTGCTTTGTGCTGGGACCATATATATCTTTCTGTGCTTAAAAAATAAGACACACATTTTTTTAAACATTTTAAATGGTGTCATAAATCGAAGTGAATTCATCGAGAAGGCGAGTAAAATGCATTTTTATTTAGTTAATTTATTATACTTTGTGATCCAATATTGATTACAACCAATATGTTTACCCCGAACAAATTTTTCACTACTTCTCAAAATGGCTGCCAAATTCGGTTGTGGACTTAGTTCGGTTGTGGGCACCCGTCTTTTAGTGATTTTGTAAGTTTTGGTAAGTTATTTCATCAAAAATGGTCTTTTAACGCATTTTTTAGTTGTTTTAGCTATATCTTCCAAGGGTAAATAAAAAAAATCCTCCGATATCTTTTTTAATGTGCTGGATGTAATTTAACATTGTTCTGCAGATAAGCTAACCACAAAATCGACTGCCGCAGCGTATGCGATTTCCTGAACCACTTTCCAACGCTACAAAAAGAAGGTGGAAGAAAATTTCGGAAACATCAAAGCTGTCGACGGTGGTGTTTTCTTCTTTTTCTTCTTTTCGTGGATGTTATCGAATCAGGTTAACTGGTGTTTTCCACCTTCTTCACGTCACAGCACTTGAAGAGTGTTGATTAATTAGGTTGAATTTCATTTTACTTTAGGTCTTCTTGACAGCCCAGGAGAATAACTTGGTCACTTACATTTTGAAATGCCCGTCCATCCAAAATGTGCCGACATGCGTACCAGCTACTTCACATGCGTGCATTGTGCTTCAAATAATTAAAACTTAAGGTTTTTCTATATTCGTGTTGGTTTTTCCGTTTCCACCAGATTTTCCAAGGGTGCCCACAACCGAACCAAAAAAAAATTTTTGTTAAAAATGACTACTTTACAAAATTAACAAAAACAACTTTTCTATTTGACGGAATCGATTTACTTTTGTCATTACTTGTTAGCTAAGGTTTCTAGCTTTCCATAGATGTCCATATGTCCGATTAAGAAGAACTTGGTAAAAAGTTATGAGCCATAAACAAAAAGGTGCCCACAACCGGAACCATTCCCCTACAACAAACAAAGAGAACCTTGTGCTATACCATTTTGTGTAAGTTTCGTTTAATAGTACCCGAAAGTTTCTGTTTTTAAGATATGATTTAATGTTGGTTATTATCATCTTGCGTACTTTCCATTCATGTAATTGGTTTAAAATTGTGTGTGTGCCAACCCTATCGAATGCTTTTTCGAAGTCGATTGAAATCATTGATATATAGTTGCGCGTTGATAAGGATTTTGTTAAGTAGTATATGAGAAGGAGTGCATCTAAGGTATTTTTATTGTTTCTGTTTGCGATTTGGTTTTGGGACAGTAATTTGTTTTTGTTCATAAACCATGTAAGTCTTGTTGCAATGATTTTTCCATCAATTTGCTGACGCAAGAAATAAGTCAAGTAGGTCTATAGGTCATGGACAGAATTGATTGTTTTTTGGGGTTTTGGAATTGGAACTATTGTTGCTGTTTTCCATTGTTGTGTGATGATGCTGGTCTGAAAAATGTTGTTGTATATGTTGAATAGTTGTCGTGTTGCTATGGGTGGGAGGTTTTTTTGCATTTTGTAGGTTTTTTTTGTCGTAGCCTGGAGTATTTCCTTAAAGTTTGCTTAGCGCTGCTTTTAGTTCGGTTAAGGCAGGTTCTCACCTTGTGGAAAAAAAAAACAATTTTTTTTTACCTTATCGTGTAGATATATGTTTCAAAAATGTGCTCCAGAAATTTCAGATCAAAATCTGAAAAATTACAAAAGTTACAGGCCGTTACATAGAGCAGTGTAGAGCACCGGCCAAGCACGCTTTAAACTTTAAACGCGTTTTTCTCAGAACCACATTTTCGGACCTTACGGAAGTGATTGAAGGCGCTGGAATGAACCAATCGTCACCAAATTTGTTTTAAAATGTTCCTTAGGGTTTTTTCTAACAAACGAACCACGATCAGCCAAAAATATTGAAAATTGTTTATTTAAAAAAATAATAAGTGAACAAAAAAATGCGAAAATCTAAATTTTTTTTTCAAAACCTCATAACTTTTGTAATTTTGATTTTTTTTCATGATCTTGGTTCATTCAACAGATAATACGGTACACATTAAGAATGTGTTCGATTTTTGTGTTTCCGATCACGGGTTTTGACGGAATCACTTCCGGTAGCGGGACACCTCCTCGCCGACATGCCGCCACTGATGGACGCCCCCTCCCCCCTTTTTTTGATTCATTCAATTTGAAAAATTGTATTCTCTAAATAAATGTGTGTTCATATCCAGAAACAATTTTCAGCGTTGTATCTTTAACCGTTTTCTCAAAAAAAATTCCTAAAAAAATGCACTTTTTCGGATCCACAAGGTGAGAACCTGCCTTAACCCATTAAGCCCTGAGCGTTGCGTTTGCGCAACGTTTGGGAATTTCGCTACATTAATTCATAAAGATATAAGACTTGAAAATGGGTAGAATTGGATTCGAATTGATCGTTTTAGATTCTGCCATACTCAAATTTCAAAATTTTTTAAATATTCATATCTTTTTTTCGATCCAAAGTCAAAGGTTTGTTTTGGGGAATTTTTGAAATTCAATTAAAAATACTTATTCTTCAAACCTATCAAAATCCCTTTGTGGGCTGCATTTTGTAATGCTAAACTATTTAAAAATAAGTTTAAACAATTTTTTTTTTTTTAATTTTATGTTTTGTATGTGACTAAGGCCCAAATTGCGTTTGCGCAACGTACCCTCCTGGTTCAGGGGGTGGGGGTATGAATTATTTGCTTCATTTTTTTTCTTGATTAGGTCAATTACTAAGATTGTGTAAAATTTTATGGAAATCGCACAAGCCCTTCTGGGGTCAGGTTTTAATGGGTTAATGTTATGTCTGTTTCTATTTTGTGTGTATTTTTATTAGGTACATAGTTTATGTGATTTGTTACGGTTTGTGCGTATTTTATGTTTACAAATTTTTTGTCAAAGTTATTGTCGCTTGAATATGCAGCCCATTCTTTTGCTAATTAGGAAATTTGCTTTTAGGAAATTCGCTATTTCAATGGTTCAGTCAGTGAGTTGTTTGAATGATCTATTATAATTTTTATGTTTTGTGAAGAATTCCTTTCGTATAGTTTACGTTATGCCAAATTGTTTTTGTCGCGGTGTTTGGATTCAAAGTGTTGGTGAATTCAAAGAATGATTTTCTCTTTTCGATTTTGACGTACTTTTTGAACACTGCATTTGCTTTTTTGTAAGCAATTCTGTTATCACTTGTCATGTTGTTTTTGCATTTGTGCCAGAGCATTTGTTTGTTTGCTCGCAACTCTGTTAGATTTTCATTCCATCAATGGATTCGTTTGCTGCAGCTATTATGTATTTGTGTAGTTTAGCAGCCTCCCTGTTCAGGTTATTTGAAATGTTAGTGTTGTCTATTTCAAAGTTAAGATCATGTCTCCATGCAGGAAACATGATCAAGCGAAGGCATCCGGCGGACGAAAAATTGCATTTAGTATTTCAGATGTCTCGGTCTCAGGGTCCACCGCACTCACCAGCTGAGTCACGGCTTCCGAAAATGGGTGTCACTTCTTTACTCCAAGATTATGTGGCATGAATTGAGGAGAGAAGGGGGTATACTTGCACTATGTGATATGCAGCAGCTGAACAAATTTATTTATCAAACCAAACATATTTTAAGAGATGGACCTTTGATATATCGCGCGCCTCCTTTTGATTACACGCATTTATTAATACACCAACAATTTTTTTTTACTCCCTTTTACGGATTTGTTTGTGAACCAAATTCAAAATTAAAAAATAGGGGGTGGGAGCAGTATCACAAACCTTTTACTGAATTAAAAATACAGGTAAACTATGACGACATGTGAATACTTTCGTTGTCTTTCACAGACATTTTCGTTCTCCCAAAATCCAGGGATTTATATTCTTCAATTAACATGAGTTTTTATAGTCAATTTTAAAACTATGCACAACAACTTTTTTTCGATCTTTAAATTTTAAATAAAAACATCAATGAAAATTATTCTTAAACGAAGAATTTGGTTTATTCGTTTAAGAAAATATTCATGATTCATGTTGTGGGTTACAAAGCAATTCAGACCTTTCTCTGGTATCCAAAGCAGCTCATTCCATTAACAACTTCTTCTTCTTCTTCTTGACTGGCACAACAGCCCGAATACGAGACTAAGCCCCAGCTCCACGCAACCATCCGTGTTGTGCGTGCGAATTTTTTACAGGGTTAAAAGGGACCTACAGTTTTATGCCGATTCCGAACGGCGAGTTGGGAACTTTTTCATAGGCAATTTTCCTCTCAGAGGTTTGCCATTTCCTGCTGAGAGGACAGCCGCCGAAACAAAAATTGTTTTTTTTTCTTTTTTTTCGGTGTTAGCAGCAACGGAGTCTTGAACCTGAGTTCGAGCGTCACATTTGACTCACGGCCCAACGCACTAGCCAGCTGAGCTACGGCGGCTGCCGTAGGGCATTAACAACCCTCCATGGAAATATCTTGCGTGGTGAGCCCGATCTGTCCTTTATGAACTCTCGTAAGTTACGACTCTAGCAAAATATAATTGCCATCTGGGGTTAAGACTGGCAGTGCGTTTTAAACATGAGACGTGTAAATGTGTATGTGAAAAAGTCTCCTATCAAAACACACCTATTTTATGGGGTCCTGCGGCATTCTTGCCATAGAAACTAGGAATACTGCGCATCTCAATATTCGTTTCTTTCATATATATATTTAACAGTAACAATGGTAATTTGCGGTTCCACTCTACAGTTTTAGTGGCAGTTCATGTAAAAGCAATTTGGTTCGACAACGCATAAGCAACAGACTGAGAATCACAGGACTTTAACGTAAAAAGTAGATATACGATCTTTCAGAACCTTTATTAATCATTATAATATTTATATATAATATTATCAATTTTGTTCAATAGTTAAACGAATTTAAAACTAAAACCAAATTAGCAAAAAAGCTGCATAATTAAATGAAAAAACTAGTTAAATAAAATGTTACGTGTCTCGTTGCAGCATCAGAGCCTTTTACAGATAATCACAAATTTATGAAGTGGAAAAAGTGTTTTCTAGAAATACTTATCAGTGTACATTGATATTTATATTTTTTACTCGCAATACCCATTACCATATAAAATTCACCTGTACTGCGCTTATTCGATATTTTATTAAAAAGAAAATATTCAAATTTATTCAAACTATTCTTTTAATAAAATATTAAAAAAGACATTTGTTCGAATTTTATTAGAACCATTTCGAAATTTTAAAGCGCTTTGTATTTCTGGTTCGCTTTCGAAGTATTCAATTTAATATTTGTACCCCTATTGTCGAAATAAGGGGTAAATATGTTCGAAAAAAGTAGTTGAGAATGAAATTAGTGGCAGTTGGTCTCACATGCAACTTCTGAGCACCTGTAGCCCGTATATAGTAATATGTTGAATTTTCTCGCAATTTTTTAAGGCAGGTTCTCACCTTGTGGATCCGAAAAAGTGCACTTTTTTTAGGATTTTTTTTTGAGAAAACGGTTAACCCTTATTCTCATACCCAAACTTACTAACGTCGTTTGGCACCCGGGGTACCCGGGTACCCATTTCATGAAATTTTTAAGTTTTCAATATTTTGTTAATTAAAAAGTGTTTATAAAATTTTGATATGATTTGTTCGCTTTTCACCTAAATAACGAGGATCCGGAAGGTAAAAAAAAAATTTTCATTATTTGTCAGTTTTTTTCACGAAAATACATCGCAGTGGGCACCCGGGTACCCGGGTATGAGAATAAGCGTTAAAGATACAACGCTGAAAATTGTTTCTGGATCTGAACACACATTTATTTAGAGAATACAATTTTTAAAATTGAATGAATCAAAAAAGGGGGGAGGGGGCGTCCATAAGTGGCGGCATGTCGGCGAGGAGGTGTCCCGCTACCGGAAGTGATTCCGTCAAAACCCGTGATCGGAAACACAAAAATCGAACACATTCTTACCAAGATCATGAAAAAAAAATCAAAATTACAAAAGTTATGAGGTTTTGAAAAAAAAATTAAGATTTTCGCATTTTTTTGTTCACTTATTATTTTTTTAAATAAACAATTTTCAATATTTTTGGCTGATCGTGGTTCGTTTATTAGAAAAAACCCTAAGGAACATTTGGAAAAAATTTGGTGACGATTGGTTCATTCCAGCGCCTTCAATCACTTCCGTAAGGTCCGAAAATGTGGTTCTGAGAAAAACGCGTTTAAAGTTTAAAGCGCGCTTGGCCGGTGCTCTACACTGCTCTATGTAAGGCCTGTAACTTTTGTAATTTTTCAGATTTTGATCTGAAATTTCTGGAGCATATTTTTGAAACATATATCTACACGAAATTTTTTTTTTTCCACAAGGTGAGAACCTGCCTTAAGCAAGAAACGCGCTTCCTAAATCTGTAAGTTCAAGCATTTTTCCATCAATAATAATTGATTGGCACTACAGGCCGCTTACGCGAGACTAAGGCCTAGCTTCCAATTTTTCCATCAAACCTCACAAAATACGCGCTTCCCGCACATTCAAAACCGACTATTTACCTCATTTTTTACTCGTTTATAGGTATATAAGGGTCAATCTTTCCGTTTACAATTGACATACTCGTAGAATGATTGCAATGACCTTCCCCCTCCACACCCAAAAACAAAAACTAATGTCGTGTGTCTGTGTGTGTGTGTAATTATATGCGAATTAATGTTTTTCACAGGAACGGGTCGACACCTTCGTGGCGAATTGACATCCACAGAACTGGCCGATTCCAATCGAGAGTTTGAAAGGTTTTTTCGTAGGCGATGGTTTGGCTCCGGAACTTGTCATTACCAACTATGACGGACTCACTTAGTGATTCAATCCTGTAATTGCTGAATTGCAATCGGCTGCGCGTTTGGACCTGATGAGGCAAAGGGAATTTAGGAATCTATATAAGTGCATCAGCGCAAAGGTCCAGTATTTTCTGTAATGGTTGCAATTGGACTCATGCAGATATTAAAGCCCGAAAATTCGTTACTTAGCAACTAAACTTAAATGAGGAGCATGTCCCAGCGCGGTCGCTTCTCTGCTGTCCACTAAAAATTTGCGTCCACGCCCCGATGCATGTTCGGAGTGCAAATGAGACAGAAGACGCATGAAAAACACTTGGTTCGTGTGCAGAAAATCGCCTTAAAGGAGCCCAGTGGACCGTTAACTTACCAATGGTTCCCGGACGGACGCAACAATAATTATCACAGAGATGCATGCAAATACACAAGTGTGTGTGCGTGTATGATGTGCGTGTGGTGTGCGAGCGCAGCAAGTGCACGTACACGGACGCATAGGAGCCCTGTGCCAGCTAGTTGGTATTTCGCAATCGGAAAAGACGAAGGCTCAGGACATGGAACACGTACGTATGTATGCGCTGGTGTGCATGCAAGTCAACGTGTGTGTGCGAATAAATATACGAGCGCATGTGTGGCCACGCTTGAGTATTAGTGTTTTCTACATTTAAATTGTTAGAAAAGTCGGCGTCGTCGTCGTCGATGTCGATGTCGTTGCATTCGTCTTTTTGCTAAGGCAGCCAACGCAACTCCGACCAATCCAACCCATCTCAACATGACGCGCTCTTTGAAGTATCACACAGGACACGGACGTATAGGAGCTGTGGATGCAGGCACAGGCGGAGATGCAGACGTGGGCACGGATGGCTAAACTGGACCGTACCGTGTGTCCAGCGAAAGCAAACTTACTTGCGGGCATAAACTAAAACAAAAAGGAGTCTTGCTTTGCATTTACAAATGCCAGCAAATGTCCACGTGTGCGCGTGTCCGTGCACTTGTGCATATGCATGTGCGCACAGCAGCCAGGAGCCTCACAAGCGCCCCCGCCCCCGCCCCACACGAACTCATATCACGTCGGAGAGCATATTATTGAATGTGCATACGTAGCGCTGCGCTTGCACTCACACACGCACGTATGTGCGGCGGCTAGTTTTGACATACATGCAGGCTGCCACACACATTCGCACACGGATGTTAAGATTGCAAAAATGAGTGCTCTGGTGGCTGTGTGTGTGTGCGATCGTGTAGAAGGTGCACTGCATCGCAAGCTTATATCGTTTGCTTCGTCATCATGAGCACCAACAGCAGCATCGGATGCATTGTACCGTAATTGTCGTTAAGATTCTGCACAGTGGCGCAATGCTGGCCAACAATCTCTGAGTCGGTATGGTGTTTGTTGCTTCGGTCAACTTTGAGAGACGAGTGAATTATTTCCTTATACCATGTTAGCCGGCAATTTTATCCACTCAGCCAAGCCGAAATATAAAGTTTCAGATGAAGCAAATCTATTATAGTTAGTATAGTTTTGTGGACGACTCACAATCTCAACCTGCCATATAGAGGTATTTTTCAAATAAGCAAGTCTTCATAATAATCTGAATGTTGCTTAACCCATTAGTGCCCAATTTTTTGTTTCGACTTTCGAGCTAATTTTCTGAAAGAAATGGCCTTAATTTTTATTATAACAAGTTGGAATGTAAACACGTAAAAAAAATATTTTTTATTTTCATTTGAATATTGCTCCAAATGGAACATTGGGCACAGCGGAATGTTGTGAAATTCAACGAAGCAATGCACATGAATCCCACGATGTTCGATTCGCATTCGAAATTTTATCGAAAGCTCGATATATTGTTGCCTTTGAATAATATGCTCGTTTAAGTAAGTGTTCCCAAATGGAAACATTGGGCGCTAATGGGTTAAGAATAATTCCAGCTGGAAGCGCAAGTGGCACAGCTATTTATAACTTTATTACACATTCTCCCTCTTCAAGATATTTTAGTGTTAAAATTTGACTTTACTTTTGACCACATTTTTCATCCCCAGCTTTATATATTGGATATACATTAATGGCACGACGCCCCGACAACCATCCGGGTTCTAGTTGCTAAATGGTGTTATACCAATTTTGAAGCTTTTCTTTCGCCAAGAACAAGTACAAACTAATTTAAGCTATTACTTATCTGCGTTGGGATTCGAACCCACGATCCTTGGACTCACAATAAGTACAGGTATTTTGTGATTAAAATACGCGTACGTATCAAAAGTAAAATATTTAGATTATCGAGAACCCCAAGCAATTGAAATTAAGTACAATTCCTGATTAAAAATTCACGAATTTCACTTGTTCGCCAACAAGTAGTTTATTCTCACTGAAGAACTGCTACCAGCGCTGCTAAAGACAGTGGTTGTGCTAGAGAAGTGTCCAAAGTCTTCAACCTCCCTGGCGGAATGCATTTGGCTTGAAAATTTGGCAGAAAAATGTTTTGGCGGGGTTTCAAAAAGTAATTCTTTAATATTAGTAAAATACCTTTTAATTTGTATGTAGTTTTATAGGCGATCCAAATATTTCGGGCGGGGGGTTTCAACCCCCAAAACACCCCCCTGAATCCGCCACTGCTCCAGTTAGTGCTCACAACTGACAGTGTGGTCCATTAAAGTGAGTTTGCTTGCTCGTCTGATTTCGACTATATTTTGGCTCAGCTGCTGAATCAATTCCAGGGCCTATTACGTGTTCGTTGCGCTACATCGAATTATGTCGGTGCCCGGTGCACACCACAGCGAGCACGGCTACAAAGCAATTTCCAACTCTTTCTCTTATACTTTTCCTTAATTAAAAGCATACGTTTTCTACGGCGTCTGCTGTCATCTTGGTTCCATAGTAAATCTTATTGGTTTTCGGTTTTAATAGAAAGAGAAAGAGAGAAAGCACATCCGGTCCGTCTTGGTCAGCTTGAATGTGTGTGCATAAATAGCAAAATTTTGTGTATTTACATAAAACATCCCTGCTGCTAGCAAAAAATACGTGCACCAACACCAACGCAATATTCATACAACGCGCTCGCACACACATACTCACCCATGTGCACGTCGGGCGCAGCCAACAAACTGCTCCTTGCTGCCGTTCACAAAAGCATTCGCATGCTGCTGCAGCACGTCGTTGATATATCAACTGCTCTAAAATGTGAAATTTCACAATCGCCATCACAGTTTGCCGCCCTGCCCGCTCAGACCCCAATTTTTTCCTCCACAAACCCACAACGTTCCATGTCGCCACGACTTGGCGACCCCACACCTTGCCAAACCATACACCAGCCGTCCAACGTCGCTGTGCGCCACGTCAATCCCACTCCCCACTCCCCACACCGCTCCATGGCAACTCCGGCCACCGGCCACCGGCCGCCGCCAAGCGCCATCGTCATCGCCGACGAGTGCCGCCGCTGCCTTTTATCCTTTCACATATCGCAAGTCGTATGCAAACAACTTCTCGCAACGACAGTCTGGAATTCCTTTTCCTTGGTCTTCGTTTCATCTTCATGCAGGTCCTTGCTGTGCTTCTTCGTGGAGCTGGCAGCGCGCGCCAGTGTGTGTGCGTATGAATTTGCGCTCGTATGATTGCGGACGTATGTGAGCGTGTGTCCAGCAGCGGTGGCTGCGTGTGTATGTGTAGGCAAATGTCCATTTCAAAATTCACAGACGCAGCAGTGGTCAGCTATGGAAATTATCGATCGAATTGCCTTTGGGGTCAGGTGGACGGGTGGTCCGGCAGACGCAGAGGCGGCCGAGCGGGCGCAAGAAGGACAGGATGGCCGACGTGCATGCGGCGAACAGGGCCATCACATGGGGGGACGAGGCTCGCAACGTTGGCGTAGCGTTAGAGACGGCGGCGGCGCGACGCGGCCCGGTCCTGTCCTGTCCGGCGCGGCAACGACGACGGCGACGATGACTGTGACTGAGGCTGAAGCAAAGACCGAGATGACGGTAGTAGTAGAACTAGTGGTGGCGGCAATGGTTATGGATGTGAATGTGCATGTGGATGTGGCAGTGGCAGTGGCACCGTTGGTAGTGATGGTGATGGCTTCTGCTTTCCGAGAGGGAGTTTCGTGTTTTAGCTCAACGACAAGCACGTTAACGACAACGACTAAGAGATGACCAAAAGGAATTGCGGGTTTTTCTATACGTTTGCGTTGCTGTGCTTAGCATACTGCGGAAATCGTCATTCCAGCGCCCTGTCTCCACCATCCGGCCGTGCGGCCGTCCGGCCGGACCATGGCCGCGCCAGTGTCCGTACGTCAAAGGTGTGGGGCTGGACGGGACGGAATTGCTGATGCGTCGTCAAAAGCTATTGCTACCAGTTTCGGTTTGATGGAGCGCGGGCAGAGCAGCACGTAAGTAGTTTTGAATACGGCATCGTTGCGGGCACGACGATTCAGCTCCGTTAAGTTGAAACTCGCTGTTTCCGACAGCTTGGTTTGAACATGTTCTCAAGTCCAAAGCACGATGTCTGCGCTGCGGCCAGCGTCACACCACGCCGCACCGAAACGAACGAAGCGAGTGTGGGAAGGCTGGTGTGGAACAGCAAAGAACATCGCCGCGCTGCTGCTCAACGAAACATTCATTTGACCGTCAGATGTTATTATCGGAACACCGAGTGGGCGAGTGGGCAGCGGTGGAGCGGCGTGGCTGACGCGGCGCGCAGCGGACCGCAGTCCGGAATGGGATTGAGCGAAGTGGTGCGGGACGAATAGAGTGGACTCGGACGCTTGCTAGCTGGCTGTTCCGTTGATTGTGTTCTGGCAACGACTGGCGGAGGGGAGTGGAGCGGAGCGGAGCGGGATGTTATTGAGTTAGCACAACATACAAACTTTTGAAAAGATTCGTTTCCCTTGGCTACCTCTCATGGAACTCATTGTCCAACCCTTTGGATACACCTTCGGAAGGCAAGCAACCGAACTATGCAACTCATTCAAGTACGTACGTACGTACGTATATACATACACACACATAAGTCGCAGTGGAGTCGCACACATTGCTATCATCATGCCTTCCATAACGGCGAATTCTGGTCTGTAGGGAAAAGCGACTCCTACCGTGGATTTGTGTACGAAACATTTCTGGACTTGAGATTTCATTTCAGTGCCGGACCGTTGAACTTTTGCGAAATTCGCATAAGGCTTTACTTCCACTTTGCCAGCAGTTGCAATATCCGAACACACACACACACACCACAAGTACGCTTATACATATTTCGTGTGTATACTTGTACATATGTGCTAGACGCATATCTAAGCAAGTGGTCATCATGCAGTACATGCTTCCATGTGTAGGAGCAGTTTCATGGCGTTTCTTCTTAAAATGTCGGCAAGCAACTGAACTCACGCCCCACTAAGAGGAATCCCAAAATTTCCGTTTGTACTCTGTTGCATAACAGCTAACATTTTAAATCCCACCTTCACGCATATACCTACTATATATGTATATATCTATACATTTGCATATGCACGGGACATTTTGTATAACTATTTATAGTATTTCTCGGAGCGTTTTTCAACTTGACTGATCTGCAGAACTTACAACTGGATATTAAGTGACGTAGCAGATGGAAGGGCCCAGTGCGTGAACTTGCGCTGAAATCGACAATTTGCGTAGACGTTATTTTCGTTATATTCGTTTATTATAATTTTGCGTCTATTACTGAAACTACATGGCGACTTCTAGACGCTAAAGCACCAAATTTCGCAAGGCCAAAACTAGAGTAAATATTTTGATATTCGTACTGTGATTTTATAGATGTTCAAAATGTATATGGTGTGTGCTTGGTTGTTCTGTTTTTAAATACCGATTTGATATAACTAGCAATAAAATCTAAACGAATTTGTTTTCTTTTAATGTTTGGTGCAGATAATCTGGCGCTTTTTCTTAAACAAGCAAACATTTTTCATACTTTTACTGAAGTTTTTAATGTGGAGTTTCGCAATATATCTGTAAAACTAACCAAATACAAACTTATGGTAAGTGAAAACAAGGAGAGTAGTTAGCCGCTCTTAAAAATGAAGAAAATACGATTTCGCATTTACCCTGACAGCCACCAATGATAAGTTGCAAACTGCTATCATCAATGCCTGGGAAACTTTGGATACTGATATTTCCTCTATAATCCTTTTCTCTTTCATGCGAAGCCGTATTTGCAAACCAACAGACCTTTTAGAAAGACAGGAAAGCTTTAAGATAATGGTATTTATTTTTGTAATAACTTTGAAGGTCATATATGTATATATAAATATATATAAAATGTATGTAGCTAAAAGGCCAGCTGACTGAAGGCCGTTGAAGCTGTACTACACACTGTAAACACTGCTTTTTATATTGTTGTAGTTTTTTTTAATTTCGGGTGATCTCCGGAACATGTCATTTAGAAAACGCTCTCCACATGAAATACTTCTACTCAATACGCAATATTATATTTGTAACCTTGATACCTCTGCCTCCTGTTGAAATGGTCAAAGTATGCTACGTATCGTGGACACTTCTTTTAACCTTTTGACACAATAAACATTGACACTATGTCATCGTTCTTGTAAGAAAATTTATTTTTACATCGTGAACACTTTACTTCCATTTAATTTTAATTTTAATTTAATTTTAATCATGTTTGAAATTGTATACAGGAAAAAGCAATTAGAAGAAAGTTGTAATTATATAATTATATATAATATAATTAAACTATAAAAATTATAAAATATATACGTATATATAATTTTGTCCCTGCCTTAAAATGGAGCACACTTTTTTCGGATACATGTGCTTTAAGGCCTATAAAATTGTTAATGCGAAAATTTAAACAAACAATTTATTTCCAGACTTGTATATTGGATTTTAATAGGGAATGTATTCACCTATTAGACAAAGAACTAAAATCACTTGCAACCACGGGCAGTGCTGAAGACATGAGCGTGGGCGCGAAAGGGTTTCCAAGGCACTCAGTCATTGCGATCATTATACTGTGTCTGATCATTATAATATGTCTGTCACTGCTACCAAATAGGAATTATGCGCAAATACTGTGTTACGCATAATGTACACAGAGCGAAGAAACAACTTTACATGATCAGCACTTTTTTAAGAATTTTGCCAAAATTCACATTGAAAAATGCTGCAAAACTCAGCAATTAAGTTGTCCTGAAGGAATAACAAATAAATTTGCAACCAACATTAGAATATTTGTTAAGTCTACGGTCGCTCACATTGAATCTCTAGTGAGAGGTTCGTTCGTGGGTTCCTCACCAAATATCCAACTTACTGACAATGAAAATCTGATCTCTCATACATACATTACATTCATACTTATTTACAAACACACTTTAGTAAATCTAACTCAGAGACTTGGAAGAGCGAAACCGAGCGCAGCATATTTGAAAATTAATGTTTACAGCTCGATCGGAAATAAACAGCTCTATGGCTGACTATTTCCAAGGCTAAGTACAACATTTATTCAGCATTGTATTCAAGTGAGAGTTGACTTAATAGTTGTTAAGTCTACGGTCGCTCACATTGTATCTCTAGTGAGAGGTTCGTGGGTTCCCTCACCAAATATCCAACTAAGCAGCTAATATCAAATATATGACAATGAAAATCTGATCTCTCATACATACATTTCATTCATACTTACTTACAAGCACACTTTAGTAAATCTAACTGAGACTTGGAAGAACGAAACCGAGCGCAGCATATTTGAAAATTAATGTTTATAGCTCGATCGGAAATAAACAGCTCTATGGCTGACTATTTCCAAGGCTAAGTACAACATTTATTCAGCATTGTATTCGAGTGGCTCATAGCAGAAGTCGTGTTTCTCTTTTTTTTCGATTTTTAGGGGCGTGCCGAAAACTAAAACTAACACCTGTTGGTTAGTTTCGACCCAATTTCCGAAGACCAGAGCGGTCAGGGTCATCAGCCTTCATTACTTAACTTCACTACATCACATTGTAATTCTGTATGTCAATTAATACTTTTCTCATACCAAGACCCCACAGGGCCACAAGGCTTTCCTCATACATTAAAAGTTTATCAAATTTGTTGGATGTTGGAATGTTGGAATGTTAGCAATTAAAAAAGCTAATCCAACTCGCGCTAAAGAAGTGGACTTCACTTACATAATTCTTACTGCAAAGTATGTAGTTGTGGTTCTTACATGTTCTTGTATTTGAAAGCATAACAAAAAAATGACTAAAATATTTCAATAGAAAATTATTATTTTTTAATTTGTTCAAGCCTCATTACAATTTGCAATGGAACGCCCACTATGTTAATGCATTGGGCTGCGTAAAAGCACTTTTCTGTACGAAAGAGGTCCTTGGAAGTCAGTGAAATCACTGCCAAGTTGCCATTGAGTGCATGTATGTTAAATGATAATTCGTCAGATTGCGAAAATCACACAAGTTGTCGAATTCGGGGCGCGGAAATGATTTCGAGCAACAAGTTGCTCTTAAAACACAACAAATTCTTATGGCATTTTTTAAGGCATTTATATTTGCTTGTCTGCATAAAAGCACGCCTGCATATGTGTCGGGGAAGCACCATGCACACACATACAAACAGCAAAGGTCCATCCCCCTCAACTACTGCACGCGGCACCATAAAATATTCATTCACCCATTCTTGATTTCATTCATGGATTTTTTAAGCTTCTATTTACTTCCACTCCGGCGTCTGTTTTGTTCCTTTCTTTTTTATTTTGTTCTACTTTATATCTTTTTTCTGCATCTGCTGCTGCTTTCACTTATACTCGCCTTGGCTGGCTTCGCTTTGCTCTGCTTTGCGGTGCTGTGTGCTCCTCAGCGCCGTGCGCCGCACACAAAGTTTACAACCTAACTGTTATTTTATTACAGCATTTAATAAAAATCAACAAGTGCATGACTCTGCGGACGGGAGTTCCGTACGCCACTCGAGGCTGGCATTGGCTGCAAATGGAGCGTGATTGTATTGCTCTATGAGGTTAATGCTGAATGCGGGCATTAAAATAAAAATACATTCGTTTTTATAGATTCACTTGTTTTACGAGTGTATTTAACGTCGCCTAATGGTGCGCACGACGACGCGCTAACTGAGCGGCCCGCCCTGCCGGACCGTTACAGCCCACAATTCACACCTTTGCCCCCGCCAAGGCGAAAATCGCTCATAAAGTACAAACGTGTGTATGAAGATTGGCGAAATTAATCAGCGGATACTCGTACATCTTAAACTCCGAAAGTAGACGGACCGCCGAAATACATCTCTGTGCATTCGCCAACTCATTGATATATTGTAAATAATGCATATGTTGATACGGGACCACACTCACGACCAATACCCATTAAGCACAATTCTGTATGAAGAATAAATATTTATGTGTTTGAAAATCATTTTAACAGGAAATACTCCAAAGGGACAAAGGAAGACTTATGCCCTAATGTTTCTATTTTAAATATAACTACAAAGACAATAAAAGCTATCAGTGAGGAAATTGAATCATTGCATCAAATTGGTTTAAGGAATACAGTAGTTTTTAAGCCCTTTGAGCGCTGTTACATACATGAAAAATATAATTCCAACATGTTTATGCGTCGGACTTTTATAACAAACATTCGTAGTATTTCTGGTACACGTTTTCATTCATATGACTACATCAGCTACCTGGGCTATTCGCATTAAGGGTCGAAATCAGATGTTCTCAAACTTTCTTTCGCGTACCATTCATGTGCAATGCGAGTCAAACTTGTACCACCAACTAAATAAACATTGGGTGAACTACTTGTGCACCGAAATTGTAGGGCAATAAGAAATACTGATAAATATGCAACAGATAAAATATAAAGAAGTGTGAAAAATGTGTGGAAAACACTGTGTATTAGCGAAAGTAAAAGATTTGCCATGTAAGGGAATTCTTTGTAATGTGCCACCCCATGGCTTTTTTGGGGTATAACTCGACGATAAGTTAGTCAATGTGAATATACCGTTGGAAAGATCCAAGGAAACACCTCATTTGAATTTTTGGTAACAACCAATTGCCCAAAGTTTAAAAGTAAACATCCTAAAATTTTTTAAATGTAAAGTGCCACCCCCTAAAAAAATCACTAAAAACGTAGAAATTTCAAGTAAAAACTAATGATTTAGAAAATTTACAAAAGATTATTGAGTATAAATTGAATTTAATAGAAAATGACCAAAAGCAAAATGATAATGATGATATGGAAAAATGGTAACGAATAAAACGAATAATTATATGGAAATTAATAAACAAAACTGAACTAATTTATTTCTCATGATAGGATTAGCTAAAAATTGACTAAGAACACTTTAAATTCATTTTAATGACGATTCCCAGCAACAAAAAGTCATTTTACCGGTACAAGATCACAAAACAATGAAAAAATAGGGGTGGCACTTTACAAAGAAAAAAGGTAGAACTTTATATATTCACGCCATTTTGAAAATCATTGAATAAATTTTCTCCTTTTACGATATGCTCGGATATCATTTCGGATTATGAAAAAGCATTAAAAATTAAGTCCAACACGGATATTTCCCTTGGTTTTTTTCGCTTTTTTGATTTCTTTTTCACCGCAAGAAAAACCTTCAGTTTTCATTTTTATGTTTTTTCTTAACCAAATTTGACACTTTTATTTATCCAGAGCGTGGTATTGCGTCTGTTCCCTCAAAAACCACATTAACATTGATGTTGACATATATACCTTAACCCTTCGCTGCATGGCATTGCATATATGCAATGTTAACTTTTCATAGATTTGGAAACTATTCCATTCAGCATTATACGTCGTCCATTCTTCAGTTGCATCTTTTATGTTAAACCAATTGATTACTAACGGAATTTTCCGAATAATATTGAGAGTATGCGCAAAAGAATCGAAAAAGCAACAAGTGTTTCGATTTGGTGAAATAATTTTGGTTATTGATGGCGATGGTGATATGGCGATCGCCGTCGCCCAGCTGTTTAGTGCATTAAATTATGAGTATACAGTGACGTCTGACCTCTGTTCGACTCCCCGTAGTTGTCAACACTAAAATATTGATAAAGCCGACCTTCATTCCGGCGGTAACGCTCTCATCAGGATACGGAAAATGGCCGCAAAACTTCTTTCATAAATACAGGAATTCAACAAAATTTCATTTTTACCATCAGAACTTAACAAGCAACAAGAATTATATAACAAAAAAGTTGTTTCTTCACGGAAATTAAATCATGCAACGAAGGGTTAAATGACGGAAGGGTTAAATTCGTTGCTTGGATTGCTGGAATGTCAAAATCGAGCAGGTTGGCACATTACAAAGAGTGGCACCTACAGATTTTCAATCAAATTTAATAAAATCTTTATTTTGTTTGAGGGCCGTGAATATCGCCTATTGTCTGCTAGCGAACCACCTATGGAAGCCCTTGAGAAAAGCTGGTCTAGATCGTTTCTTTATTATCTGCATAGCATCGCCTTAACCTTCACACCGACAATATTAACATATCGCACACTCACTTCAAAAGTAACACAACTCAACATTTTTAATTTTCGGGTTGATGTGTTCATACTGTACACAATACATCTATCTACCAATAAGAAAAAGTTCAGTATATTTTGTTGTTAACTGTTGCCAAAAAACAGTTAGGTCTCTCTTCATGTCGAGAAGTTTGATGATATTTGACATAGCCAAGCCAGCATAGCCGCTGGATGTAAATTCGCTGTGCTACGTCCATGTCTTTACATAGCTCATACAGCTCGTTGTTGGTTCGTATACGATAGTCGTCCCCAAAATTTTGCGAAGTACTTTCCTCTCGAACACCCCAAGAGCCGCTGTATCGTTACCAGACAGTATCCATGTTTTTGCGCTATAGAGAAGCACGGACAGAATAATGGGCCAGTTACCCGAGTCGTAACACTTGAGCTTAACCGTAACTGAAAACTTAGGCCGTTTACCCTAAACTTAGTTTCCGGAAACTTAGAAAATAGGTGATTTCGATAGAGAGAAAGATATTGCCACTAAGCGTTTATCGATCTCGTGTAACGCAAATGAAATATTTCTTATAAATAAATCTTCTTATACCTCTAACCTGAAAATATGCATAATTTATAGGTCACATATATAAATTTGTCATTACCACTAACCAATAATATTTATATATATTTTTACCACATAATGGGAATAATAAATAAAACTAATAAATAGTGCAAGTTTTTCAAATCCACTACCAATTTAGTGGGAATTTTGCAACTCCAATACCACTGATACTAAATAAGTGGAAACTTTTAAAGTCAACTACCATTAAAAAATAATTTCGTGGAAATTTGTAAAATCCACTACCACAGGGCTTGTAATGGCACCACTACTAAAATAATAGTGATTAGTGGGGGCATAGATTTTATTTTACCAGATAAGTAGTTCATAGTGTCAACCAGCTCTACTACCACTAGCGGAAGTGGTAGTTAAGAGCAGAGTGCACTCTACAATTAGTGCACTACGCCCATGTCTGATATAGTCGAATAGACTAAGGTGACAACTATTTGAAAATACTTAGAAATACGCGAAACACCAAAACAAATTATACAAACTTACATATATCAAGCACGATTTGTAATTTGAAATTTCATGTACCCAACTTCGAACGCGCGTATGTGTTTACATACACATCGAAGTGAGAGGGTTTTCCGTTTCAAGATGCCAACATTTTCTTGTATTTCGTCATAAAATGCGCAAATGCATCTATTTTTTAGTAAATAACCGCTCCAAAGTGGATCAGCAGGCTGAGCTCGCTGACACGCGCATCTGCTTTGTCTGCGCCTGATCTTTTGAATATAAATAAATATACGACCAACGGTCAGCGGCAGCAACGATCAGATATGTGCGGCAAGTCCGATATGTGTTTCGCCCATTATCACAATAATCACCTTCAATGTAATCAAACAAACCAAACCATCAACAATGTGAACGGAAACGGCATTCTTGTTGTAATGCAATGTGCAGGCTTGCTTAATTATTTGTGTATACACGAAAATTTGCATAGAAATGTGCATGTCACCAACGGTTTTCACGCTGCCCATCGGCGCGCCTGCGTCAAACTGTAACCCCTAATCGGACATGGCATGTCCGAAACGAGAAGAACTGCTGGGATCGCTGCGAGAAAGAAGACAATGTTTTCCTAAGAAACAATGTCAACAAAGGTCAAAGCACGTAAAATTAACAGGGAAGACAGGAAAACATGAAGGCTCGACTTGCGAGTGCCGGAAACAAAAGCGGTCCTGTGATCCCGTCGCCTGGACTTCGCATGCGTAAGCCTTTGATTAGTTTGCCTTCCGTTGATTAGTTTTCCTGTTATGGGAAATGGGAAAAACGCAAACTTTTTATGGCAACTGCCGGTTACTTCGCGCGGCATCACCCGAACTGGTTACGCTTCGTGTTTTGGTTTTTAAATTCATTGCACCCAAAAACACACAATGTGGGCCGTTTGTTTTATATGCAATATGAAATTAATCAAACACCACCCAAAAGTCGTTCGTTGCCATTTTCCGACCACAACTAATCCTAATAAATGATTCGAATTTTTTCCAGACTGATTTTCGGCCATTTGGGCTTCTTACTTGTCTCAAAAGTCCAAGAAAACTCTGGCTTTATCTCTTCGCTCGCAACATCCATCAATGCCACATTATTTCCACGTTTGTGCCAAGCGCGTCGCAATATGGGACGAGCGGTGCCTTGTTGTCAGCGTAAAGTAACAATACAAGTTCTAATCATCCCTCTCTGTTGGTAACCCAGTCAACGTCGCGAAGGAAACGCTTTTCCTTAAATTAACTCGGCAAGTTGGAAACTGCCTCTTTGGATCATTTCTGACTATAAAATTCAGGCAAATATCATCAAGTATTTAGTATGCTTTGCTTTTTTAGTCTCTCTAAGACAAATCGCTCCTTCGCTGCAAGAACGTCATAACTCAAAACTACATCATTCCGAGAAAATTCAATTTTAAAATTTACCATTACAGGCAGTGCAAGGTATCAAAAAATTGTTCATGTCGTCTTGTGAGCAAAGTATTGAATATTTTACAAAGAGGTTTTGACAGATAAAAGATCATATGCAGATACACACAGGGCTGCCATAAACTGAAAAAAAACATGTTTTTGAGTTATGACGTTCTTGCAGCGAAGGAGCGATATACAGTTTGCAAATTTAAAAAAGATAGTAGGTAGAATATTTTGAAAAGCAGAAATTGCAATATTTTGAAATTATTTGAAAAATAAAGATTTCACTCTCATATAAATCAAAGTAATGTCTATTTGATTCGCGTATTGAAAGGCGAATTGATTTGAAAGTATCTCCTGCACGACCCAGAAAACTGTCTGACAGAGAGGAAAGAAAAATCATCCGAATGATGTATCTCATGAAACTGTTCGGAAATTTTCAATGCAATCTTGGTTTTGAAAGAAGTCAAATTTGTTGACAGTTTGAAATATAGCTTCATTTCCTTTTTTGATTTCTTACGCTGTTTTCGCGTATCAAATAGACATTACTATTAATCTATATTAAAAAAAATCAAAATATTTCTGTTATATTTATAAGCTTTTCAAAATAATTGTTCTACCTTTTTTAAGTTTGCAAAAATTTACTATACACACTGTATGTACGTAAGGCAAGTCTATATAAATAAACATTATGTTGTAAATTTTAGTCGTGCAAGTGGCTACCTTGGTTGGCTTCGCACTAGCGCATTCTGTCAGGCCAATTTTCCAAGACCTTGTTGATGGTTACGTACTATAGCTCACGGATTGCTTGGATGATTGGCCTTAATGATTGAATCGTTTCTGGATTGATGGCATAACATCGTTTCCTCACGGTTCCCACAAAAAAATCCAAAGGGGTCAAATCGCAGCTCCGAAGCGGCCAATAAACATCGCCAAGACGGCACACGACGACACAGCACTCACTTTGGAAATAAGTTTTCAATATTTCCCAACATTGTTTACTCAACGCTGACACATTTTGTTCCGCGGAGGTGTGATACTGACTTTCTGTTATGATTTCGATCGGGAAACAGCTGTCAGTGTCAAAATAACCCATGATTTAAAAAGAAACCACTAGATGGCCCACCCACCCCCACATTTTGGCCCAGCCAAAAGCAAATTTTTAAAAAGTGCAAGATTATCTTTCACCAGAAATGAAATAAAAATTGTTTAATACATTCGCTTGTTGTAGCAAACATTTTAAAGAAACGTGTTTTTGAGTTGTATAAACAAAAATTCTGGTAATGACAACATTGCCAATAAACAGCAACAAACTGTTACGCTTCACTGTCTAGAAATTGATAATTACAGATTTCTGTCAAGTTCTAATAGACGCAAAACTTTCACATACGAAGCTCAACATTCCTTACAATTTCGCCATTTTGACAATTGTAAAGATAATTATGTGAATTATTACCGTACGATAGCGGCAAGTCTGCAGATTGTAACAAACCTTTCCTTTTGTGTTTCAGACGAACAGTTTTTGCAAAATCGTGTGTACCATCAACCCACATACTTTTGGAAGGCCTTATTTCGCAGGGGTGCTGTGGCTACAGCATAACACTTATTTCTTAAACTTCGATTTTTTTTAATACTAAAAGGACCAATAAAATTACAAAAAAAATCGCATTGGAAAATATTGAATACTTTTCCTTCTACAAGATCCCAAAAAACGCCTCGAAAAACGGCGTTTACATGGTAGGACCCCCTTAAGTAGCAGCAGAAGCCATTGTTGTGTTGGCTTTCATAGGAATATTGGTTTTACATGACGCTTGCCTACGGACCTTGCGGACAACCCAAATTTAAATTGAAACTCCGGCGAAAAAGATGTTCGACGCGGTGGTTGGAGGTCGATGGCGCAGGGGAAGACCGTGTCTCCGGTGGAAGGACCAAGTTGAGACCAACTGGAGTAGGCGCACGTAAAGCAGAGGCGCCTGGTGAGAGCTTTTGCGCAGGCCGTAACCCAGTAACGGGTTGCAATGTTGCAGTACTTTATATGTGTTTTAAATGTGTGGGTCAGTTATTTATTTTACACTAATTTGTCAAATCGGTGTGTGTATGGTCCGTGGGATAACGCCTGGTAAAACATTCAATTACAAAGTTCGAGCGACTATAGGCGGAGCCAGACATGGCTTTTGCTAGAAACTATCTCATTATACTATCTTATTAGTACGCAAATATGAAAGTACGCCAGTAAAGGACGGTCAAGCAGTATAACAATTATCCCCAAATATCTAAGATCTCGATATTTCAAATAAATTTTTGTTTGCTCTCAACAATAAATATTTGTCGGATTGAATTAACCCTTTCCGACATGAAAATAAACCCGTTCTGTATGAATTGAATGGGCTGTAGTCCAATATATTGGACATTGTGACTGAAAGGGTTAAACAGAATCAGGTAATCAATGAATTGCCAGTATCTACTGAATGACTACCATAACCAGGTCTCCTAAATCGAAACACATGACATTTAGTGACATTGAAAGATACAATTTTGTCAAAGTATAATTCCGGCTGAATGGGTCAATAAGATCCACAATGGCTTAATGGGACGTGTCACAACAATTTTATTTGTACATTATATGAGTGATAGAGGCCACGCTTCCAGCTTCATCAAATGGCATTAAATTCAGATTTTCACCATAAGTACAGTGGCAAAACTTTAGTAATAATGAAAGCTTTAAAAATTGTACTCATATGATTTCTACACATACTACTTAAGTTTTCCTTAATGCTTAGTTAACGTGTTTTTACAAAAGCCTTAAATAAAGCTCTCCACAGACCGCATTAAGAGACCTACTAGCCGCATTCTGTGTCGTGGCAATAAGTTATCGAATAATAAAACCGTTATTCTCCTTCACAAAATACTAAGATCACCATTTACCTGCAGCGCTACTCTCCAACAATCTGATATATAGGATTGTACTTTAAATAACGTACGCCTACACCAGATTTTACAAGATATTTTCAATGTTTCCACTTGCGTGATCTTCAACGCACGCATACAACGAACCGCACTCAGCCACGTCCGCGATCGAACGAACGACTACTTACTTAAATCCAAGCGAGCCCAAATTTCTCGCTGGCACACAGCGCTGATGTGCAGTCGCCTCTACCGTCGTCGCCACTGCATCCATCACCGCCACAATTATCACCTACTACCGTACGTCGCAGTTTGCGCGGTATCACATGACGCAGTGTAGTGAAGTGGCGCGGCAATGAGTGCGCAAGTATCAAAAAAGCCACCGCAAGTGCACTAGACTGCAAGCCAACAGGCCGGGCTGGCCTGGTCGGCTTCACGGTTGACTGGCTAACTCCATTAACCGCATCCATATGCTGTCTTTTTTCGGCGCACATTTTCCACTGATTTGCCACTAGTTTTTTCGTCGTGATACTCTCAAATTTCCTTTTGTTTCGCCACACTTTGTCCTGCAGAGACAGCTCCGGCTGCGGTGACGCTGCTACTCGATTACCTTCAACGTGTCTTAAGCGCCTTTTTGCCGTTCGTTTTACATACGCGCAGGTAGTGACGAGTCTTCGCCGCGGCCTGTCAACGGTACATTTCGATGGCACTTTGGGAGTACTTAACCGCGGCAAAGGAATGCCACCATAACGCCTAAGAATGACATATGCTCAGCTCGGCTGCAACTGTCGGCCATCAAAACTGACCGCTGCGGTATCGTTATTTGTAAAAAACTTGTATGTATGTATAATTATTTTACTATTAAAGATAGAATATGACTTTCGCATTGCTTTCTTTTCATGACTAATTTATTATTAAATTATATTAAATAGTTATCATGTTGATTAGTAGTGTCTTCAATAGCCACTTAAGTCTAATTAGAACTGCTACGCCGTTTTGTTATCATGTTTCTTCGACGGAGTAGAGAGACTTAGTCTTAGTCTTAGTCTTGGTCTTGGTCTTGGTCTTGGTCTTGGTCTTGGTCTTGGTCTTGGTCTTGGTCTTGGTCTTGGTCTTGGTCTTGGTCTTGGTCTTGGTCTTGGTCTTGGTCTTGGTCTTGGTCTTGGTCTTGGTCTTGGTCTTGGTCTTGGTCTTGGTCTTGGTCTTGGTCTTGGTCTTGGTCTTGGTCTTGGTCTTGGTCTTGGTCTTGGTCTTGGTCTTGGTCTTGGTCTTGGTCTTGGTCTTGGTCTTGGTCTTGGTCTTGGTCTTGGTCTTGGTCTTGGTCTTGGTCTTGGTCTTGGTCTTGGTCTTGGTCTTGGTCTTGGTCTTGGTCTTGGTCTTGGTCTTGGTCTTGGTCTTGGTCTTGGTCTTGGTCTTGGTCTTGGTCTTGGTCTTGGTCTTGGTCTTGGTCTTGGTCTTGGTCTTGGTCTTGGTCTTGGTCTTGGTCTTGGTCTTGGTCTTGGTCTTGGTCTTGGTCTTGGTCTTGGTCTTGGTCTTGGTCTTGGTCTTGGTCTTGGTCTTGGTCTTGGTCTTAGTCTTAGTCTTAGTCTTAGTCTTAGTCTTAGTCTTAGTCTTAGTCTTAGTCTTAGTCTTAGTCTTAGTCTTAGTCTTAGTCTTAGTCTTAGTCTTAGTCTTAGTCTTAGTCTTAGTCTTAGTCTTAGTCTTAGTCTTAGTCTTAGTCTTAGTCTTAGTCTTAGTCTTAGTCTTAGTCTTAGTCTTAGTCTTAGTCTTAGTCTTAGTCTTAGTCTTAGTCTTAGTCTTAGTCTTAGTCTTAGTCTTAGTCTTAGTCTTAGTCTTAGTCTTAGTCTTAGTCTTAGTCTTAGTCTTAGTCTTAGTCTTAGTCTTAGTCTTAGTCTTAGTCTTAGTCTTAGTCTTAGTCTTAGTCTTAGTCTTAGTCTTAGTCTTAGTCTTAGTCTTAGTCTTAGTCTTAGTCTTACTCTTAGTCTTAGTCTTAGTCTTACTCTTAGTATCGTAAAACACTGCACAAATGCACTAAGCTGGCAACAGTTATGTTAACGCGTCCACCAAGAGATGTTAAGGCGTCTTCAATTTGGTCCTTCCACCGGAGACACGGTCTCCCTCTTCGTCGTCGACCTCCAAATACCGCCTCCAACTACCGCCTTCAACTTTCGCCGGAGCTTCATTGTCAATACAGAAGACAATGTTAATTCGCTGTATTATGTCACCTTGTTTAAATATAATTAAATTTAGATGTATGAATCTACAGACTGAGATCCAAAATATGTATGTCTTCCATACCTGACATATTTTGGTCCCGAAAGTTTAAAATAGAAAATTTAGTTAAAATCAGCCAATTTTCCTCTTTGATTTGATACCCATATCTTCATCATTGCACAACCGCAAATATTTAAAAAAAATATTTGAAATGTTTTTGTCCTTAAAATTTTAAAGTCCTTTGAGAAGGTTTTTGGGTCAGAAAAACTGACTACGCCAGAATACTATAAATGATCTTTAGTTTTACGTCTATATCAACATTTTGATGGGTTTCGGCAAAAACAACAATTGTTTCGCACGGTGTTATAAATGTAAAGTTGGTGCTTTACTCAGTGCATCATAACTTTGTAATTTTTCTTTCAATTCTATTGATTTTAGTCTTAACCCTCAGAGGCCATACCTCTTCCCAGTAACGTAAAGACCATACGGGTGCAAATCTGGTTTGCACGATTTTAATTGTTTATTTGTTTTGGCATATGTGATAAATATATAAGAATCTATATTATTCTGGGGTGAAATTTTTTGGGGAATCCGAATATGCTATCAGAAAAACCGTCGGAGTAATTTAACACATAAAAAAATGACAGTTTTTAAATAAACTTTTTTGACATTTTATTTTTTGCCAAAAAATTGTACTTTCTTTATAAAGAAAGATAGATCAATGAAACTTGGGGAAAATGACAACGGATGCTTGAATAAAATAAAAAAAATTACTCATTTCATAAATCATATTTTAAGTATTTTTAACAGGTCCTTGAAAAATTGGGAAATTGGGCAAATTGGGATTTACAACACTTTTCGGTGTTCTAAGCAAATCAGCTATGGAGCGAATGATGTCGAACTTTTGCTAGATGGTTAAGCCAGTGTATCGACATAATTCCCGTACAACACAGATGGTGCTGAAGTGCGTATTCTAGCAGAGAGAGTTATCCGAAGTTTTCGGCCTGCCCGATTTGCACCCGTATGGCCTCTGAGGGTTAACCCTCAATCGCCCACCCTGAGTCCAGGGGACTCACTACGAACTTTAATAAGTTGGTACACGTTGTGTTTTTATGTTTCGGCGCCCAGCTTTCGTATACCTTCCTAAAGGGTCGCTCTGAACGCGAAGACGATCGGAAGTTAGCGCACTAAAATTACAAGGCTGAGTTTTGGCACAAAGTGAGTCCCAGGGACTCAGGGTGGTGTTTTGTGTTACAAAAATTGTACTTGTAATTTTTTTAAAATCGTGTTAATTTAAATTGAGGATGCCAAAAATGGCCGCGAAAAGTTTAATAATTGAGAGTGTTAACCATTTGAGAAGTTTTGCTACTAACAATTTGCCTTAGTTGTGCTGGAAAAGTATGTGAGGTATGTGTACAACATATGAAATTCAACCTGATGCACGTTTTCTTATTTTATATAATGAAGTATTGTTTAAGTTTTTTTTCTGAACAGTTATTTAATTTTTAGGTTATTTATGTAAAAAGAATTGTTTTTGTTAATTTATTTATATCTTTTATTTTTATAAAATGCTTAGTGTATGTTTTTTAGAGTATGTTTTTTTCTGTCAATTAAAAGGTGAATTTTTATTTGAGTTATGCAAAAAAATGGAATGATATCTGTAACAAGAGATCTTAATGTGTCCTACAAAAATATAAAAAACCATAAAAATTTAATAGATGTTGCGTTATTTCGTAAACAAAAATTTTGAGTCCCGGTGACTCAGGGTGGGTAGATACGTGATTTTAATAGGGGTGGGTGATTGAGGGTTAATATTTGCTCAAATAATATCTTTCATCTTAGATTTTAAAACTATTTATTTTATCTATAAAAAAAAACATTCGAAAATCTATGATTTTTAAATTGGTCGAAAAATTCACTTTTTTACAATTTTCATCTTCAGTAATTTCTTCAAATCTCATCTGATTTGAACAATCTTTATATCTCTGGAAAGACCTAGAAACCCCTTTTATTTTTGGATGCATTTTTCGTGTCGAGTAGTATTATTAAGAACTTTGTCAGAAAGTCATGAAGCATTTTTGTCAACACAACACACAACAGTTTTGGAACAATAAATTTAAAAAACAAAAAAAATATTTTACTTAAAAGTGGTTAAATCCACTTAGACTTTTTGGTAAGGCGTCCAAGTAATATCTATAACATGGGATAATGCCATCTTAATCAGACAACTAGTTTAAAAGTTAACTTTTATATTTTTTATATTAATTCCCCGAGATTGGGGATTAACTGGTAAGGACTAAAAGTCTGGGAAAATGTTACTTATACGTATTATAGCTAATATTATAAAAGTATTACAATCGTAATTAGCTTTGGGGCATTTTACTCTTCGTTATGCAATGGCCTCGTCTTTGGCTTTTCAGATAAATCGGCCAAGAAGTTTCCGCGTCTTTATAAGACAAACAGACAAACATTCATTTTTATAGATAGAGATTATCGTTTTTAGTGTGATATGAATAAATTAGATTGGCGTATTTCTCATTAACGGTACCCTCATCAATAAAATGACGCGTACTGCCTTAAGCTTCTTACTCATTGTCCACAACTAAATGCCGAAACCACATTACCATCTCATTATAATTTACATATACATACGTAAGTATGTTTGTTGCGAATTGTGTGAATGGCTGTATGCATAATTCACACACATCCATACACATTAGCAATGTTTTCATGCCTTACATACACTTATAGACTACGACGGCCTTGACACCTAAATTAGCTCAATGCTATTTACCTAATTATGGAAAATCTTAAGTACATACCTACGCAACGATATGTATGAAAACACACATTCCAATGAGCAAACATCACCAAATGCTCAAGTGTCTATACATACACTTATGTACATGTTCGTATGTATGCGTATGCCTGTGTTCCCAGTGGGAAAATAAGGGATATGCGAACAAATCCGATGGGAGAAATCATTTCAGAAGTACAATTTGAAGAGGTCTTCGAAGCAGAACCAATCAAAGAAGAGTCTTTGACCTCTGTACGCAAAACTTCCCACTATAATTCAGCGCACGCTATAATTTTGATTATCCAGAAAAAATAAATTACTCGGGACCAAAAAACAAAACGTGTGTTATAACTTAAACTGTACCCGCAAGTTTTTTTACTCTGGAACATTTTCTCTGCGTGAACCTTTTTGCAAAATTATGTTAAAAAATTAAAATTATTAATATTTTAAAAAAAATTTTGTGTTTTCCATAAAAAATCGAATCGAAATATGAAAACAAAGCGATAATTTAAATTGCATTGTTTCGAATCCGCAAAGCAAAACTTGCCGATTGGTCTGGATTGGTCGCATTTTCTTACTGGGTACCTTTCTATGGTCTTAAGAGGACATTGACATTGACAATACTAGCAGCTATGTGTATGCACTTGCAGGCAATGCACCTATCCGTCAAACACTATTTAAAGACAAGGCATTTCCACCAGACGGTGCAAACTGAATACTTTTAGCTAATCATATTACAATTACATAACTTGCTCATAATTACTTATACTTCATGTCTATCTGACTTCCAAAGAAGTTCGATTCAAAGAGAACCGAATGCTTAACCCTCTAACAATTAGCAATTTCAAGGTGTGGGTAAAGTTTAATCACAATCAGATAAGCAGCTTTCGGAACCCACATAATAAAACCCTTGAGAAGAACCGTAGCCGGTAGACTGGGCGCTATCGGGTGTCGTTCTTCTCCACTTTGCGTTCACTCCGCTAACAAGTTTCAGCAAGCATAGCGTCTGCGGATTTCTGTCGCTTGCATCCAAGCGAAAAAAGTCAAATAATTATTTGAACACGCTGCATGTACACACAAAACATTTTAACACCCCCTGTGCGGCAACATTTTCTACGATTCGCAGTCATCAACCATCCACGCAAGCAGTCCAAAGTCTTTTTTCATTTAAAGTTTTCTTATTTTTATGTTTGAAGGAGGGAATAATCAAAACGTTCCCTTCTCCCGCAGCACGGTCGACGCGTGCACATACATACACACATACATATGCGACAATTGTCTGAATTCGGTTGTGCTACTGAATTTGAGTAGCGTAGATAAATATCATTCTCTGATTCTTTGCACTCATTTTTCTTCATTCCTTTCACAGTGTTCTTAGTCCTCCTCCTCTTCGAGCTACTTTCGCTGTCATAGAAAAACTTTTTATAACTTTTATACACATTACACACATACATACATATGTATGTTTGCGTGCATATTTTCAAATATACTAAAGTGTATTGAACTTTCGCTTTCGCTTCCAGTTAGGTCTAGGTCAAGGAAACTTTTCAGAGTTCTCATACTTAGTGAATAATAACCCGTCTTTTCGTACACACACACATACATACTTTTATACATATATATATGTATATATATCTAACAGCCAACTTTGGCGAGGTAAGTATTTACAAGGCAAGAAAGAAAAACTAAGCAAAATAAGCGTAACGGAATTCGTCTTCTGATTGCACTTCCGTTGCAACAGCATTGATAGCTGGTTTTCGAAAATGCAAAATGGACGCAATCATTATGAAATCGCCAACCTTGCTTTTTCACATAATATTAGGTACAAATAAACATTGAGCTTAAGGGGGGGGGTAAGGGTTTCAGCGTAAAACAAACACTTTTTTTATGAAGTTTTTTTTTGAAAATATGGATTGATCAAATGTATTTAAACCTTTTGTACATTGTTAAGCATACTTTTAAAAATATTCTGTCATTTTTTCATGCAGAAATATTACAAAACAAGCCTGTGACAGAGCTTACCCCAGAACGTCTTTGAAAAAAATACAATTTGCGGTGTTCACTGTATCTCGGTCAGAAATTATCTGAAATCAAAAACCATTAAAATTTTGTCAAAGTATTGTCAAATCCTCCCCAAACGTTCTCTGATTATTTTTTTTTCATTTAACAATTTTTGGTGGCCATCTAAAGTATAAACTGCTATTTTCCACGAAAAATTCCGCCATTTTGTGGGTGGGAAACCCCCTTAATGTAAAAAAAAATTGTTTAACTAAACGTTGGGGGGAGGTATTTTATATGTAAAAAATGTGTAATGAATCGGTTTAGTAGTTTTTAAATGACAGTGAAAACGGACTTTGAAAAAGTAGTTTTGAGACCAGAACAATAGAAGAAAATAAGCTGTATACCTGCACTAAAAGAAGGGGACTAACTATAGACCATACCTTCAAGAGTTTTGGTCCCCACCCCCCCCCCCTTAAGCATTGCATATATAGTACATTGTTATACTATAAATCGGGAACAGCGCGAAGTAGCAGCAAATCTATCGGTTGTTGGAATTATAGTATTAAAATTAAAACAATTTAATAAAAGTCTGACCTACACTTTTCAGTCGAAATTAAATCAAACAAGGTTTCAAACACACACACACACACACATGCTTTCTAAATAATTTGGCAAGTATCTGCCCGAATTAATTTGCTACTAATTTGCAACTCAAACGTATCATTCTGTTCCTTTGTAAAAAGATGCTTACGACTCATAGTGGCTACATAAGTGCTGCCCTTGTGAACTGTCGATCCCATTTCTAATCCCATCCTTTACTTCTTTACTCATATTTTGTACTCATATTAGTGATGTTACGGACGTGAAGTTCTGTCATTTTTTGACTTGTTGTTCATGTATGTTATTTGTTATTTAACCCGCGAATAAGCGCACTTCCCAAAAACAACTGCTGGATTTAAGTGGAGCCCGACAGAAGTTGACACTTTAGCCGAAGCCGGCTGCAAGATTGATGTTCGGCTAAAACCGAACCCGAATGGGATAATTCAAAGCAAAATTCAAAGCAAATGCAATTTGTTTTCCTTTTTGCAAGCTGTAATGGCTCAATATGATTAAGGGGGTAACACCACTCTAGCGACCGAAAAAGAGGACTCTGTTCGAGGATTTATTTCGCGACTGTGAAAAAGTACATGGATTTCTTTTCAAAATGTATATTGAGGACATATTGATGTGTGGAAAAGAAAATGTGTTATGTTATTTGTGGTTTTTCTTCAAAATGGCGCTTTGAATGGCGCCTTATTTGTTAACTCCCAACCTGGTGGAGGTGTAAGGACTGAAACAAAAAACAAATACACTTTATACATATACAAGATTATGCTCTATATTCGATTGTCAATGGTAGTAAGTAGCGGTTATTTCTAACTAAATACATTTTTGTAGAAATTGTGCACTTTCGGGAAAAAAAATTATCGAATTTTCGCCAAAAAAGTTGTAACAAAAACAATTATCATCAAATAAAAAAATGACTACGTAGGAATGTCCTACCTTAGGTAAGAACATCCACAAGAGTCTTGTGTACTCCAGAGAGGAGTGAACAATAAAACAATTTAATACCTTAGAGCACACAATGGTGAAGTTACTGTCAAAACTCAGTTGGCAAAAGTGGTTTCCAGCGCGTGATCCAGTGCGTTTTGGAAAAATTAGGAATTGAACCTATTAAAACTGTTTCTCACTATAGGAAAAACAACTTGTAATTCTAAAGCCAAACAAAAACTATTTTTCAAAATCTACAATCATTTTGACAGCAACACTTTTTATAACGGTAGTTTTGCCTTGTCATATCGAATCCGAAAAAATATTTATCTGTAATGATTTCGATAATGTCAAATTTGGCTCAACTGAACTGTCTAATCAAATAGAATAAATTAATAATGTGGCCCAAATTTCACCCAATACCAGTGGCCTGAAAAAATATCCAACCTCTTACACGGTCGGTCGGTCTTATAATAAAAATAATAATTGACATCATCAGGCACGACAGCCCGTTACCGCGACTAAGGCCTAACTAGCCGCAACCATCCATGTTGTACGTGTGAATTTTTTAAAAGGTGGGACCTACAGTTTTAGTTAAAAAAAAATTAAAAATAAAAAAATTGTTAAAAGAAGAAAATTTTCTTCTTTCATTTGATACCCATGTCTCCATCATTGCACTACCGCAAATATTCAAAAAAATATTTTAAATGTGTATATCCTTAAAACTTTAAAGTCCTTTAAGAAGGGTTTTGGGTCAGAAAATGAAAAACTGACTATGATAGGATATTATAAATGACCTCTAGTTTCACGTCTGTATCAACATTTGGATGGGTCTCGGAAAAATAAAAAAATTTGTTCGCACGGTGCTCTAAATGAAAAGTTTATGTTTTCACTCCGTGCACTATAACTTTGTCATTTTTCTTTCAATTCTATTAGTATGAGGCTTAATATTTGCTAAAATAATATATCTTTCATCTTAGATCCAGACAAACCAGAGGAGCTCATTTATTTTATCTATAAAAAAAACCATTCGAAAATGTATAATTTTTGAAAAAAGTCAAAAATTCTATTTTTTTCAAGTTTCATCGTCAGTAACTTCCCCAAATCTCATCGGTTTTGGGCAATCCATATACCGTTTGAAAGGCTAAATTAGCTTCTGATCGACGGGCCACAATGTGTTAGTCGGATGGTTGGTTTTGGTTTACGAGATATGTGCTCATAACTGAAGAACTTAATACAATTTTTTGATTTTCAGTTTCGTGTTCAGCAGCCGAAAATTATTCTAAAAAGTACTTTTATTTTTAGGAGCATTTTTCGTGTCGAGTAGTGTAATCGGTTATGATAATGTCCTACGTTAAATGCAACTGTAAAAGACTTGAATGCGGAACTTAAACAGAAAAGCCTTTAAGGTACCACACGCAAAAAGCATCCAATCTACGCTAAATGTGCGTTCCGATGGAAAAATATTTTATTACTAAATAATATTGCTTGTGAAGATTTAAATATGACCATCTGGTACTATACCCTATCGAATGAACAAGTGTGCCACATATTGTAAAAATCGTGCATATGTAAGTTAAGAGGTGAAAATTTAAAATAAAATTAAAAAAAAAACCCCCAACACAAAACATCAGATTTTGCATCGTTTCATAACTTCTATTAAAACAGAAACTTTGCATGAAGCTCGAAAACGACCGAAGAGGAAACGTTTAACCTTGGAACCGTGACATAGCTATACAACTTAATCTCGTGACTTGGGCACTCAGTGCCCAGTAATGTATTTTGTATGGAAATTTAAGCTTTTTATGACTTTTTTTTATAAAAAGGCCAATATTTCGCTTATTTATGCGACGAATAGATATTGACGTAGATTGTCTGCGTATTTCCAATGCCAGTTCTGTTCGCCGTTTTTCAGTTTGACTTGGCATTGACCACCATACAGTTGGGTCGTTCCTTCCTTGACCAAGATATTTTTCTCCACGATTGCCCTCAATTACCGAAGTTGACAAAACAAGTCTGTTTTCAACAGGCTTCATATCTACTGCAGCTTTCTCGTGGACATATTCTTCGAAACGTGGATCTGGAATGAGCTGAGCATTCTCCTCTCCGAAGTCAGACTGGTCAGCGGTTCGTAGTCGCCACCAAATGTAGGTTCATTTCCCCCACCAAGATCATCGCTTTCATGCCGAAATTCAACATAAAAAATGAATATGGGCACTGAGTGCCCAACTCACGATTCTAAGGTTAAACATTTTAATTAGTTGGTTGGTTGGTTTCAGTGGCGAAATTTCAGCATCTAATTAGCGCGTGGGCGCCCTTTTTTACCACTATTACCGGTAGGTGCCATATGGTAGGCTAGTTTGTGGTCTTCTTCAAATTATAGAATGTTGAATAAATTCATAGAATATTGATAGAATATCTTCTCGACAAAGCCGCACAGGCGCAGAGGAAGTGATGGACAGATTACTCCTCGTTCGGGTTATCACAACTTTGGCAGCTGAGGTGCTACTTAATGGGCCAGTGGCCTGTGATACGCTGAAAACTGAAAACCAAAAACTCAAACCAAAAAACTGCAGCTATAAAGTCCTCACATAACCTACAAAATTTTCACAATTTACGTAAGTAAATAGGTAAATGGAGAATAAACATGCAATATGCAATTTTTCTCAAAATTTATATCGACTTATGAACTTGAATGCTTATTTATTTTAAAATAGTTGAATATCTATAATTTTAGTGCTGTAGGACCTTTCGAAATTGACGTCGATTTTTTGAATTTAGGAACGGTTCCAGCAATTATTAGCACGTTCGAAAATTCAGAGGATTCTGCGCTAGACGTGCGTTTGAGGTCAAACTGCACCAGCGCGAGCATTGCGATGTGGTCCTCCCTTAACTTTTTCACTCAAATGTGCAAGACTTTCATTTGCGGAAGCCGAAATACAAAAATATTTTCAACAATCCCCTCGCATATACACGCAACTTACGCAAATTTCTGCTGAACCCACATAGAAGTGAATTTTGCAATTTTGACATTCGTCCAAAACTCTTTCGCAGATCCCACACCAGCTCGGTTGCCCCACGGTAACATGAAGCGTAACAAGCAACAATATCCTTAATGCTTGTGAGTTGTGAGCGTGCGCAGACAGTCGCAGCGAATCAAACATGCCCCTACTAGGCCCACTCGTATGCAGCTGGGCGCCGGCACTCTTTAGCCCGGGATGCTGATGGGCTTCTCTTACTGCAGCTCTTAAATACGCAGCGAACGCGGAACTACAGAGCAGTTGCACAAATAAAAGGTGAACGTGTAAACCTTATTGTTTACAAAATGTATTCTCTAAATTAAGTATTAAAATTCATACATAGGAATACATGTATTTTGCATATGCATTTTTTATATATAAATACATATCAACATATTCTCGTATGTAAAAAACAATTCAGAAGAAATTATAACTTCTCCAAAGTAAATGAGGTGCATATTGTGTTGCTCAAAATTTTTGTTTTTGAGTACCTATAACTGTTGAAGACCTGTTTGCTATGGCATCATTTCAATGATCTCAGTTAGGAAACTGCAACATGTCGATATGCAAGCCTATTTTAAGACGAACCCGAAACCATAACATTATATTAATATTAATATTTGTATTAATATTTGTCGTCAAATTTCTCAAGATTCCTGCTCCTTTTTGCGTCATTCCAAATTCTAGTAGTTTACCCTCCGTGAGAGTCATTAAGTGTTGTGCCTGTGCCTGTGAGCATCTTGGTGAAGTGCTCTTTCTACAACCTCCCTAACCAGACCTCAGTTTTGGAACCAGGCAGGAAAATTAGATAGCATATTTATGTAGCATAAGTATCCAAAGAGTGACCTTTGGGGACTAACTCTAGTCAACCTACCACAGAACTGTACAGCCATACTTACGGTTCTGCAGTTTTGATGTGGCTGAAATACGTTACATGCATTGTGTTTGTTAGTAGAAAAAAATGCAGCATGTTTAAAAGAATTTTAAAAGAAAAATTTATGCTTAACATGGGTAGAGAGATATTATTGTCTCTACTTAAAAAAATATATATAATAATAGTGGTACCGGTTAATTTGTGCGGTTTTTTAGGGAAAATTGAAGCTTTATTGTGAAAAATGGTAACAAATTTCATATTCAAAGTATTGTCCATCACTAGCTATAACTTTTTCCCATTTTTCTGGCAATTCACGAATACCCTTTCTGAAAAATTCGGCCGGTTTTTCCGCTATCCACGAATCGATCCAACTTCTTCATAATTGGGGATAATACAGGCCATGTGGCATTGATCGGAAGAGATAGTAATCGGCTGGCGCAAGGTCTGAACTATACGGCGGGTGGGGTAGGACATCCCATTTGAGCGTTTCAAGGTAGGTTTTGACAACCTGTGCAACATGTGGCCGAGCAATGTCATGTTACAAATCTACCTTGCCGTGCCTTTGTTCATATTCCGGCCGTTTTTCGCGCAGTGCTCGGCTCAAACGCATCAATTGTCGTCGGTAGACTTCCCCTGTGATCGTTTCATTCGGTTGCAACAGCTCATAATAGATCACACCCAGCTGGTCCCACCAAATACACAGCATAACCTTCAGGCCATGAATATTCTGAACGGCCGTCGATGATGATGCATGGCCGGGGTATCCATACGTTGCTCGACGTTTTGGATTATCGTAATGGAACCACTTTTCCCGCAAAAACACTTTATTCGGCACAAAATTCGACATTTTCAGAGTAAAAAAAGTATTGTTGTTTACGCTTCAGCTAAATGACACATACTGATTCTGAAACTATATGACAATAGCTTTCCAACACATATTTGGAAAGGTATATCACTGTTCACAAAATCAAGTTACGCCATCTGTTAGAAACCCGCATGAATTAACCGGTACCCCTATTATGTGCCATGCCCCTTGTCCAACGCCCATCAAATCTTATCATTAGAATGACCCATCTATGGGACGACGGGGTACTAAATTTCAGTGTTGTGCTACTTACAATTTCGAAGATATTCCATTTTAAAGATTTTGCTTGTATGGGTGGTGCCACGCCCCGTTGTCCAAAACACGCCTCATTCCGACTGTCGAAAGATATGAGTACATGATAGGTTTATGCTAAGTTTCATTGCTGTGTGACTTTTAATTCAGCAGTATAATTGGGTCACAAAAATGTGCTACCCCCCCTTAAGGGTATGAATAATAGATAGTAGCCGATTCTCAGACCTACTAAATATGCATGTATAATTTCATAAAAATCGGTCAAGCCGTTTCGGAAGAGTATGGTAACTAACACTGTGACACGAGAATTTTATATATAAGATATATGTCATATATACTGCACATTCCAACTCAGTCGGGCTAAGAAGTAGCCCTTTCGTCGGATGTTTCCAGCCATTGCCATATTTTAAATACGTATATACTCACTGATTTAGAAGACTTGATTAAAGCGTTCAACGAATATTGCGATCATAGTTGGTAATATTTCAGCTATAAATTCAAACTATTGTGGACATTGTTGTTTCTCTCACATCGGCAACACTTTTCACACATATGTACGATAATACGTAGCGTAAATTATTAACGAACTCATGTTGGCTTCCAACTTTGACCTCGGACCGCAACTGTTCCCTTTTCCGTTAGGCAGTAGCAGTGCAGCTTTGGCAGAGCAAAAGCCCTCAACGAACAGCACCGACCAACACCAACAACAACAACAGCAGCCAAAACACGAGATCGGTGTCGGCAATGGCTGTGAGCATAGCAAGAAGCACCAATTGACAGGACATCAGCAGCAACAGCAGCCACGGCCACAGACACAGTTTTTTCGTTGGGAGAAATTAAATATCGCGTGTTGGTAATTTCCGTTCCTTTTTACTCATCGCTGCCGTCGGTTCGCAAGAATTATGATGATTACGCGACTGACAATGGCTCCATTGCAACGCCCTGCACCACGCCATCCGATCGCACATCGCTGTGCATTTCGCATGTAGCGTACTCGTAGCGTGGCGTGACATTCTTCTGGCTGAGGATCAAATTGCCCCGTTTTTAGCTGTGCTCTGCCTTCTGTTGTGCTTAGCTGGGTCCGCAGCGCACCGCCAAGCGATATCTTTGCGAATATAGTGTATGGGCAGTTGTGCTGATGGTGCCGATGGTGGTATGCAAACGCTGCCAATGTCAATTGACTGACGCCTCGTAATTCGTTTGCGCACGACTCTCCACGTACCAGTTCGAAAATGATCGACACGAGAGTGCGATTCGCCTCGTGATACGAGCGCGCCGACTAGATGGACAATCAAAATTGCTACTCAGATGCCACTTGGCCAAGGCTGGAGGCTTGCGTCGCAGCAGTGATATGACAGGAAGAGGTCAAAATTCTTTTCGTTATGCTGTTACGCGCTAACCGCAAACCGAAACAAAAGCCAAAGCAACGCAAAACTGCAAAATGTACAGGCGATCGCGGAAATTCTCATGGCACCGCATTCAACGGCGCAGTTGAATTGCCTGCTTTGCATTACAGCTGGTACCGAATCTGAAACATGAGATGTTCCGAAAATATGCGACGGAGCAGCGAGGCAACTCAGGCAGAAAATGTCCATCCGCTCCACACAACCAAGCGTACTGATTGACAATGGAAGCAAGTGTGCGATGAGTCGCTCCATCGGCCGCTCAAGCAGCCGGCCAAGGACCGCCAGCCATGTCACTTTCTGGCACATGCAATTATAATTATTGATCAGCGCAACCGAAACACACTCCTTTCATTCGACATGACATGTGGATAATTGGCGTGATGCATTCAAGTACTCATGCATCAAGAAATTACATTACAAATGTACACAAGTATTTAAGCGGTTTCACCATCAGTACCGGTACCGACCAAATACAGATCCGAGGCTAAAGTTTGCAACAAATTCGAATGAAGTCTCGACCCGTTGATATTTTAAAACAAAATACCTCATTTGGAAGGATAGTGGAGTTACATCATACATGCAATACAGACATACGTGGGTGGTCCGATAAGTACTTAGCCTACAAAAGAAAAACGAAAATTTTGGAAAAGTGGGGGATTTATTTCTCAACGTAGTCTCCTTTCAACTCGATACACTTGACCCAACGATGCTCCAACTTTTTTAACTCGTCTTAAAAATACCTTTTCTGGAGGCCTCCGTGCCGGCGATAACCTCCTCATTCGACTCAAATTTCGGCCCGGCGAGTGACTTTGGATGGGGCAGCTGTTCGTAGCCTAATGCGACCAATTTGGAATCACCGACCGATATTGTTTTTTTTTTCATTTTTCTTAAATCCGCGGACACGTTAGTTTCCACACGCGGTCAAAACAAAACCACAAATCCAATATGGCTGAAATTTTGACAGTAGCACGATAGTAAATTTCTCTTACGATAGTGGCACCATCGGGCGGTGGGGCTAAGTACTTATCGGACTGCCCACGTACATACTACACATATATGTAATACTTCTATATTGGCACTAAGCTCAAAGTACATTCGCCAACATCACAGTACAGCAATAGTGAAATATGAGCGAGAAAGCGATAAACGAATGTACTCTGACAGCTGTCAAAAGTGGCAAAAAAGTCAGGTGCGTTCAGGCGGGAAAAAAATTGACTGGAAAAGAATAAAAATTTGTCGAAATTAACTGAAATTTCTTCGACCGCCCCTGGAGCAGTTTCACTGTTGTTCATGTGTAGAAGTGCACATGTATACACGCATAGAAATACATTCACAAAATTTCGTGTTTTCTGTCTCATCGCTTGTCGCTTGATTTCCGAATGAAAACACATTGTGAAGATACGTTAGTGCCAATATAGAAGTATTACATATATGATACTGCACATACTCGGATGTGTTGAGCTCTAATTTCTCAGTTCTTTATATATGATATATTATTATATGTACCATTAAAGTTCATGTTCGAAATTGTGCACCATAAATTTATCTTTCTTTAGTCACTCAACTTCGCCTTGAATTAATAAGTTTAATTTTTCTCAGAAGCACCTTAGTACGAGTATGTAAGGAAAATCTGTTTTATTGTTATAGTCTGTAAGAGCTATTGTTCAAAGACCGAAATATTTAAATAAATAAATAAAATAAATTTGCCTTTTTAATTGCTCGTGTTTACTCGTTTGTTTGAGTCAGCTGTTTGCAGTTTCATAATTAGTGGATTTTTCATATATCTGAAAATGCAATGAGTATACAAATTCTAAACAATTGAGTTAAATTTATTCTCTGCAACGTTTTCATGTCAATGACTTGTCTAAAACCCTTCAAATTCTCCTGGTAGAAAAACTCGTATGAGTAACGATGAAGCTGTGCGAACCAAAATTCTGAAAATACTTATAACAATAATAAAAGTTTCAATTACTGAACACTTGTCACATTTTTCTACATCCCTTATACAAACAAATATAATGTATGGTCAAGTTAAAAGAGGCCTAAGTGTGTCTCATACAGAGGCAGCCACTACAACCTACCTACCTACCATGGTCAAGTTATATTAGCAACATATGCTACGTATGGAGAGATTTCAAAATAAGGGTTATGGCTGGTTATGTCAAAATCAGATAAGAGATAAAAAATCCTCATGTGCTAACCATTGATTTTGTGTAGCAAAAAGTTTATTAGAAAAATGCTTCTTTCAGCAGTTTATAAAGTAAATTTTTTATAAATCAGTTTTTGACATTTTTTATTATTGAAAAATCTTTTTCTTAATTGAATTGAATTGAAAAATTGAAGAAAAATTTTTGTTTAAGTGTCTAATTCGAAAAAACATTCCTCGTGGAAACTGACAAATTCGTTTGTCAAGTCTAAGTTTAGTTCGTTTTCGCCATTGTCTATTAACGTTGAATTTTGAAAAGAGTTTCAAAAGTTGGTTGCATAAAATTTACCGAGTTATTTGCGTAAAGTTGACTTGTTAATTTAAACTATGGCGTGTCATCTGACTCCACATTCAATGGTGTACTTAAAATGTTTGATAAAGGGACAGTAAAAATTATAAAATTGTTCAATGAAGTTTTAACACTAGATATACCAGCTATTTAGAAATACCTATTTCTACCAAAACCAGTCACAATGACTGGTGTATAAGAAAAAGTCTTATTGAGGTTTCCAGTCTTTATTCAGTCTTAAAAAATTAAGAAAAAGAAGTTTAACAATATTAATTGTAACACCGTGCGACAGCATTTTTCACACTGGAAAAAATTCATATGGGCGTGAAACTAGAGGCCAAACATAGTAATACTGTTAAGTATAGTAATACTTTTTCATTTCTACATCCGTTGTCCTTTTAAAAGGACTTCAAAATTTTGGAGGGGATAAAAAATAAAAAAAAAATATAAAAAATACTTAACCTCGTTAGAATATAGCGATATGTATATCAAATGAAAGAGGAAAGGCTCAAGAATTTAAATAAAATTGATTTTTTACCTATTTGTAAAAAAAGGATGTGAAAAAGGTCCTTTGAAAATTTGAATCCTTTATATCTTTATTTTATGTTATACTATTTATTATTATACCTTATTTGATTATTGTGTAGGAAGGAGAAGCGGGGAAGGAGAAATAAGAATTTGCCAAAAAGAGTTGAAAATCAGGCGAACAGCCGAGTTGGCTCACGAATATTTAGATTTAAAATTTGATGGAATGATAAAAGATGTGACAGTCAAAACAGATGACGAATACAGTACAGTGGACGTCCAGTATAACGAACTTTCCATTTAACGAATTATGGATTTAATGTTTGGTTTCGTCAAGTGTACGGTACCTCAATTGTTTTTGTTACGTGAAAACTTTTAAATTTACGTCAAGTTACCAATATTTTCAAGTTCTGTTTGTATGCATTGTTGATCATTTTCACAGGATTTGTTTTGCGTTTTCTTTTAAAAATTAAAATTTCAATAATCAATCAAGAAAAATGTCCATACAGAAAAGTTTACTTTCAGTAAAGAAGCAATCCGTATCGAAGACTTTTCACTGTACACACATAGCCATTTTATATTTTGAAAATGCTGGAATAAAACATGACTTTTTTTAACCTTCTGCCTGTCCTTTGCTCAAAATTGCTTTCGCTGTCCTTTGGTGTAAAGATGACCCCAATCAAATTGTTATATAATTTACTAACAAAACGTGAAGAAATCTTACACATAAATTACAAAAGAAAAGCGAATAGTGTTTTTTTTTATTTGTCATTGGGTTGTAAGCGCGATTAACACTAAATAACACAAGTACACGAAGTCGTTCAACCGTTTTGTTTGAATTCCGCCTGGGGTCAAATAGACCCCAAGGGACAGGGGGTTTCTACCTTGTGCGGTCAAAAAAATCGATTTTTTTTCATGCATTTTTGGATTAATACATGATTGTAGAATACGCTCCCAAAATTTGAAGTTGAAATCTTTCGAATTACGGAAGCAATTTATCGAAACCGCCAGCCGCCGTGGCTCAGTTGGTTAGTGCGCGGTCCAAGCGAGTCGCATGCAGAGCGACGCTAGTTCGAATTCTGCATGTAGTAACACCTAAAAAAAATAACGGGAAACTCGTTTTCTCTTTCGGTGGCTGTCCTCTCAGCTGGAAATGGCAAACCTCTGAGAGTAAAAATTGTCTATGAAAAAGCTCCCAACCTGCCGTTCGGAACCGGCATAAAACTGTAGGTCCCTTCCACCCGCGTACAAAATTCACACGCACAACACGAGTGGTTGCGGGAAGCTAGGCCTTAGTCTCGCGTAAGCGGGCTGTCGTGCCAATCAATTATTATTATTATTATTATTTATCGAAACAGGTAGCGGTGTCGCTCTTCACTTTATACTGAATCAAAACTTTGAACGCGTTTTTCTCAAAACTACATTTTTTGACCTTGCGGAAGTGATTTAGGCCACACGAGTTGAGCAATAGCTACGAAATTTTAAACAGTCATTTATCAAGGTCTTAGCTATGGCACGAACTAGGATCTTCAAGAAATAATAATTTTTTTTCATTAAAAATAAAAATTTGTATTGAAAAAAGTAGGTAAAAATTGAGTTTTTTAGTCAAAATCGCATTTCTCCTTCCTTTTTCATTTTTTTTTTTTAAATCCTAGTTCCTGCCATAGACAAAAGGATACAGAATGAGAAAAAATTTCACTTTTGTGTTTCAAGTCATCTCAAACAGCGGCAGGACTTTCGCGAGTAAGGAAAATTCGTCCGGCGCGCAGCCATTGCTCGATGGCCCCCTCCCCCTCTTTGCATATTTTATCTTGAAACTTTTTTTACTTGTACAATAAACATATACCTACATCTGAAAAAAGTGTTTATCTTAAAAACCTTCCCATCAAAACTTTTTCAAAAAAACATGTTTTCTCGGCCGCACAAGGTAGAAACCCCCCTTAAGAAGGATGGTTTCTAGAAGGAAGAAGGATCGATTCTAAATTTCGATAAGATTCTTTATATTGGACGTCCACGGTATTTAATTTTTTCTGAAATTTTTTTATTTTTTATATAAAACTACACTATATCACTATGAATTACACTATGTCAATCTGAAAGTAACATTATTTTGTATTTAATAAATGAAAATACTGTTACGAATACTAAGTCTAGTGGGCTGTTGCGTATCTCTGGATTGTGTAATTTGAAAATAAAACACAGTTTCTTAAACGCAGACAATAAAATAAACCAACAGTCACTTTATTATTCACAGTTTACACTTTACTGTTCGTACACCTAAGTATTTGCTTAATCACTTCGTGTGGCAACTTCACTTGTCAAAACCAGACTGACTCGCTGTACCGCATCTGGCCACCTTTTATACTCTGTCCGGCCGTCGCGCAGATCGTTCTCGCACGTTGCCAGATTGGACTAGAAGTTTCCCTGATGACCGCGACCATCGTTGCCAGGTTGGGCTAAAAGTTACTATCGCGGCCGTCGTTGCCAGATTGGGTTATGGCACGGCACGTAGCGACAGGGTTGCTTTGCACCGCGACAGACTGGCTCATCGTTACAATACATTATACCAAGGAAAACATTCTTTTTTTACTTAGAAACGAGTTTATCGTATGTGCACACTGCAATATTTGAATCGCTCATAATAGTGCCCGCACAAATTATCGTATGTCCAAAATAACACCGTTGCGCTTTGCTGAAGTTACTAAAATAACCTATTCCAAGTGTGTAATCCTAAATAAAGTGTGTATGCCAAAAATCATGCAGCTTTGTTGCGCCAATGCAGAGAAAACCAAAAAAAACCTCTCCTGTAAAATTTGGTTTTTGGCTCATACGATAAAAACGCGGGAAGGGCTCGATATACTTAGATTGCGTACCATAAAGATAAATCTATTTAAATTTAAATATAAAAGAGTTGTACAACGTGGTTCTTATTTTGCAATAAACCCATTAAAGATCTTTGAAATTTCAATTGAAAAATTGAAATCATGTGTAAAGTAAAGCAAGAAGTAATATCTATAAAAAGTAATATCTATAATCTATAAAGTGCTTGCTTGAAGTTCTCGAAATTGCTTCCTATAATTTTTCGAGCTGATTGTATGTACATACATATGTACACAGTTGCGAATGTACAAGTCATAGTGAGAAATTATCATTATCTATTTGTAGGATAAGCAAAACTTTCTTCAGAAATAATTATTAAGTGTGAAAGTCGTTAAGGAGCAGCTATCATCCCTGCTATCAAAGCAGGTCTTCAGCCTGGACATCATAGAATTGAATTTACTTAAAAAAAAATTCAGCCACTCTTCAAGTCTTACTCCCAAGTGGTTTAAAGTTGTAAATACCATAGATCTTCCACTATGTTTGCGAAAGGAGTTGTGGCGGTGGTCAACATTGAGTAATTGTCCGTTTCTTGTGATTTTTCCACCAACGAATATGCGTGTAACATCGATACGCAACGAGAATGAATCTCACACCACAATGTGTCCACAGCACTGGCCAAGCATTCTAAATCTTTCGAAATGGCAAATACGCTGCAGTGCCTATCTTTAATTAAGAATTCGCAACAGAAGCAACTGATAATTGGTTTCCATCAGCACGCGACGAGGCAGGCTGCTAGTTCAAATGGCAGCGCGACTACTTGCAATGTGATGCGCGTGATCTGCCTCAAAACTAGACCAAGTAACGAATTGCGTTCAGTCGGCATTGCAGCTGCGGCCCTTGGCAGCGGGACCTTTGCAAGAGCTTTCAAGAAATTGTATAGAAAACATGTGGAATTTGCTTAAGAATAGCTAACAATTTACAGTTTATTAATATTGTTTTTTAATCGGAGAGCAGTCCTTGAGCCACAAGCTTAATTTGTGTTACTTATTTGCTTAAGTTTTATTTTGCTTAATCAATGGAAAACTGAAACCAAAAGACTGTTTCAGGAGGTTTGAACCGGCTAATGTATACCCTGCATCCGGTTCAGGTCGGATAACAATGGCAACAATATTTAAAGTTCTACTAATAATTAAAAATGTATACCTAATACACTTAGTTTTACTGACCATAGTTTAATTATTGAATTAAATAGATAGCAATTAACAATAAAATAATAATAAGCACTAAATTTGCTTGTGTGGTAAGCATGTTCAGTTAATTGTCTGAATAATGTCAAATTTTTTGTATTAAGGAATTTGTAATGTAATGATAAGGAATTTAATTTTTTAATTTAAGGAATTTACTTTCAGATGACAATTCACGTCAAAGGGGTCCGAAACAAGAAAATGGCTAAATATATTTTCCTTGTGACGGTAATCACATGCATGCACATTCATATACATACATGCGTATATAAATGCCTTTCCGATGGATTTGAAAATGCATTTGCGTCCTTCTAAACCGACAATTAAGTGCGAAGTACACAAATTAGAAAGCATGTTTCTTAGAAAATTTTATATCTCTGATTTTGATTAATTTACTTACGTTAGTTACTCCTACTTACGACTTGCAAGTCATCTCATATTCCAGTAACTGGCTCAGTGGGTGCTTGAAATGAGTTTGTTGCGCCAGCGCACTCCTACACTCTCAGCAATATCAATGCACGCAAGACTTTCTGCCAAATGCCCGCTTACCCAACTCAAGGGTCTTAAGTACTTACCCATGTACATATATATGCAAAAATAATAACTTGACTCCAAAAAAAAATGCTGAAAATGAGCTTTAGTACGCTTTAGTAGTATTTTCTTTAAGTACTTAATTAACCAAGTAACGAAGAATGAGTCAAAGTTTACACCACACATTTTTTATAACATTATCTTATTGCATCGAAGTATCGGAAGTGTGAATAAATTCGTGCGATTTTACAACAGATGGCGCAACTAGCTATCTATTCCAAATTCTCTTCGCCCTGTTCAGGGAAGTGTTCCTGAAGTGTTCTCATTAGTAATGCAAGAAATCAAAGAGAAAACTACATTTACTTGTTCAGCAAATTAGCTCCGTTTGAATGTTGCGAGAGCTCGCTTACATTGGCGAAACGAGTATATTTTTTAACGAAAACAATTTTTTTTGGTGGAACAGAGGGCTTCCAGTATTATTTCCACAATTTACGAAGATCTTGACGCGTTTGTCCCGTCGCAACTCTTCTATGGGTGCTCGTGGACCTGTTAATTTTTTTCCTAACAACTCGACCAACATTTCGGACTTTGAACAGTTTGAAACACATACTTTCTTTGATTCCATACGCAGAGGCTGCAGAATTCGGACGTTTGCGAAATTCCCCGACGCCCCACAGTGTGACTTTTATCATTTTTAGGATGCCAAAAGTCATAGCAGTCAAACCAATGTAGGTATGATGATAAAATTTCCAATAACCATGTAGACACAAAAAATGGGCGTGATCCGCCAACTTTTTCTTCGACTCCCCATATAAGGTGTAATTTCAGATGACCATTATTTCTAATTTAATAGGATTTATCTGGATGGACGTAGATAAAAATAGTCAAAATAGTTTTTTTAATACTTTTGAATTCGATTTATTCTAAACCATTTAACATTTTAAAAAATTTTTGACAAAAAAATCCAATATTCTGTGATATTAAGGAAACAGCTATTTATTCGGCTCGAATGTGCCCATCTTGAGTAAAAATTATAGCAGAGTTTTTTGCACAGGATTTTAATTTGAAGTTGACAACATATTTTCCTATTAAACTCAAAATATATTTAAAAATTGATTCTTATTATTTTTTTGCTTGGATTTTAGCCAAACATCATAAAGTTCACTTCGCGAAACTGCCATTTTTGATTAGCTGTGAACTAAATTGGTACAAAAAGGAGCAACAATTTATTGCAGAATCTGAAACTAGGCACATTTTTCATTAATGTGGTTATAAACATTATATGGAACTCTACGGAACTCAATAAGTTTTACTCTATTAAAAAAAAAAACAATTTTGGGAACCACTAAATTTTTGTGACTAGCTTTTTTAATCGATAAAAAATTAAAATAAATTAATTAAAGCTTCAAAAACTTACCGTAGTTTGCGCAAAATATTCAAGTAACTAAAACCAAAAAGATTTGTGCAAAAATATTTCTGACAAAAATATCATGGCTCTGTGAACTTCACAAAAAATCTCACATTAAGAAAAGTGTTTCTGCACTTGTCGCAGTGAGACAAATTCGAAAACGATTATCATGCTAACTGTAATTTTTCGTTTTGCTTTAAGCATATATTCGTAACACTTGTATATTCCTCTAATGCGTACCAAAAAATTTTTACGATCGGAGTACATTTTTTTTTTTTACTTTTGGCATACTTTGGTTGTCGTAGTCCTTGCCGCACGTCCTGTGTGGCTTGTGTCGTAATTTTGGTGTGATTTAAGGAAATTTCTTATTACGCCAATGTCTCGTTTCATTTGGCGAGGGATTTCCCCGATTAAAATCATTTTCTTCTTTGATATATGACTTTTTCCTTTTTCTTCTTCGGTCAATGATTTTCGCGCCCCATTGCTGTAAACTTCAACTAAAATTTATTTTAGCACAAGTTAAAATCATAAACTTGGGCAGCTTAGAAGAAAGCAGTGATCGTAACCAAGTGTCGCGCTTCCGACAACAACAATGTGAAGTTTAGACAAATGCCACGATGAATTCAAAAATCCACTTCTGCCCTTTGAACTTTACATCGTTCACCCATCATCACTCAAAAAACATAAAAGTGGGAAAAAACGCTTGTGAAGTTTTCAATTAAGTGAAATATGACGACGCAATAACGACACTTACTCTTCACATGGGAAGACTTTAAAATATACCGTTATGATTAAAGAATAAAAAAGTAATTATTTCTGTATACTTAACCAAGGAAAATGTTTTGTGTTATGACACTCTTCAGGAAAATTAGCTATATGTAATTTCATACTGAGAATTTGATTAATCAATTTTACTTAACTCATCGAAATAATGTACATATGTATGTAAGAGATAAAGTCTAGACAAAGTCCACAGAGAAACGGGTGAGAAACTATAATACATCGCAAGGCTTTTTCGGAGACTGTCTTCCCACTTTCTGATACTTGACCGACAATGTATCATAGCAATGTGTTTTAGCAGAATCCTAAGAACCTCCGAAATTCCGAAAAACATTGCTGGCTTAGTTGAGCGATGAATTGAAAATAAAACTGTCATATTATATTCTATGCAAAAATGGTGTGGTTTATTATAACAAACATTGTCCCTAATGCGTTTGTGTTTTGAGATCAAAGTTTAACTAATTGCTTTAAGACACAATGACACGGTTCAGTAATTAAAATCAACTAAATATATTATCGATCATACTCAATGTGTTTACAAAATTCAGGGATGATATGTTAATTAATTTCATCTACTTATAATTATTGTTAAATTTTTACAATGTCATTTTAGTTTCATGGCAAACAGGACAATGCCGAAGCGAAACTCTCAAGATCACTAGAGTAGACAAAGCCTCCGTAGTCCGGTTTCTTTTTATAAAACGATACATGTACATATATACAGATATAGTCGTAGAATTAGAATTATAAAAATAGGATGAACTGCCGCTCGCAGTTGAATTACGGATCGGCGTCACTCTGCGCCGATGAACTGGACACGGTGCTTTTGGCCGGACTTTGCGAGCGGCTGTTGGCCAAGCTGGAAATCTTCGATGTCGACGATCGCACCGAAAGATCCTCTGGCTCGCTTTCGTAGTAACTCTCATTCGAAGCATCGTTCTGTTCGGCTGTTTGCCCCATTGACTTGGTTAGTTGCTTGTAAAGAATGTTCTCCTCAGACAGATCCGGTTCGCTCCTGAGAGTGCTGGCGCTTTCTGCGCTGCTGACAGTGGACATGTGGTTGGGTTGCAAGGCCGCAGCGGCTGCTGCAAGTGCAAGGAAGTTCAGGCTGGCGTTGAACACTTTACACCACTCTAACAGAGCGCCGTTGTTGTTGTCCGAATCTGCGCGTGACACTTGCGGCAGAAAGGCCAAGATGCCGCCAGACTCGGGAGCGACTGTCGGAAGAAGCTGCTTGCGCGATTTCACAGCGTTGTTATTAGTGTCGTTATTGTTGCGGTTGTGGTTTAAATTATCTCTGCTGTTGTTGTTGTTACTGCTACTCGAATGCCTCTCGTCCTCTGATGTGTCTTTTGCCCAATTTTTTACGGACAATACGGCCACATTGTTCTTGCTACCGTTGCTGTTTTCATCGGTGCTGTCTGACGTGCTGGCGGAAGCTTTGGACTTGCTGCCATCGCCCTCGTTCGAGCCGCTCGTGCCGATGGCTCCCAAACCAGACATCATCGTGAGGTTAGGGCTGATTAAGGACAGCAAATTTAAATGGTCCTGCATCATTGCGAGTTGCGAGTAGTCAATGGCAGCGGCGGGTGCCGACGTACTGATCGCAGCCAGATGAGCGACGCCACCAATGCCGCCCCCCATCTGGGGACTCCCTTCACCCGACGCACTGCTCTGTTTCATAAACTCCGTCATCGCAATCTTTTCCAAAATAGCGTTAGTGCTGTTACTGTGGTGGTTGTTGTGGCAATTGGCAACAAAGTCCATTCCATTGAAGGGCAGCCGGCCGTATCCTGCGAAGTCCTCAAAACTGGTGATACCACCCATCTTCGGCGGCATTATGTGGTGGGCTTCATACTTAGTGCGCTTCTCAGGCGGGTTCTCCAGCATTGACATGGGCAGCTGCTCGTTGGCGGCAAGTTGACGGCACATAAAACGCAGCTTCTGTTCATTCTTGCACCAACCGCGCAGTGTCGACTCCGGCACTCCAATGTCTCGCGAAACGGAGGCCTTTGTCTCGCCGTTGTGAATGCGTTGGATGGCGCGTACCTTGTCGCTTGGCGTCAGATTGCGCAGCGGGCGCTTGCCGCGGGTGCTCATGCGAATGTTCATGTGCTGGTACGCCGAGATATCCATAGTAGCTCCCGATCCTTGCCGACTAAAAGAGAACATATTGGGAAACAGTTACTATTGTCCTTAACCAGATTGTTCGCGGGGCCAAAAATTGCAGCGTCGGCACAAAAATGAAAATTCCGTTCGACATAAGCCGTTCAGCTTGTCCACTGGCACACACACCTGATAAAATTATTTGCTGATGAATTGGCAACGGCGCGAAAGTATTGTGAAAATCTTATATAAGAAACACCAAAAATTATTAATGCTTTGCGCGTGCCGGCTTTTTCAGAATGATGACTGTTCGTATTTTCGTTGATTCGAAATGACGCTTACGAACAAATTTCCTTGATTTCTAATTTTCAGTTCACGATATCGCGTAAAGTAAGCGTAGTGGGCAAAGTGCTTTTTCCAGTTGCGCGATTACTTGGCGGGCAGCGGTTTCGTGCGGACACCCCACGTTCCACGTCGCGAATGACAACGCGCCAGCGAGTTTACTTCGTTCCGGTTATTCCTTTTGTTGTTCACGCAACGGCTGAACAAAAGGATATGACTCGGAAAACGTAGACACCACCACGTTGCCGCTATTCGCAGCAGCTCATCGCCTCTGCGGCGAAGAGCACACCAAACACAACAGGAGTGCAAACGACTCGCAGAAAGACAGGCGGCACCACACCATTGCTACCAAACAACCGCGCTGCGCAACACAACAACTTGTTACTCACAGCCATCCACATTTCGGCTTTCGGCATCCACCTCTGCCGCCAAAATCTTGGCGCGCGCTTGCGAATATTCACTAAGAGACGGCCCGCGTTTACATAGTTCCTCGCCCAGAACAGCGCCAGGAATACCAGTGCTAACATGCAATATTTCAAGAATTCGCCCTCGACAAGATACAGCAAACGCTCTCTTAATTCTGCTGCGGGTTTCTCTTATACTCACTGCTACTGGTCAACAACGAGTGTCTACGGCGCCGCTGAAGAGATTGAAGAGCAAGTAGCCTCGACTGCATGGTGGAATGCTCAAATTCCGTTTTACGGTCTTGCCTACCAGTATCCGCACTGTTCGCAATTACTCCAAATTCAGTTCTTATCACTAGAACGCCACGCTGCACGTTTCACAGCACATATGTATGTATATGTATACACATAAGTACACGTAAGTATAGTGAACACTGGTAGACTCGCTAATTACTCAACATTTCGCTTATGAAAAGGCAGAAAAGGTATTGCATGATGTTCGATTTTCACGGCGATCTTAACGCGCTCAGCCCATACAGACTCACAGACACATATGTATGTGTAGGTATTTATGTTAGTAAATAGTGGGATTTCCTGAAGATCCTCACATACGAGTATACGACAAGTATGTATAAAACTATAGTACTTTTCGTTTATAACGAACCCGTTTAAAACGAATTTCCGCCTAAAACGAACCAATTTCAAAAGTACGCGCTTTATGTTTTCGCTTATTACGGACCCCTTTTAAAGCCAAATTTCGGTTAAAACGAACCATTTTGATCAGTCCCTTGAGGTTAACTTTAAGCGAAAAGTACTGTATTTTGATTTATTCGGACCGATATCTACATCGATGAGTGGGTTAGCACCGGACTCAATATTCCTATCTTCAAAACTAGTGCGGGAGTGCAAAGCTTGCTCATCGGCTCAAAGTAACCTTGGAACGAATGAACAACCTGAACTAACCCGACGAGACTCCGCTCTTGATAAGAGTAAAGCGTTACAGCTTCAAGCCCCACTCGACTCAATAGTGAGTGCAGTCTTAAGATTAGTAGATTACTTTTGCACAATTGAAAAACAAATCATCGAAGTTAGACATATGTTAAGTATGTGAGGGTTTTTCATCATGAGCCGAAACTGTAAATAAAGAAAAAAAATCAATTAAAATTTTAATTTTGATTAAACTTTATTATCAAAATAATATTTGGTTTGTGCCATTAGTAATGAAATATGACATCATTCAAATGACCGCCACGAGCAGCCTGGCACACGTCCATTCTTTTAGGTAATTTTCGATTACTTTTTTACATATAGCAGGCTGTAAGGCGCCAAGAACTGCACGTATGTTGCTCCTCAAATGCTCCAGAGTCTGCGGATTGTCTGCATAGACTTGGTCTTTCGCGTAGACCCAAAGAAAAAAGTCCAAAGGGTTCAGATCGCACAATCTTGACGGCCAATTGGCATCACCAAAACGCGAAATTATGCGTTCATCGAACCTGGTTCGCAATTCTGTCATGTTCGGTCGTGTTGTGTGGCATGTAGCGCCGTCCTGTTGAAACCACATCTCCTCCACATCCATATCTTCGATCGCTGGCCAGAAATACTCGATTATCATACGGCCATAACGTTCAGAATTGACGGTAACGGTCTGTCCTTCGTCATTTTCGAAGAAGTACAACCACGCTCGACAACCACGTGTTGGTTTTCTGAGCCCCACACACGACAATTTTGACTATTAACGTAACCGCCGCACAGTGTTTCGTCTAGAACAAGCTAGCTGGACAAAAACGACATCTTTATTTTTTGATTTTTCTTTTATATAGTCAATATAAATATTCATACATTAAGATCTATGTGAAAATAACACATCGGCACCTTTTATATAATGAGAAATATAGCCGAATATATCGGATAACCGAAAATTTTAATAATTCCTTTGCATAGTTGGTCTGAAGTGTTTTATATAAATAAGTTCCTGTCAAAAGTCGGTGGCATTTTTTTTTATTAGGGAATCTGAGCTTAAGGGGGAGTAGTATTTTTGCAATATCTTGTATTAGCAATTAACCCATTTTCGGCCGCTACCAGAAATAGCCAATATTTTTCTAATTCCTTTTAAGGACTTACATTTAGGACCTTAATCAAGAATATTTTTGTATTTTTTTTGTGTTTTTTTTTTTTTACAAAATTTTTTTATAAATAAATAAAAATTGAATTTCAAATAAAAACAAATATATATGTATATAGTTTTAGTCAGATAATAATCAAGCATGATAACAAACAATTGTTGGTTTACATATGTGCATACATGGCGACTTCTGGCCAATAGTCGATTTTTCGACCACTGAAAAGTACGCGGTGCTGAAGGGTTAAAAATATTTTCATAAACTTATGGATATCAATTGATTGTGGTAATTTGGTCTTTAGGCTTCCTAAATAATCAATAATAAATCGATAATTTGAAAAGGTTATATATTTTTCAGAATATTCAAAATATGACTAAAAAAATGCTTTTTTTCGTGCCTTCGCCAAAATCTTTAAATTTATCTTTAAAAAAAAAAATTATAATTTTTATTTTATTTTATGCATCAAAAGTTCAAAGATATAATGTCTAAGTGCAGAGCTACTCTCCTTCAAAGTGACTGGTCGAAAAATCGACCAGCGGCCGAAAATGGGTTAAGCTATATTTAATAGTTGTAACGTGCCATGATTAAGAAGGAAAGCGATTTTTTCCCCAAATTTTTAACTTCAAAGGTGAAAAGTTAAGATGTCTCCTCATGTCACCTCTGCAATTTTTATATATATTCTGCTCATAAGTGCCTACTAAAAGATGAAACAAAAAACCATTGCGAATTTTTTGCACATCTATTTTATTTTATTTTATTTTTTTTAGATATGTTTACAAATAAAATTTAAGTCTTTTGAAATGTGGTTGGAACACTCAAGTGAAACAAGAAATGAAGAATTTCCATTAATTCTCTTGCAATTGCGGGATGATGAAGGTAATATTGTTTGGCAGAATCCTCCCCCGTCTTCTACCATGTATTGTCGTCCTATAAAGTTTATTTTTTCCAAAGAATCAAACGATTTTATTGCTTCTGAAACGAACAAAGTTTTGGAAGAGATAAGCTTTATAGTACAAAGAGCATGCTGGAAGAATTTGAAGTTTCTTTCCAACATAATATGCTTCTAACCATGATTGGGAAAGTTTGTAATGCTTTGATCGAAATGTCTTCTACTCGAAGTAAATCCAAAAATAATGAATGACGAGACACATGAGCTTTTACCCAACCGAGAAAATCTGGGTTTTGGTTTATCCACAATGCAGGCTTGGATTAGGTGTTTTGAATGTCTGCTTCACATTAGCTACCGTCTTTATATAAAAAAGTGGCAGCTTCAGAACGTTGATGCCTACTATTGTTAATGAACCAGTTGGTACCCCTGCTGTATCTAGTTTTCATGGTTCTGTGACTCATAGTAATGACTAATTGATAAATGATTCTTGCGATAACAGTGATGATAATGTCTGAGAGAATTATGAAAACTGTACGTAGGTAATAAACTGACAAGAACTTTCTGTTGTGCTAAGACTAGATGTTAAAAAGTTGAAACTAAAACTGCTTGAACTTTACTTTTAGCGTTTTATTCACATCAATTTGCTCTGGATAACAAGCAGCTTTTGCCTTTGTAACACTATTAATTGCCGGAAATACCTTATGACCAGTTTGGACCCCACTTCCGAGTCCTTTTGAATGCATGACTAGTCGATTGGCTATCTACATAGTATACTAAAGCTTCTTCACTACTCAAACATCTAGCCCTTTGTTTCAAATTTTTTTTTCGTTCAGAGATTCTTGAGTCTCACTTTTCGCAGTTTTGATAACACTTGCTGAATTTCTCCAGTGGACAACCGTACAGATATCTACGCAGCATAAATCAACTTATCAGTACATCTGGTATGTTTTAGGTCATCTATTTTTCTCCGTTGAGTCCTCAGACTGGAACTATTAAATTCTTTAATATATATATGCATATATATGTATATGTACATACATTCCTATATGTATATAGTTATCAAAAAACCATATAAAACCAAAAAAATATATGTATCTGAAATAAAAAGCCGCATACAAAACGAAAAATCCTGAAAAATATTTTTGTCCAGCTAGCTTGTTCTACACGAAACACTGTGCGCCGAGGTGAAAATGTGCTTCATCGCTGAAGAAAATTTTGTGCGAAAAATTGGTGTTTTCGGACTGTTTTTGGTGATGGTGATGTCCAATTGTTGTGAACGCCGGGGAAGCGATAAATTCGGATCATCTTCAACAATGTATATCCTATGTTAACATGAATAAAACACGGAATCATTTGATATTAATACTGATTTACCGACATGTACCGTAGCTTCGTTTTGTTAGTTTAGTAGGCGCGGAAAGTGGGCGTGGCCGATTATATTATAGCCTATGTTTGCCGCAATGACACGCTGAATCGTTTGATACCCATATTGCTATGACAAATATACCATGGTTGATTTGTTATTATAGGGCGTAGCTAAAGACATGTCAGGTGGGCGTAGTCAATCTTAAATATCCTATGTTAACATGAATAAAACACGGAATCATTTGATATTAATACTGATTTACCGACATGTACCGTAGCTTCGTTTTGTTAGTTTAGTAGGCGCGGAAAGTGGGCGTGGCCGATTATATTATAGCCTATGTTTGCCGCAATGACACGCTGAATCGTTTGATACCCATATTGCCTTAAAAAAGCATTCCATAGATGAGTTTTGTTACCATAGTGGGCGTAAAAAGTGGGTGTGGTCGTTGTTATACAGCCTATGTACCATTCCCCCAGATAACAAAATGTTTGGTGCTTATTTCATCTAAATCGGTTCAGTGGTTTTTTCCTGATGGTGGCTCAAACAAAGTCTCACTTGTTTTTATATCTGTGGCAATAAAATAGAGTAGCTTAAGTCAACTTAAGATGTTTTACCGTATTTTAGCTTAAATAAATCTGCCGTAAAAGCACTTTCAATGTGTTCATTCCCTGTTTTCATATTCCGTATCATTACTTTTTTCTACGCGGAAACGTTTCGAAGATTCTATAGAAACTGTATGAAAATGAATTTTTTTCAATTGCGTTTTTCTCCGTTCGCTGTTTTTCGACATAAGCTACTCTGTTTTATTGCCACAGATATAGTAGTATAGATAGACAATTCGGTGAACAGTTAATTTTACATTTTGGGCCGATGAATTGTTGATTCACACCTTAGGCCTTTTTCTTTGGGGCTACGTTAAGTCCAAACTCTACATACGCCGTTTACGTTTAGGTATTGAAGCCAACAACACCTCATTTAAAATCTGCACTTCAGAATGAACCATGTTGGTCGCAGTTACGGTCAATATTTAAAATCAGGGGCATAGCCAAGGGAGGGGTTTTGGGTGTCAGAACCCCCAAGGCCTATATTTATTTCAAATTTTCAATCACTATGCATGGTATATATGTTCCCACATTAGCAAAACGATCTTTTCACCTTAAAACATTTTAAAGAATTATAACATTTTTTTTTGGTGAAACCGATATGATTTTCTTAAATAGTTGCCTTCAGGCGCAGTACAGCTATTTGCATGACCGTCGGCTGGAATGTCTTTCAGGATGTCGGTTCAAGCCTTTTGGATGGCTTCTACGTCCTCAAAACGCCTTCGGTTTTTTATAAGGTGAAAGTCGCACGATGCCGCATCAGGTGAAAACGAAGAGTGGTTGATAGTTAAAATTCAAAATTCAATTCATTTTTGTCAAAAAATTAGTCTCAATTGTCTATGGATGAGATGGCGTCTTTCGATAGCCAAAGTGTTCAGTTCGATAATGTTATGGTTTTGAGATGATTAACTTTCGCCTAACCAAAGATTTTTGTAATCGCAAAGTCTGTTTGTCAAAAAAAAAGCCAAACTTTAAAGATTTATTTTGCGACTATAGAAAATATGAGAAAATTGCTTTCCAAAGGGTATATTGAATACATAGTGAGGTACGTATAAAAAATTTTCTGAGTTTTATTCAAAATTGTGGCGGAAGCGGTCTGGGATCACCCGTGTAGGTGTTTCGTATACAAAATAACAAAAATAACAAAAAACATGACGAATATTTCCAAAACAGTTTTCTTGTTTATGTTGTTGAAAACTACTTTCGAACTTAATCTGTAAGTCGAAATAAAAACTACATTGGATAAATACTCTGGCAGATGTTGAACATGAATCATGAAAAAAATCACCCGGGTGGGTATAATTAAAGCGAAGGTTAAATCCAATTTCAATGAAGAGTTTGGCTGATCCATAATGAATTACCGCCAAGTTTTGATGGAATGTGCGGCGATCGCGATTTTCAGTTGGCTAACACGTTGGTTGTCATTTATGTCTTCACAATCGTTTTCAAATCGCGGAGTTGGAGAAGGGGTTTTCTGCTGGGAACTGGATATAGAATAAACGTTCCAGCTGCCGAACCACTGCAGCATCTTTTAAGCCGAGGTGTTTGCTGTCAGGAAGGCTGCGGAGCTCACTTGCATTGACACGACTATTAACAAATCAATAAATCTGTACATCGACAGTTAATCTGCCATTAAGGCGATAACATCTTCCTGCATATCATCCAAAAATGTTCTGCAATGCCGGGTCGCAATAGAAAGGCTGGCAGATGTCAGACAAGCAAATTAGCAACGTTCTGATGCCCTTGCAGGCAATCAATAGAGGTTTGGTAGGCCACCCGCTTCAAAGAAAGGACTGCAGAGCCATTACAGGAATACTTACGGGCTAACAGCGTCCCACACCCGAACAATTGAAATCACCGCGTCGGATGATTGTATGAAATGGTGCCACGGAAACCCTAGAGCACACATTCTCTGCTCCTGTCCGGCTGTCTCAAGACCTCCGTTCTTTCATGTGTTAGATAAAGTCCCCAAGTATGACATCAAGTCGCTGCTGAACTTCGTTAGAAACACCCGCGTTTCCACCGATCACTTTTGCGGCGATACGCAACACTAAGGAGCTCCAACTGGTAGCGCTCGGGACCGAATAGGGTCTATGCGTGGCCTATTTGGCCAGCTTATTTAACCTAACCTAACACACGAAAACACAAAGCGATGTTTTCTCATGCATACGCAAATTCCAAGTCAAAACCTTACCCAGTGAGCCAAATATGAAGTCAAATATGTATGTTTTGCCCGCTAGGATATATTTGCTGCGCAACCAAACGTCGCACAGTGGGGTAATTGATGCCAAAAATGTCAATTAATTGACCCAGGCTATTTAGATATGAAATAACTAATAGGTTTAGTTTATCGAACACAAACAAGTAAAACAAAACAAATGATCTTGGGTATACGTTAGTGAATATACTTAGTTAAAAACCAAAAACAGTTACACAAGACAAATCTTGCACAGTTGAACAGTTTGAACAATCATGATGATCATCATCATAATCTTCACCATCATCATCATAATCATCATCGTCACCATTATTATCATTCCTCATATATATTAACGCTATAGCATCTTTGGGCATAAAAAATCTCCCTGGAACTCTTGAAATCCTCATTCCGTGCTTCCTAAGCTTCTTTCGACAGTTGCGATATGATTTGTGGTCTATGTATAAACATTTGTGGAAAGTTGTGGACATACTTTATCAGGGATAGCGTTGTATAAAAAAATGTTTCTATTTCGATTTGATGTTCACTAGAAACAACCCTAGGTTAGGTTAGGTTTTAGTGGCTGTCTCTGTATGAGACACACTTAGGCCTCTTTATGGGCCCAATTGTGATACCACAAATGGTACCCGTTTGAAATGTGAATGCAACACTGTTTTTCATCGCTCGTCGACATCGCTTTCTATTATTGATGGATTTATGGATTGGATGGATTTAACAAAAAATTAATTGAAAAAAATTAATGGAAAAAATACTGAAACTGAACATGAAGGCTGCATCCCTGGCCTGCAAGTTCAATAGAAAATTTAGTTAAAAAGATACAATGCTCCTCTTGCATTTGATACACATACCTTCATTATTGCACAACCGCAATTATTGAAAAAAAATATTTTAAGTGTGTGTGTCCTTAAGTCGCAAAGTCGATACAAATACCTTAACTATTGCACAACCGCAAATATTGAAAAAAAAATATTTGAAGTGTGTGTGTCCTTAAATCTCATCATCATCATCAATCATCTCATCCCTAATAAGAAGAAGATTCCACTTGGCCAAATCCAACCAAATCAAAAAATCATACATTTTCTAATGTTGTTTGTTTTCCAAATGTTGATATAGACGTGAAACTAGAGATCATTTATAATACCCTGGCATAGTCAGTTTTTCACATTCTGGCCCAAAAACCTTCTTAAAGGACTTTAAAACTTTAAGGATATACATATTTCCCAATTCATATGGGTGTCAAACTTGTCTCCTTTCTCAAAATTTTTTGTTTGTTACATTGCGTTTGCAAAAATATCCTTCCCAAAAATAAGTTTATGTCAATCCACTTGATCTTCTTTTTACCCCTTGGTCCTCTTTAAAACCCTTTCGTGCTCCACCTACAGCCATTTTTTTATTTACCCTGATCTCTTCAAACTTACGTGATCGTTATCTTTTCATTCATTAAATTTCGGGCACATTCAGCAAGAAACTAAATCGGCCGAAGACAAAGTCTGGTACAAAAGTGCCAAGTACATCTTACATACACTTGTCCGCGATGGTTGATGCCCATTTTATTATAATAATAATAATTTTATAATAAAAAATTAATAATTTTATTTATAATTTTCGATACAGTCCTTAACAAAATAAAATGTAACCCGGTAAATGGTAAAAGAAAAGAAAAGAAAAGAAAAGAAAAGAAAAGAAAAGAAAAGAAAAGAAAAGAAAAGAAAAGAAAAGAAAAGAAAAGAAAAGAAAAGAAAAGAAAAGAAAAGAAAAGAAAAGAAAAGAAAAGAAAAGAAAAGAAAAGAAAAGAAAAGAAAAGAAAAGAAAAGAAAAGAAAAGAAAAGAAAAGAAAAGAAAAGAAAAGAAAAGAAAAGAAAAGAAAAGAAAAGAAAAGAAAAGAAAAGAAAAGAAAAGAAAAGAAAAGAAAAGAAAAGAAAAGAAAAGAAAAGAAAAGAAAAGAAAAGAAAAGAAAAGAAAAGAAAAGAAAAGAAAAGAAAAGAAAAGAAAAGAAAAGAAAAGAAAAGAAAAGAAAAGAAAAGAAAAGAAAAGAAAAGAAAAGAAAAGAAAAGAAAAGAAAAGAAAAGAAAAGAAAAGAAAAGAAAAGAAAAGAAAAGAAAAGAAAAGAAAAGAAAAGAAAAGAAAAGAAAAGAAAAGAAAAGAAAAGAAAAGAAAAGAAAAGAAAAGAAAAGAAAAGAAAAGAAAAGAAAAGAAAAGAAAAGAAAGAAAAGAAAAGAAAAGAAAAGAAAAGAAAAGAAAAGAAAAGAAAAGAAAAGAAAAGAAAAGAAAAGAAAAGAAAAGAAAAGAAAAGAAAAGAAAAGAAAAACTTTAGTATAGGATATCCTTTTGCGAGTACTCACTTTCTTGTGATTTGTCTGTGTTCATCCATTCATCTTTTCCACCATTCATCTTTTATGAAATTGCATCTCTTCTTAACCTCTATCAGTATTATCTATACATTTTTCTTTATTTATTTTCACAAAATTCTCTTACTTCATTCGGGTATTGAAGAACAGCAAAATCCAAAAAAAAAATACAGAAAAGAGCAATAAGAAGTGTACTTGGTGAGCACAACATGCTTCTACCACAGAGTTGAAACATCTGAACGAAAGCAAAAAAGTAACATCACCGACTATGTGCATAACATCGTTTTGTATGAACTCGACTTAAGAAATGGCTTTTTGAAATATTAAATCAAACTTACCGTACTTACCTAAAGGAGATGAACGTACAAAACTGGTGGCGCTTAGCAGCGGATCGAGAAATCTGGAGGAAGATAGTTGCGGAAGCAGTGGTCCATCCAGGACTGTCATGCTAAGAAGAAGAAGAACCGTACTTACTCTTGTCATGCCATTGAAGCACAGAAACCACATCGAAGGAAAAAGTTATACATATATATGTGTTAAATTTTGTCCGTTTTATTGAAAAATTCATTTTTTAAAATATGTATTCCACATTTCACACTTTCTGCTAATGATTAATTTTCACTTTTATATGCAATATTTAATTCGTCAAATACATATTCATTTATAATTATGCAATTAAATTGTATGTTTCAATTTGTTAAATTATTAAAAATATTGAAAACTTTGGTTCGGGTTTTTACACTTTTTACAGGGGCTTCCAGAAAATTTATGATTAACATAATATCATCTTAACTTTGCTGTACGCGATATTATTATTACTTTAAGATTATAATAAATATTATAGATATTTATGCTTAATGTGTCTTATACAATAATATCTATCATTATTTCCAGCTTTCTCCATTTCTTGCTTGCATCTTAAATTTTAGTTTCTTCTCCTCCTTTTATTTGCAGAGTTGCGATTGCACAATATTAGATAGCTACTTCCTATTGTATCTTGTTTGTATGGTTTGAATAAGTTACAATTTTAAAATTATATATTATACATTTTATTTCTATGGTGTGAACCAGAAAAAGTGTCTCGCACAAAAATCTTAAGCGAACTGCCTAACATCCCAAATTTGTATTATCTTATGAACACGTGTAAGAAGCTTCCAGCAGAGTAGTTTAATTTAGCGAGCCGAAATCTTCTCCTACGGAATGAGTGCAGTGGTTGATTTTTACAACACCCAGAACTGTTTTTTTCTGACTAGTAAAAAAGAATTCGAAGAGGTACATTACTAAGGGTACAGAAGGTACGACAACAGGGCAGACTGTCGTTACCTATGGCACCTATTGCCATATTCGGCGCAACTTAATTGCGAAAAAAATTGATCGACTCAGCTGTCATTTCCTTCAATGCTGCGCTGGAAATTAGGAAATTGATGAAAATAAAATATGTAAGCCGCCGCAGAACATTGCAAAGTTATCGTTTTACAAGTGAATTGTAGTTATGTATTGTATGTCGGAAATAAACGATAGAGCTTACAGAAAACTATTGGTGTTAGTATACTTTTAAATCTAACATATGGTACTCGAAACCAGGTTTTAGGATAAAGTAATCGAATTAAACGATGTTGATGAACATATGTGCCGATGTTGGTTTCGATGATGGCTGATAATGTATATTGACATTTTGTATATTTAGTTTTTTCCTACATATATAAAGGATTGATGTATTTTGGTGTGCTTGGCGATTTTTTGCTATCGAAAAAATCAATTATTCGCTCACACAGCGTCTAGTTCGTGATTTTTTGGCAAAAACAAACCCGTAATCTTGTGTCAGCTATGTATTGTATTCAGGGGAAAAAAGGAAGGAACAAAGATTGGGAAAAGCTCTAGCTATCTATTACTTTAAAGGGGACAAATATTTTTTGAGAAAAATAAAAACCAACGTTCTTAACAGACCCCGTATACCACATTGGCCGAATATGCTAGACTACAATACCTGCAATTTTTTTTAATTGCATGAGTTGTTAAAAATTTTCAAAAGTATTTTTGAAAATTTTTCTTAGTTGTTAAAAATTTTCAAAAGTATTTTTGAAAATGTTTCTTAGTACCTAATATTAATTGAAAGCTAATACTTGAAATATGTCATCGGTTGAATCTTACGTAATTTGGACCAATTTTGCGGATGTAGATAATATATACTATTATATGCTATGCATATATATCCTTTTTATGCATTATATCCTTTTTATAAGTGCCATTTATGCAATGCCCAGACCATTCTTCCAGTCGAAAGGTGTGACCCAGTTTCATTGATGGGCGACCTATAGATCCAGAATTATATGGAAAATTTAGTCACATAAAATGTGTCACGCCCCTTTACCAGTAAAATAACACATCTTTGGGACGACGGTATACAAAATTTAAATGCTGTCCGACTTATAATTCCGAAGCCATTCCATGTTAACAATTTGGGTTGTATGGGCTGTGCCATGCCCTTGTCGAAGGGCACGTCTTGATGTGTGACCAAAAATATTCAAAACATTTAGGCCGCTTGAAGAGTACCATGCCCCTTGTCCAACGACCATACAATTTAACGACCCTTGTCCAACGACCATACAATTTAACGACACGTCTTAGCCACGACACTGTACCAAATTTCAGTACTATTCAATTTTTAGTTCCGAAGATATTCTACAATAAAATTTTGGGTTGTCTAGGAGGTGCCACGCCCACCTGTCGGGTCGTATTCGTACTATGTGGTTTACCGAGATTTATTCCAGACGAAAATTCCGAAAAGTCCAGTTTTTCACTTTTAGTGTCGTATGACCAACAAACAAACATACATTCATTTCTATATATGTATATAGATTTATAGCTCATCTTAACTGGCACAACAGTTTGCTGGATATCTGGTCCGAATTTAAGCGGCCAAACGAACATCAACAAGTCTTATTCGAAACATAGAAAGCCCCGCCGGTTAAAAACTCTCAATCTTTTCAGGACAATGCTATTAAATAGACCACTTTTGGTTATGGTTATAGGTTAAGTCCGACACTAAAGAGTTATGCAAGCAAATTAGTTTGGGATATCTTGAAATGTCAACTGTGTTGCACATACACGATTATTCTGTTGCTTATGGATGTTTGGTAAAAGGCATCGGTTTGCACCCAAATACAAAATATCACAGTCGGCGTGTGAACGCTAAAGAGTTTGTCATTTAACTTGTACATCACGCCGACAAACATTCGAGGAACAGCGACACTTTCTGGTTCAACCAGCAAATTTAAGTTTTCATATTTGAAATATTATTGTATTTAAACGAAATACTGTATGTAAGTACATTTAAGCCTAACTGCAAGTATGTATATAACTAATGTGGGATCGCATGTGATTTGATTCTGTTACACACGTTCGGAATCACTTCATTATTACACATATTATATATACATTATTTAATGATAAAGTTCATATTACAACTTGTAATACTGTCACCTCTACTTAAATTTATTTGATGTCCACATTCAACAAATGGTTTTATTTATTCTTGAAATGTGAGTGGTTCGATCTTTCTCAGTAGGCATCTGCATTTGCGAATTTGACAAATAAGTACCTATGTATCTCAGTTGAGAACGTTGCAGTAAAGTCCTGTATGATGATACTTATACTTAGATATATCTATTTAAGTTGTCGTTCAAGTATAAGGTGATTCTTACTATATTTTCTTACTACTTTAACTATGAAATCACGTGGTGGTACAAGATACGCAACGAATTGGATTCGACTGGGTTTTCTGTTAGTACTTTTGAACATGCCTCATAAGTTATATACATTTTCATATACACATATAAGTACATACATACATTATTTACAAACATACATGCACACGACAACTAAAAATTGTAACGGTTCATAAAATTATATATACGTGTACTTACAATGCATCGGGCTTCAGTCAACAAGTTTTGATTACGATTTAATCGAACGTAACATTATTTTAATGGAAGTAAAAAATTATCAGTGTTATGTAAATGACACAAATTGGCCGGAAATGGGACCAGATATGATTTCGCACAGTTTTCCGAAAGTCATACTCTCGAAGACTTACGTAAATATAACGACTAAACACAATTGATGAAGTATGCAATGTACTCTGAAGAGTTTATGCGAGTAATTCAAAAAGCGTACAAATATTGTACAAATCATTAAGAAATGGTCTGCAAAATATACGCTGATGTAGGCAAATCAAAAGTAATACACCAATTGTTAATAACTTATAGATAATGATCCCATTTGACCAATACAGCGTCCTTCGTCATCGAACGTGGCTAACGTCAACCGTGATAACTTATTGCACAGAACTCCATTTCCGTTGTTCTGAATGGGGTTTGGTTCTGAAAAGATATAGCGAAAATTAGCCACAGCGCAATATTGATTACACGCCGATATGTGAGTTTAATATTGCCACTTGCTGTGATATATTTAAGCTCAGCGGTAGTCAGCACCACAACATAGAAACACTTTTTCGGCGATTGCCCTCTTAGTAAATAATTGCGAGCCTCTAAGAGTAAACTGCCAAGGGAAACTCTCCCAACTCTTCAATCGAAATCTATTTTCAACTTAAAGTCAACTTCATACGTTAAATTTCCCACGCACAACACCCATGATGGCAAGAAGTTGCCCATACTTACTTATACATACAAATATAAACTTTATTGTGCACCCTACACCAGTGTGCAATGCATCTATTTACTACTTCTGCTAGATGTATTGTACACTGCTCTCATGTATACCTGCTTTCGTTAGATCCTAACAGAGGCTGCCCTATCGGAGTTTTAAATTAACCGTAGATCGAGCTTCAAACAAATTAAGAAATCCTATCCTATGTATACAAAGAAGAGAATTATAAACTTTTCAATTTTCTCAAGACCTCTTTCTTAAAAAAGTGTGAAAGATGGTTTTAAACAAGCATAATCCCAACACAACAAAGTCACAAAGAATGGTTAAATTAATTATATCCTGAAAAAAGTTATAATAAAACAAAACACCAAATGTATAATTTTTGATACCAAGTTCGATCTACGGTTAAAATTAATCGAAAAGGGAGACAGAGGAATGTCGTGGCATCTTATTTCCTTTCGTTCAGAGATGCACTCGATTTTAAATTCTTCGTTTCTTTCTGAACTTTCAGCATAATATAAGGAGTTATAGAATGAAGATCGAATATATATATTATCGCTTAATTCCTACAACAGTCTGCACACTTCCCTGTTCCTCATGAACGCAATTGTATTGTGACAATACTGCTCGCTGTCAATGTGCAACGCACTGTGCAGTAAGGAAAATTAGAATAAAATGCAAACAAATATAAAAACTGTAAAATTGTAAATAAAGTGATCCAGAGGTGTAGGAAGCAGTGGCGGCTTAAGGTGTTCGGGGCCCGGGGCGGCGACGGCTAAGGGGGCCCCACAAAACGGTGCAGAATAAGTTTGCATACAAAACTACTAACAGGAATTTCCGGTTATGCTTTTTACTTTTTTTTTTTTTTAATTTGTATTCCATTGAACAGTAAACGGACTTGCAAATTATTTTGAAACGTATATGTGCTTGAAATTTTAAAGAAAGCAATAGAATCCGAGAGAAAAAATGAAAAATGGATAAAAGGATAATCTTACTAAATCTCTCCAAAATTGATAAAAACTTTCCTGAAATTAGGAAAACTTTTGGGAGATCAAATTCGTCATTTCAAAAACCCATCTTAATACTCGAAAAAAAACAGAAAATCTTGCTTCGTTACTACGATCTGGCCATTTTTTTAAGCTACCCGAGCAGGAGGATTAGATTGTTTTGCGATCAGGGCATCATTACACTACTCGACAAAAAATCGGCCAATCGCGTGCACCTTAAAATAAAAGTGTTTTCCTGACTACCTTTGGCCGCTGAACACGAAACTGAAAATCAAAAAATTTTTTAAGAAGCATTTTCGAAAAATCTTTGAAAAACGAGTTTTTTTCTGTTGTTTCAGTTATGAGCACATATCTCCTAAGAGTATTATCCGATTAACACGAGCTGTCCGTCGTTCAGAAGATAATACCTTAGCCTTTCTAGTTTCTAACATATAGATTGCCCAAATCAGATGAGATTTGGGGAAGTTATTGACGGTGAAAGTTGTAACAAAGTGAATTTTTCGACCAATTTAAAAAATCATAAATTTTAAAATATTTTGCTATAGAAAAAAATTGATTATCTGCTCTGGTTTTAAAATCTGAAATAAAATATTAAGCCCAACATCAATAGAATTGAAAGAAAAATGACAAAGTTATGATGCAGTGAGTGAAAACACCAACTTTACATTTAAGTATTAGACCGTGCGAAATTTTTTTTTATTTTTCCGAGATCTATCCAAATTTTGATCTAGACTTGATACTAGAGATCATTTATAGTATCCTGGCATAGTCATTATTACATTTTCTGACCCAAAGTATTTTTTAAAGGACTTACGCATTTCAAATATTTTTTTAAATATATGCGGTAGTGCAATGATGAAGATATGGGTATCAAATGAAAGAGGAAAATTGTCTCCTTTTAACGAAATTTCCTATTTTGAACTTTCAGGACCAAAATATGTCAGGTATGGAAAACATACATGTTTTGGATTTTAGTCTGTAGATTCATACATCTAAATTTTATTCTATTTCAAAGTTCCAGTTTACAAAACACTGTTATTTTTAGGTGCATTTTATGTGTCAGGTAGTGTAATCTAAATCTTCAAAAATGTACAGAAATATTTTATAAAACCCTGTAGCAGTGACTTTATAAAAAAAGTTCTGAAAAAACGTATTTCCCCTACAAAACAGCATGTAAGAAGCCTATATTTAGCTTACAAGGAGCACAGAATTGCTTTTGTAAAAGAGTCTCTAAAAGAACAAAACCAGATTTCCGGGACAATGTGTTGTTATACAACCAATAATTTTAATAATTGAGTGTAATATCAGTAAATTTGTTTGACTTCTACAAAGTTTAATGAGGTTAAGTAATTGTGTAATTCGCACTATTTTACAAGCAAACTCTAAGATTGCGATATTTTGTAACTTAACTTATAACTTAGAATTTTGTATTTGCATACTTTGCACAAAATTTTAAGTTAAAAATTAAATATTGCAATCTTCGAGGGAAAATTTTTTGAAAATTTGCAAACAATTGTTATTTAGAAATGATGTTTTCTTGCTTTTATTGAACTGAATTTGTTATTGCAATTTCAAAGTAAATTGTCGATACTGTGTCTCTTTCAATTGATGAAAGTGACAAAGAACTTAGTCTTTCCTCAACCATTGTGGAGCGCAAATAGTTTTTTTTACAAGTTTCAGTTTTGAAAAACCTTAAATTTTTATATACAAGTTTCTCTCGGGGGCCCCCCGCAGCCCGGGGCCCGGAGCGGTCCGCCCCTCCCCCCCCCCGCCGTTAAGCCGCTACTGGTAGGAAGCATCCTAAAATTCCTCTTGGATACTAGACTCACTGACAGTCTGTAAAGACCAAGAAGGGGACACCGGTCGCAGTGTATCATCCCCATCAATAATAATAATCATAATAAATTGACTGCTAGTTTGCGCTGCGTTACAGAATTGTAGTGTATTCTATTTTTGAACACAATCCAGAGAAAACGAATATGTCTGTATTGAGGTGGCCTACTAATTAATAATTTTCGTAACAGTATGTAATTCAGATTTGCTCAACGCCTATTGCAACGACGTGTTGCCTTTTATAAAATTTGTCTGAAAAAGTTTGTTTTTGTTTTTCTCACCGTCATGGTATTGTTCAGACGCATTTTCTTCCAGTTTTCGTTTTCTCATTTGCTCAGCAAAATGAGAAATTAAGGCATCTATCATAGCAGCTTGTTTTGAAAATATTTGCACAAGTTTCGATACTTGTATTCCATTTTCAACAGCATCAAACTGCAAACAGATTAAAATGTGTTATTTAATCACCGGATTAGTATGTTACATACTATAATATGTACGTACCTGAATAAAAACACATGTGAGACACTCAGGATCATCATTCGCACTAGGCTTTGCAAAATCCCATGATAAATCCTCATATCGTAAGCCAAGTAGCAACGTCTAAAAGTTAAACGAATTAAAGCTATTAAGTTGTAAATTACTGAAGTATGTATGTGTGTGAGGTGTTTTATTCATTAAAAGTCTCCCAGGAATTTTTAATCGAAGCACGGCTCGGCACGCTGCCAGTCGTTACCAGAAAAACAAACGGACGGATATGACTTTTTTACGCTAAACATAGTCATATGTCCTTCTCGACGTTTTAGCACCCTATTTAGACTTTTAATTAATAAATAAAACGAACATCAGCTTACACATTCAACAGGATCAATAACGAATACGCCGCGTTCGTTTATTGCAACTGATACTTCCACATCTTTATGGTTAACTAAACTCATAAGTCCGCGAACTGGTTGCTCCACTTGACCTTGAAAAAACGCAGCACTACAACGAAGAAACAACTGTACTCGAAATCAATTTCAATCACCAAAAAGTATTTAATTTTACCCATAAAACGGAAGCGCCCAACAAAACTCCAAGTACTTTCTCATTAATTTTCTCGTAGTTGCAGTTTGTGGCACACGTTTGAACTGCTCCCAAAGCTTCATCTCGGCGGAATTTGTCCGACTAACCGGCAACCAGGACCAACTCGAGCTTTTAGCAACACGTTGTGGCAAGAACCGTGACTGATTTTCTCTGCATATGAACAAATATTCAAAATCAAGATGTAAGACTATTGCAAACCATATATAATTTGTACATATTTGGATATCTTCTATATATATAAAAATGAATCGTGGTTCGTTCGGCTGCTTAAAACAACTGGACCAACTTGGATACTTCCTTCGGCGGGTTTGTTTGAAACTGTTACGTGAAGATTTAGGAAAAAAGGAAAGTCGAGAAAACGGGGCGTTGCACCACAAGAATACATTTTTAGACAATAACCCCATTACCTCTATCGAAAGATGGTATTGAACAAGGGGGTGTGGCATCGCCCATACAACTCAAATTTTTTAAGTGGAATAGCTTCGGAGTTGTAAGCCGCAAGCATTGAAATTTGGTGTACCGTCGTTTCATAGATGTGTCATCCTACTGTTGAAATTTTATGGGCGTTGAACAAGGGGCGTGGCATATTTTTTATGCAGCAGAACTGTAAGTCACACATCAATTAAATTTTGTACAAGCTTACTACTTAATCATATCTCTCGATATAGGGATTGGGGTGGGTATTGAACAAGGGGGTGTGGCATCGCCCATAGAATTCATTTTTTTATATGGAATAGCTTCGGAGTTGTAAGCCGCACAGCATTGAAATTTGGTGTACCCCCGATTCATAGATGTGTCATTCAATCGGCGTTGGTCAAGGGGCGTGGCACATTTTTTATGCTCAGACAGTTATGCAGTACAGACACACATCAGTGGAACATGGTACGAACTTTCCACTCAGTAGCACAATTCGGTTAGAAGAAAGTTGTGAGCATTGGACAAAAGGGCGTGGTACCGCCTCCATTTGTATATACATAGATTGTTTGCCCTAACTGACTGACTGATTGATTGATTGATTCATCATCGTTTAGCCCAAACCGCTAAAGCTACAGACATGAAATTTGAACTGTAGGTACATTTTTAAAAATGAACCTCCGCGTAGACGTGATTTTTTTAAATTCGGATTGTAAAGGGGCAAAACATGTGTTAAGGTGTTGTATGAAGAAAAGTGATTTACGAACTTCCTGAAAATACTCTAAACCAAAAATAATTCGACACGTATTTTATAATTTTTCGAAAATCAAAATTTAACTGGACCAACAATGGTTTAAGATTTGTTTAAGGGTAGACTCGAAAAAAACATGAACCGATACGCTTCAAAAATTGTAAAAATACTTGAAATAAAAAAGAATTATACACGCGTTTCTCATTATTTTCAAAATCGAAATCTAACTGGTTCAACGACGGGTTAAAAGTATGTATAGAGAAACACATTTGTTTAGCCTTTTGACTTCGAACTTGGTGAAAGTACTTTAAATGTAAAATAACTCGATACGTGTTTTTTATTTTTTCCGAATATTAAAATCGGACGTGGTCAACGATCGGTGAAAAGTTTGTATGGCGAAACTGTAAAAAAACATGAAATAATGGGGCCACTGACTTCAAACTTTGTGAAAGTGCTCTTAGTGAGAAATAATTTGACACGTGTTTTTTACTTTTTTTAACATAAAAATCTAAGGGGGTAAACAATGGGTTAACAGTTTGTATGGAGAAACACGATTTATTGGTCCTTTTGACTTCAAACTTAGACAAAAAGCATTTCAATCAAGAAATAATTAAAATGTGCTTTTCATATTTTTGAAAATCGAAATCTACCGGTTCTCTAGGGTTAAGAATTTGTTTGAAGTAAATGTGAAAACTCATGATTTAAAGGGCCTTTTGACTTTAAAGTTTTTAGAACCACTTGACATCAAAGATAATAGACATATGTATGTTTTTTTTTTAATCAAAATCTGACGGGGTCAACAATGCGTTCAAAATTTGTATCGGGTGAAACAAGAGAGATTGCGTGCGAAGCCGTGGGACCCAGCTAGTTGTTTATATATTAGCGGTTGTAGTACACCAACAATCATCAAAGTGCAGATATGCGAGTACGACTTTAACCCTTTTGTAAGCACACGACATGTGGTGACCAAATGGAACGCTAAATATTCTCCTTTTCTTAAAAAACAATGTCTTCACTTTTGCTCTAAACGTCCTCACTTTTAGGTCCTTTAGACTTTTACTCTTCATACTTCCGCTATTACCCTCCAATGCCGTTATTTTGTATAACATAACCATTTACAACAGGCCTCAGCACTAATCGAGATATATACTTGTATGTTTTTTATCACATGTTTCGTTGTGCTTTGATCTTTGTAACTGCTCTGTGTCTTAACTCTTCTTTGGTGTGGTTGAATTTTTCTCGTCTCCTTCAAAAAGTGTTAACAGACCCTGAAGCCAAGTGGCATCTACATATCTGGGCATTTTGACAAAACAACCTGAGACTAATTTTCAAAATGTTCAGGAGAGCGAAAAAACGGATAAGGTGTAGACCAAATCTCATACAAAACTCGAGAAAAGTTGAAATTATACACGCCATATCTCTGTAACTAAATGTCATAGAAACAAGTTTTTTTTATGATTAAAAAATTGGAAATTTGACTTAAGTCGACTTAAGTGCTTTTGTCAAAAGTCCACAGATACATAAATAAAAATCAATTGCATGCGTTAGTCTCGCTGAAACTCCAAAATGGCTTGAATCAAGTGTTTAATGATTGATCACGTTGCTTTCGCACGCAAAATATATGTGAGCTACTGTACTAAATATAGAAGTATTGAATATTTGTGCGAAACATACCTAAAAAAACTGATTGTATGCGTGTGTAAGTTATAGGGTCCCAATTCTATCCGGGCCTGTATTCCTCCTAGCATTAGTGCGTGAATAGGCTCCATAATATATCGTCCAGACAGCACATTGTGCTTCGCTTCCTCGTATAGAAGCTCCAAAATTCGATGGTCTCTAAAATGTCAAAGAGTATCAGTACCGACGTTCACATGTGGAATGAAAGTTGTAGTACTTTATTTTCTCCTCGTCCCGCTTTGAGAAAAACACATTGCGCTTCAGCACGATCATTGGTTCGTCAAATTCCTTTGCAATCGGGTTCGCTTTGCTGAACCTTTCGAGCAGTCGCTGCCACGCCACTCGCACTACATATGGTCGATGATGTGATTTAAGCTGGATTTCCAATAGTGCGCTAGTCATCCATAATCCAAATATGCTTTGCGCCAGTAATTTATTCGCTATTCCTAATTCTTCACAGCCCAGAGCAGCAGCCAGCATCACTTGAGTTGGACACTGAGCTGTTCCTTCAATTTCCATATGTACAGCAACGCGTGACATCAAATACACGCAAGTCGGTATCACCTTCAATAAAAATACACGACAAATACTGTTAAAACAATGCAAACTCAAACATGTACCAGAAGAAGGTATTCGAGATAGTCGTGAAATAAAAGAACGATAACGGTCTGAATAAACTTTACGGAGCCAAAAACAAACATTGACTTCAATCAGTAAGTCTGGTTACCAGTCACAAGGCTTCAATTTGTTTTATACAAATTGAAGGCATTGTAATTTTTGGAAAATCGTATTACCAGTCAGTCAATTGTACGCTTGTGATTTGTTAGATAATTGTTTTCTTAATTTCAGTAGTCACATACACAACTTATACTGTCTACAAAGTTTGCTCAAAAGGTGCCAAACAGTCCAACTGTTAGTATAGGGTGTTTTTTTTAGAGGTTTGTTTTTCGAATAGAGATAAAACTGGCATTTTGTGGTCAAATCTGGCAACTCTAATGTCATTTATGTTCAGTTTGGTTTGCCATTTCATCATGAACAGGTTGACAAAAGAACAACGCTTGCAAATCGTGCAAATTTATTTCGAAAATAATGGTTCAGTTCGCGAAGTTTACCGCAAGCTCCGTCCATTTTATGGTCGACATAATCGTCCATCAGAGCTAATTCGGTTAACCATGGGTCGTTTTCGCACTACGTTTACTCTATGTGATAATACGCATCCGCCGCTGTAGAGCAAAATGTTGAAGAGGACCCGAATGAATCGATTCGCCACCGTGCACAGCAATTGGAGTGGTTGAAAATTGGACCTGTAGAATTGGCTTTATTCGAGCCAGCCGCGGCGGCCACATGCCCGAAATCATATTTAAACATTAATGGCATAAAATTATCCTTCCAATAAAGCCAAATTGATGGACATTAAAACGATTTTCTTGTGTTTTATTTCAATTCGAAGTTCTATACCTCTAAAAAAAACACCCTATATTAGGCAAATGCTTGCTAATCCCTCATTGGAATACTAAAAAGTCAGTGGAAGTCAGTAAGTTATCGTTTACTCCATTTAAATAAAATGTTCCAAGTTTTTCTTTAACTAACAACGTTCTCTATAGATGCAACAACTCGAGAACTCACTATTGAGACTTACATTTTGCAGTGGCCTTGGTATTAACGTAGAAGTCTTCCCACCATTCAAGCAGTTGGTATTCGATAATCCAGCTGTATTGTAATTGTTATTTAATAACCTAGATGCTGCATGTTGCGGGACATCCGGAGCATGGTTGCCTTTCGATGTGTGATGTGGCAGAAAATTTATATTTGTACTTACACCTGCAAAAAAGTGAAAATAATGTTTATAATTTGAATTTCAAGCAAAACCTTACACATTAATTACAATAACATTTTTATTTTATTTAGATAAATTCATATTTGGGATCTAAACCACTACCAACACTTTCATTGGCTAAGCCAGCATTTTAATTAGGCGGATACAAAATATCAAAAAGTTATTATCGACCATTTCATCACCAAATAGTTACGCTTTTGTTTATCGAAAAGTGAAATTATAGAATGTGTTTGGACGGCATTCCATTAATATCCGGGCACCAAACCATAAAGATACCTTCCAAATTCTAGTTCTTCTAGATAGTAATGTCTCGAACTCCTTCTTCGAGGTGACGCAATATGCTGACTGAAGTCCTCACTTCCGGCCATTGCACAGTGATTCGTTCCAAAGACAAAATTCAAAAAATTTATGATCTCAGAATTTTACGATTTTGATGCCATTTGAAAGAAATAACTATAACTAAGAAAACCCAAAAAAATCTGTGCAAAAAATCAATTAGTGTCTGTGCAAAAACGGCTCAAAGTTGAAGCTTTTTTCTCAAAAAAATTTAAACTCAAATTTTCTGGTTTTTAGTCTATTGAGTAAAAAAAATTAAAAAAATAAAATAAAATAAATAAAATAAATACATGGTTACCAAGAAGTTGCTTAAACTTTCAATATAGTATAAAAAATGATGTGGCCATTTTCGTTTTCTCAAAATTTGCTAAGCGTAGGCTTTTACTTCACTTTTAATTCAAAATATTTTTCTAAATTAAAAATCTGAAAATTGGCTAAACTTAGAGGAAAATATCTGAAAAGTATGTGAAAGTATGTTCCTGGATTTTTTTTTATTTTAAGAAGCATTCTTTCTTTGTCGGATAACGTAATTACATCCTCCGATATCTTCCGATCTCAGAAAATAATTCTTTTTGAAAAGTGGTCTAAACACGTATTTTCGGCATTTATTTTATTTATGCCTAAAAGTGTGCAATCAGCACGAAAAATGATAAAATCTGCAAAAATGCAAAACATACATCTATTATTATCGTTTTTATTGCAAATCCAGATGGTCCTGAGACAATTTCTGTTACTCTTTGGAATAAAAAAAGGTTGACGTTACCGATTAAATGTAAATTGTGAAAAATCTAGCCAACACACTTGGTGCTATAGCTCTCCAAAAATGACGAAATTTGAAAATTTAAGTCTCAGGCATTGCCAAACTACAACCGTTTAGGAAAAACATGGAAAAACAAATGGAGATTTCAATTCAGAAGACCATGATTAACTGGTATACCAAATTTCATGAAGAACGGACCACTCCTTCTAATTTTGTCCCGCGGTTGTATGGAGTCGAATCACTGTGCATTGGTGTGTTTAATACCTTTTCAGCCATATTACAGATAGGCTTCAGCTATTATCATACAACAACATATTATTTATTATTAAACGTATTAAAAAGACAATTGCATCAAAATATAGAATGAGAACGTTCGTATGCAGACGATTACCGCAGTAATCACTATCGCCAAACATAGAATTATTCTATATTTCGTAGGCGACCAAACCAAATTAATTGGTTCACTCCAATCCAATTCACTTGATCCCGTTATATTCGGCCTTATGCTGAATGTCGTCTCACTCATCGTTGACGATCGTCTATGTGTATCGTCAAATCTATCGTTTCGTCGACACTTCGGTATGCTGTACAAGCAACGTAGACGAAACGTTGTGCACTGAATAAACACGGCAACTCTATGAGTGGGAAATTTTTTGTTTTGGGTATTTCACGTGGGAAATTCTGTTACTTCAAATGATTTGTGTGTTTATTTGAAAAATAAATGGATTACGAGCTGTTTTTTTTTCAAGCGACGAGGAAGAAAATAAATCTTTGACGGTGCAGCGGAGGCTGTTAATGCAAACAGTGGACTTATTTGCGTTGCCTGAAACCAAGTAATTTATTTTTCTTTGACCAATGCAAGTGGAGCCCCCACTGGGAGGAAGGATGCGGCCTCGGTAAGCAGCGTTCTGCTCCAGCGAGTTCGCCCACCTCCCAGTGGCCTACGATACCTTGTGCCCTGGCACCCAAAATAATGAGACGTTGGAGCCTTTAGCTAGGGTGATTAAGAATTTTTGGAAGTCCAAGACGAGCCTAGATGAGGTGGTCGCCTCCGCGAGCGGCTTGATGGCTGCCTGACTGTCCGAGTATATGTGGACATCCGCTTTGTACGCGTTTTCGCAGATAAGTCATATAGAAACCTGGTAAATGGCCATTACTTCTGCCTGGAAGACACTGCAATGATCAGGTGGAAGGAAAAGCTGGGGCTTCGCTTCGCTGACTGCAGAAAATACCACAGCCAACCTTGTTACCTATGTTACCACCACACTACGCTCCCTTCCCTGGAAAAGGGAAGCCATTGGGAAACGGGAGATCCCAATTTTATTTCAGTATCGTTTTAGTTTCGTCAGCAAAATTTCCGACGATGGAAATATTCGTCGATAGGCGAAAGGCGAAGGCGATAACGATGACGAGCATAGCACTCCGTCGTCAGCTGACGATACGACGATGAGCAGCATACGAAAGTTGCCGTATCGTCATTTTTTCAGACGATGACGATATTCAGCATAAGGCCGATTATATATAGGCAGAAGCAACTTTTTAATGAATATTGCTGGTAGTGTTGTTACGCTTATTCTGCTTCTTGCTGCTCATCACAAGTCATTAAAATGTGAATCTAACACCTCTTCACAAGGTAATTAATTTAAGTTGGGAAATCTTGATGGAATTGATAACAGTTAAAAGAACGAAAACATTGGAAACGTGGGAAAAGTGCGAGTTCAAGCGTTGAGTGGGAATCGAGCCCACGACCTCTGGGATGGTAGCTCAGTGCACTTCACACTGGGCTACAGAGGCGGTCTTATCATTTACAGTGTTTGTTATTGGCATTAACTCACCAGGTGTATTCCGAAGACAACCGACCGTGGAACCACTCATAGCACCGCTATTCAAGAAGGTATTTCCGCTATCTGCAGATTGACTGGTACTCCCTGTCGCACCTGCGCCTGCCAAGAGGCAGCCACCATTGAAGCTTGAAACGCCAGCAGGAGCAGAATCTGCCGTACAATCGGTCTCACTGCGAACGGCACTAACCACACTGGACACGCTCGACGACGAGGCAAAGGTGTTTCCAGCTGCCGTTTGTATCTGCGCCGTGGTCACCACACGGTGCACCGTGTACAGCATGTGAGCTGGAGCAATGGGCGCCGACATGGAAACGGCCGCAGTGCCCAGGGTTATGGAAGGCGACACAGCTAGGTGATCACAGTTACTGCTGCAACTCACACCGTTGTGTTGAGTTTGCGTAGACGCAGCCGCGACACGACCGCAGCTTCCTTCAGCCAAGACGCAGTTGAGGGCCTCGTCTATGACATCAGCAGCTATATTCGAATTGCAGGCAGGCAGTTGTTGGTGTTCCAATTGTCCGGCGTGCTGTGCGCGATTGATAGATTGAGAATGTGATTGCTGCTGGTGATGATATTGTTGTTGAGGTTGTTGTTGTTCTTGTTGCTGTTGCTGTTGCTGCTGAGGTTGTTGGTGTTGTTCTTGTGGTTGCTGATCTTGGTGTTGTTGTTCTTCTTGATTATGCTGTTGCTGTAGAATTTCTTGTTGTGTATTTTGATGTTGCTGGTTTTGAAACTGCTGTTGCCCATGTGAACTATAATGCTGCTGTTGTGGTTGACTTTGTAAATGCAGTGACGGTGACGGCGACGAATTGTTCATACGGCCACCTCCATAATAGTCGTCGCGACATCTGTAATCCGCAGAGTGGTAGTACAAACGGGACCTGCGAATCGTAATCAAAAATATTTGAAGGTCGCAATACTTCAGCAATGTTCTTAAAACAAAATTTAAAACATAGTCTTAAAGATGGTGGGTTGAAATCGGGGACGTCCTTAAGCGCCTACGTCAGGGTATACAAAGCTACGTTCGCAGTCCGATAAGTACTTAGCCCCACCGCCCGATGGTGCCACTATCGTAAGAAAAATTTACTATCGTGTAGTATATCCTCGTAGATGGCTACTGTCAAAATTTCAGCCATATTGGATTTGTAGTTTTGTTTTGACTGCGTGCGGAAACGAACGTGTCCGCGGATTTTAGAAAAATGGAAAAAGAGCAATATCGGTCGGTGATTCGCCAAATTGGTCGCATTAGGCTACGAACAGCTGCCCCATCCACCGCATTCTCTAGATTTGGCCCCGTGTGACTTCTTTTTGTTTCCAAACTTGAAAAAGTCACTCGCCGGGCAGAAATTTGAGTCGAATGAGGAGGTTATCGCCGCCACGGAGGCCTCCAGGAAACGTATTTTTCAGACGGGTTAAAGAAGTTGGAGCATCGCTGGTTCAAGTGTATCGAGTTGAAAGCAGACTACGTTGAGAAATAAATCGCCACTTTTCCAAAACTTTCGTTTTTCTTCTGTAGGCTAAGTACTTATCGGACCACCCACGTATAATTGTTTGTCCTAAATGACTGACTGTTTGACTGACTGACGTTGATGAAGCTCAGCCCAAGCCGTTGAAGCTCCAAACATGAAATTTATGTATGTTTTTTTTTTATTAATTTTTTTTTCTTTTTCGAAGTTTGGTTTTTTCGGTAAAGGTTTTATATAAAAAAACGTAATTTAAAAGTCCTATTGATTTCAAAGTTGGTGAAAATATTTCAAATCAAATAGGGGAATTCTTTGTGAGGTGCCACCCCATAGCTTTTTTGCGCATTACTCGTTAGAAAATTAACTTATCGCCAAAGTTATTATACCGTTGGAAAGAGGGTTTCAAAAGCTATGATCCAAGGTAAGACTTCATTTGAATTTGTCGTAAATACGAATTTTACAGCCAATTTCCCAAAGTGTTAAAAATCGACATCCTAAAATTTTTTAATGTAAGGTGCCACCCCCTTAAAAACCCGCTAAAAACCTAAAAATCTCAAGTAAAAATGCATGATTTAGAAAATTTACGAAAGATTATTGAATTTAATTTGAATTGAATAGAAAATGACCAAAAGCAAACCGAAATTTAATGGTAGCGAATAAAACGAATAATTGTATAGAAATTAAAGAACAAAACTGAACTTATTTATTCCTCATGATAGGATTAGAGAAAAATTGACTAAGAACACTTTAAACTCATCGTAATGACGATTCCGAGCAATAAAAAGTCATTTTACAGATATAGGACCACAAAACAGTGAAAAAAGGGGGGTGGCACGTTACAAAGAAAAAAAAGGTGGCACTTTACATTTTTATGCCATTTTGGAAATCAATGTATAAATTTGTTCCTTTTACGATGTGCTCGGATATCATTTCGGATTATGAAAAACCATTAAAAATTAAGTCCAGCACTGATATTTACCTAAGTTTTTTGCACGTATTTGATTTATTTTTCACGACAAGAAAAACCTTCAATTTTTATTTTTATGTTTTTTCCTAACCAAATTTGACACTTTTATTTACCCAGACCACGTTATTGCGTCTGTTTCTTCAAAAACCATATTTAAATTGATGTTGACATATATACCTTAAATGACAATAGGAATTTTTGTTCTTGGACTGCTGGAACGTCGAAATCGAGCAGGGGTGGCACCTTACAAAGAGTGGCACCTTACAAAGAATTCCCCTATGATTTAAAACTTATTTTTCATTTTTTCGAAAATCAAAATTTAAAGGGGTCGTTCAGCTAAATCTAACAGGGTAAACGATGGGTTAAGGCGTTTGTAATGGGAAACATAAAGTAATCGGGTTTTCACTTCAAAATTGGTTAAAAGACTTGGAACAGAAAATAATCAAACACATTTTGGTCAGTTACGGTTTAAGAGTTCGTATGAGGAAACATTACTTAACCCAGCGTGAGTGAGGTCGGGTATGTCATACCCGAGATTCTCGGGCCGAGAAGTTTTTAAACGCAGATTATTTAATGTTACTGTAATGTTAAATACACGGGCGTACACGTGGCTGGGGTACGTCACACCGGACCTCACTTTTCCGCCCCACCCACTTTTCAGTTGCTTTTTTATTTATAATAATAAGAAGACACTATTGTTATGTTGATTTATCAAAGAAGTTGGATTTTTGTTAGATTTTTATGCGAAAAGAAGTTAACTATCTAACTTGTATTTTTTCAAAGAAAATTTAGATACTTTGTAATTTCCATAGTATCAAACTTGAACATCAACATTTTGGGTATCTCATATCCGCCTCATAGCTGGTGTAACAATTTCTCACCTCACTCACACCGGGTTAATGGGCCTATTGACTTTAAATACGGTGAAACCATTTCAAATGAGAAATAATAAGGCAAATATTTTTTCATAATAATCTAACGGGGTCCACAAAGGGTTAAGAGCAACTCGATTTATTAGGCCCATTGCTTTCGAACGTGCATGCAAAGCCGCAGGGCCCTGCTAGTACTGTATAAATTATAAGATGGCATCTCAATGAGGTATAGATTACTTCAAATAAACCTGCGGGCAGCAGCTAGTAACATCGTAGTCCAAAATACAACATACTATTCTGAGGCACTAACACCGAAAAAAAAAAAAAAAAAAACAATCTTTCTTTCGGCGGCTGTCCTCTCAGCAGGACAGTCTGTCATAGGCTGAAAGCTATGAAAAAACTCCCAACTTGCCGTTCGAAATCGGCATTAAACTGTAGGTCCCTTCCAACCTTTTAAAAAATTCACACGCACAACACGGATGGTTGCAAGCAGCCTTAGTCTCGTAATCGGGCTGTCGTGCCCGTCAAGTATTATATTCCTAGGCACATGATTTGCCTCCTCAACTGAGCCTTTTGATTGATGCAATATTCGCCAAATACAAGACCCCTGAGATAGGTACAAAATCCAGTGCTTATAAGCGGGAAGTGCCTTTATTGAAAACCAGCATATAACCAGGATACGCGATTTATGTGCTTATATATTATCGGGAAAATTGTGAAAATATGTGAAAATTGCTAAAGTTCAGTGCTATAAAGTATGTAATTTCAGACCGTTTAGAAAATAGCATACAATGGATCCTGGCGACAAAACAGATTAAAAATATATATGCAATGTGTAGGTTTTTTACGACTTTGTGTGCTAACACAATGTTCCACTTACTGGTATTCTTGAGGTGTAAGCTTTCGTCGATGATATTGCAGTGTTCCCACAGGGACTGGCACTACGTTTATATAATTTCCAGTCCCTCCAGAGTTGTCATTGCAATACCCACTTGTACTGCCACCAACACCGCCGATAGTGGGTGTAGAGTTGGTCCCTCGTTGATTAAAAAGGGATTTGCTGGCAGCATTTCTAGACAGTAGCTCCTTACAATTGTTGTCGGCAGACGTGTGCGCATTATCGCACCCAACATACTCCTGCGGAGCACTACTGCTGCACCCAATTACCGATGAAGTGGCTGGGGAAATTGACGCCGATGATGTTGAGGGTTGCGCAGCATTGCGGCAGTAAAATTTATTAGGATCCATTTTTTATATGCACTTCCTTCCTTGCCACATTTAACGTATTTCTGTCCCATTGAACACAGCGTGCAAGATGCCGACTATGACTCTGATATTCAAAGGCATATTTAGTACTGTTTACAATCAATGTAAACTAAAATACTATTTAATGTATCGTCTATGTGTGTGTGAGGATTATGACACCCTGCTATTTCTGCGCACTCTCATTTCTTACCGCTGTTGGCCTCAGCAGCATCTACTTACAATGTCCTACATTTATTGCCTTTCAATTTCCATATCAACGTCTGGATGTTCATCAAAAACCTAGTTACAGTGTCAGAAATCGTAGCAGGAATATACACGTATTCCAACAATAACATCTCATATTAACGTGTTGACATTGTGCAGCATAGACATCCTTTTACGTTTCATTATGGCAGTATTTGAAACACGGCTTATTGATCTGTAATGAAATACAAGAAATAAATGTGAATGCCGATACTTATGTACTTAGTGTCCACACAATTCATAGTTCTAGTAATGAAATGTCCCCAAACTTAATTAACCCACTACCCTTTCGATGGTTTTGGAGATTTGTGCAAATAGTTAAAATATATAGGTAGGTATGCAGGTAAAAATTATTGCCTCTACATTCGCCCGTTTGAAATGTGTTGTAACACATGTTTTATAAACAGTGTTGTATATACGTTTAAAACGAATAGGAGAGGTGGGGGAGGGGACCTACAGCTTAACAGCAAGTCCGAACGATGGTTGGTAGTTAGAGGTTTTGCCATTTCTTGCCAAAAATGCACTTGCGCAAATCTTGTAATTCTCATCTGCTTCATGTGGATGACAATAGAAGTAGGATGATATAGTTATTTTTTGCTCCTATAAATTTGTTCCTGGGTACACCCATGCTGCCAACATTAGAAACGTGTGAGTTATTCTCAGCACAGTACCTTCATCAAGGAAGAAGATACTCAGTGAAACGAAACGATGCGGGACACTCTGGGCCAGCCGAACATGTTTAATTTCTTCCTTCTTTTCCTCAAGTCATTATAGTTACGAGAAGCCAGATATTGGCCCCGATTTGAAACTGGCTTCCCCGTTATGTACAAACCTGTGTATGCATGCAACTCATACGAATTTAGTACAAAATCATAAACACATTGCTGCTGCCATGAGACAATAACAAGGCAAGCCAAGTAAACAAAAGCTGTTCTGTTTTCTTCTGTTTACGTTTGGAAATGCTGTCAAGCGAAGATTTCAATTTCAATTTTGTACTTTTTTCCGTACACCATCAAAAGATAGTCGTACTCATCATATGTAAACTTATTACGTATCCTACGCAATTACGTGTAAGTGAAACCACTATTGTCTCTAAAAAGAAACTAAATATACTCTCCACTTGGATAGCTAATTCTTCATGGTTTGGTGGACGTAGAAAAAGAGCTTTTCCAGTTTGAGAAGTCACTGCCTTGTCTTCATTAAAAGGTTCAACTGGTTTACGCAAAAGACAAAAGATCATCGAGACCGATGAACCGTGGTCGCCAAATTATCGTAAGCGCCTTTTTTAATTAATTTTTTTTATTATCGAAAATAAAGCTTTGAATCAGACGATTCTATCTGGGAAATTTCAAATTCCAGCAATGACAGTACCCGAGAAAATTAGCCGTCAATTGTATCGTTCGGATTGTTTACATGTTTGCATGACTGCAAAATTATTAAATTAAATTAAATTATTATTAAGCGTCACTATGAACACAAGCAACTTCCAAATACAAGTTGGTAAAGAACAGCTCCATACTAAATATAACTAAATAACTATTCAATATAAATAACTATTATTTTTGTAATTAGGCAAGTTAATGCCTCGAACACATAGACAACGGCAGCTATCAACATATAGAATGAGAACGTTCGTATGGAGACAATTATTTTGACGACTGTACTGCAATGCAACCACCGGCTGCAGTTATCACTGTCGCCAAACAAAGAACTATTCTCTACTTCACAGGCGACAAAACCAAAGCATTGTACAAGCAAGTACTACTAGATAACATGTACGTGGGTGGTCCGATAAGTACTTAGCCTACAAACGAAAAACAAAAATTTTGGAAAAGTGCGATTTATTGCTCAACATAGTCTCCTTTCAACTCGATACACTTGACCCAACGATGCTCCAACTTCTTTAACCCGTCTGAAAAATACGTTTTCTGGAGACCTCCGTGGCGGCGATAACCTCCTCATTCGACTCAAATTTCTGCCCGGCGAGTGACTTTTTCAAGTTTGGAAGCAAAAAGAAGTCACACGGAGCCAAATCTGGAGAATACGGTGGATGAGGCAGCTGTTCGTAACCTAATGCGACCAATTTGGCGAATCACCGACCGATATTGCTCTTTTTCAATTTTTCTAAAATCCGCGGATACGTTCGTTTCCACACGCGGTCAAAACAAAACTACAAATCCAATATGGCTGAAATTTTGACAGTAGCCGTCTACGAGGATGAACTACACGATAGTAAATTTCTCTTACGATAGTGGCACCATCGGGCGGTGGGGCTAAGTACTTATCGGACTGCCCACGTACATATTTTTAATTGAATTTTTCTTAATTTTACGGTATTCGGTGTGCTGTTTGAACAACAATTAAAATTTTGTAATTTGCTTTAAATTGATTGGCCACGGACAGAACTTATATGCACTAAGTTAGACCCTCAAAAATATGATTGTGATGACGTTGCTGCCGTTTTCATTGTAATCACGAAGTTGACTACACGACGACGGTAGAAACCGACATCTTGTGTGATCGTGTCGCTGCAGTTTTGAGCGTGTTCGGGCCATACTATACTAGTTGGCCAAAAACACAGCAAAGCAACAACAATACCCGAAAAACTCTTCGTCAAAATTGTACCTAAGTTCAAGCCTATGGCGAATTTGTCGCCAAATAAGATACTTTTTACTATGACAGTATTCAGTAGAAAAGAATGGGATCTCAAATTTGCAGTGAAGTGTAGCAACTGGGTTCTAATTGACAGGAAACGAGGATGCAAGGAGATTTGTTCTGTAATGTTCAGATATTTAAAAATGGTTGATGAAAGAAAATTTCATAGTACAGTGAGTCTTTACTGCGATAGCTGTGCAGGTTTAAATCTCAACAGAGCTTTCTTAACTATGCTTGCTTTTGTCCTAGAAAATTCAGGTTACAAGAAAAAGTAAAATTAACTTATTTATTGGTGTTTAGGCAATAAATAAGTTAATTTTTTGACTGATGTCTGTAGACTCCATACACAGTACACTTGAATCCTTTACCAAAGCAAGAACAGTTTGAGCCACCGACGAAAAAATAATGTTCAGTGATTTACGATCGGCAAAATGACAAAAAATTTCGATGACAACCAAGTGTCTATAGTAAGTGTTGCGAAGTTGAAGTGGTCAATATGAACTTAACCACTCAACTGAGACAGAACTCAAAAGTTGTCGCCAATGGCCAACTGAGCTGTATAACAGTCGTTTGTACATTTCCGAACATAAGCGCAGAGACTTCAAAAGTATTTGTAAGGAGGGGATAATACCCGAAAGGTATCATAAAGAATACCTAGATATGAACTGCAATCAGCAAGTCCAAGATGCCTTAGCAGAGACAGACATTGAAGACTGTACGGAAGACAATCACTTTATTTGATAATTTTTTTCATTTACATTGGATTGTTGATTTTTCCTTTTTAGCTTAAATCTAATATGAAGTTTAAATGATAACTAAAACTATGAATTTGTTGTTGTTGTTATTATTTTAAATCTTTTTCTTTTAAGCTGCAATTTAAGTCGTTATTTTTTGTCATTACTTGTGTTAAAATTAATGTACTTTTGTAAATATTTTTTTTAATTCAAGTTTGTTTTTAATTGTTCGAATTCTTATTTTTAATTCTTCTAACCCACTATTATGTGCAATTTTTACTATTGCCATATATTTTACAGTTCATAACATCGGAGATAATAACAAGACAATCCAAACACATTCAAATCCAAGTAAAAACAAACATTTTTATCATAACGCCACAGCCTGTGCGTGCTTCAGCCTATCGTAAGCGCCAGAATGTACCCTACTGTTCTATGAATCCATGTTTTTTAATCTTTATTAAAAAAATAATTTCAAACCTTTAATGCATGCACAAAATAAAAGCATTTATTAACATAATATTAGAGGAAACCACAATAACATTCCCCGGTAAATTTACGAATTTGGCGCTTACGATAATTCAGAAAAATATTTCGGGGGGGGGGGTTCAAAAAGTAATTCTTTGATATTCATAAATTGTCTTTTAATTTGTATGTAGTTTTAATGTCGATCCTAATATTTCGGGGAGGTTTCAACCACCAAAACACCCCCCTGAATCCGCCACTGGGCTTTATTGTAGTTACATAGATTCTTTACAGCCCAAAATCGAGTCCAACAAACTCTGAGCAACAACCGTTTCTATGAAAATGGCAATTTTAATGTCAAAACATAGTAAACTACAAACAAGAAAAAAAACCAAGAACTTGACATGTTACTGGATCAGTTTCGTGAGAAAAAACAATCAAAAATTACAATTTCGTTAAATATTCTTTGACGGATTTAAAACTTTGGGTTGAAAAACACTAAATAATCGAAGATCAATGTGTTGCGTGTATGTGGTGTACTATGAACTCCTTAGAAGAAAATCGGAACTCAACATAATCCTTCCAACGCAGAAGCATCTTCACTGTCCGCCATCGATCTTTTTGGCCGAAGCTTGATCGTCTATCCGGTAACATGCTAAAGCCGGTATAACCACTGAGGGTTAATAGTTTTAGATGTCGTGTAGTTTATGTTATAAAATAGCTCTTACAACTCGTGGTTCATTCGTATTCAATAGTTGGCACCAATATGAACAGTGTAGCAGGTCTTGTGAAGTCGTTTTCTTTCGTACACCCCAAGGTCTGCTGTCTATAACAGAGTGCGAGCTTGGCTGATCAAGAGAGGTATTTGCCATTCAATTACCGAGACCATAGTAACACCTATTGACAAGTGTAATCCTCTTACTTAATGGTGGTGCCAAAGTACGCAAAGTTCTTGACAACTGGAAATTCATTCCTGGCGGTCACAAATGTTATGTTAACTCGCTTCGAGGCCCTTTGTCTTGCCGCAATTTACCAGACCCTTTTTGGCAGTTTTTAACCTGCTATGACAGCAACAGTTTTCTCTCAAACCTTGACAAGTATCGAATGGGTCACGTTAAACTTGAACGGAACTGCGGGTGTTCGCAGGGATACCGATTTCAGACTATGCTGCTTATCGATCGCTGCCTATCGATCGGGCTGTCGATCGAAGGGATATTTCATACGATACTTCATATGTCCATTGGTCATATATGCACATATGTATTTTGTTTTTTACATTAATACCTAATCGAATACTTACATGGCTCCTTGCAGCGATGTACTGCTCAATATTGTCGATTGTTTTCACCACCATTTCAGGAAAGCCGTAAGAAACACAAAAGCAATGACACCCGCCAGTTATTGCATATTGAACGCGATAAGAAAATTGTGTCAGTCCATTTGGACGCCGTGTACACAACTCAATGACAATACTTTTTTGAAAGATTTCATTGGTACATAGGTGCAGAATTGCATTGGCAAACGTATAAGTTTGATTTCACAAATGCCGTCACGTGGCTCCTGGCCAAGTGAGGCCCTCCTAAGGTTTCACAATTTTAAGGGAACTGCAAATACTTGAATTTAATCTACACTGGTGCAGACTTGCGTGGACCAAGTCTCTACTATAGTATTTTAAAAATGACACAAGACACAATTGAGCCAAGTATGAAAGGCGAACCCGAAAATTAGGTTACATGGCTGTAATGTTTACTATTTAGAGCAGACGCGCTAATAAATCCGTCCGGTTGAAGTTTTTCCTTTTCAACAGGAGTGTGTTTTTTTCGAAAATATGCAACCTATATTTTTACAAGTTTAAAGGAATGTTTGCTTAGTATGCATACAACTGAAATCAATATACATACATATACTTTTATATGTATATTTGTTAGAGCCTTCCCAACCCCAACTCTTCCGAACTGGGTGGGACAGCAGCTCAAGGAGGACTTTATCACATTGGTCGATTTCGGTGCAATGACGATTCGATATGCACAGCATTAACGTTAAAAACTGCCAGTTATTGTACACGCATAAATATACAATCTCGATCATAAGAAATTTTCTACGACTAAATTCAGAACCGTTCGGCAATACATATTACCAAATGTCGCTCCAAGGAAATTTTTTCAGTTCGTGCTTGGGTTTTTCGTATTGGCGAAATTTGCGTTTACACTTGTTTCACTTTCTGACACAATATTTACCATTATTAATAACTATCATTACAGGGAACGAGCATCCATTCTTTCCACAATAAATGCTAAGCCACGTACGCTTTCTTTTGCGCAAATTTTTCGCTTTCGTCTATACAATGTTGTTGAATTTTATTTTGCCTACATATACTATATATGTATGTATTTTGACGATTGCCCGAAGTTCACCACAACGAACGCAGGACGACACGAACAGCTTGAGCACACAGTTGTCAAACTGGGTAGAACGAAAAACAACACTCCCCTATTGCCTTCACCCAATTCGAATATCCGTATTGCTATACAGTACTTATTCATACAGGCACAGCGCTAACAAATGCATACATACACACATGCTCACGAGACCCGAATCCTTTTTCGTGCTGATATCGAAAGCAACGCGATACCCGTTTCGGAATTACTTGAATGCCCAAAGTGCACCAAAATTGGCCATACCGAAGGCAAGTTTAGTCGAATATGCCGAAATATGATGATATGATATTTTATACCCTATTCATGTCAAATTTTCTAACTACTACTATACTACTTTTATACTATACACACCTACTGTTGACCAAGAGCCGAAAGCTTTAAAATGCAATATTTCCTTTTATAAAACATGCACTCCAAAACAAATATTACCCGCCCTCTTCGCCCAAAATATCTGCTTGTTATGAGAATTATGGGTAGCAAACGTGGTTTTAATGGTAATGGGCTCAAAAGTTACGGACGGCGCCGCCCATTATGAAATCCTGTGTGCGCTTCTGATTATATAAAACATATGTACTATATATACTTATATGTACAGTATACCTTTGTATACTGGATTATATGGTTTAGGTAATTATACTAATGAGAATCTCAGCCACCGTACCAAATACGTCAAATCTACATCAAACATTTTTTAATATTACACAGTGGAACGACACGCCTACACGACCACGCTATCCTGATTTCCATTACTATACGACTTAATACTTAAAGTTATTACGTATTAAATATTTTAGTTTGAGATTTGAACAATGTATGTTTTAATTTGTAATTTTGGAAACCCAAAGTCAGTATGCGAAATTTACTGACTTTTCGAGTTTCTACTGATTTTGTGCTGATTTTTTACAATTGATAAATATTCGCGTAACAACATCTAATGATATTTACACTGTTTTCAAAACAAATTCACCTTGTATGTATTCACATTATTTCATAGAAAACAACTTTTCAAATTCGACAGCGCCTTACTCTTTCAAGCTGGAGAAATTAATTGTCTGCAACTTTTTTTGTGAATTTTGAATTTCAGATTATCCCTTTACACTGAATTATATAACTTCTTCTATTCCAACATGTGTGTGTGCCTATATATCTCATAACGTTTGTTAAATAAATCAACTGTTTATATATCCATTTATCCATCCATTATATATCCATATAAAAAGGATAAGGGTATTTTAAACCCTTAGTTATTTCACTATGTTTAAAACCTATGTACTACCACCTTAGATCAATCGATCAGTTTCCGAGTCTTTAGAAGACAAAGAGATGTGAGACTTGGGTAACCTTGGCAGCAGTATTTAAGATCCTAATTTAAATTAAATTTAATTTAAATTTAATTTTATATATAACTAGCTGGGCCCCGCGGCTTCGCACGCAAGCTCTCTTCTTTCACCCGATACATATTTTGAACGCATGGTTGAACCCATTTTGATTTAAATAAAAACATATGTCTATTATCTTTGATGCCAAGTGGTTCTAAAAATTGTGAAGTCAAAAGGCCCTTTAAATCATGAGTTATTCACGTTTACTCTAAACAAAATCTTAACCCTTAGTTTACCACGGTAGATTTCGATTTTCAAAAATATGAAAAAAACATTGTAATTATTTCCCGATTTAAATGCTTTTTGTCCAAGTTTGATGTCAAAAGGACCAATAAATCGTGTTTCCATACAAACTGTTAACCCATTGTTGACCCCGTTACATTTTGATTTTCAAAAAAGTGAAAAACACGTGTCAAATTATTTCTCACTCAGAGTACTTTCACAAAGTTTGAAGTCAGTGGGCCCGTTAATTTATTTTTTTTTACAGTTTCGCCATACAAACTTTTAACCGGTCGTTGACCCCGTCCGATTTTAATATTTGGAAAAAATGAAAAACACGTATCACCAAATTTTAAAGTTAGAAGGCCAAAAAAATTGTTTCTTCATACATACTTTTAATCCGTCGTTGATCCAGTTAGATTTCGATTTTGAAAATAATGAGAAACGCGTGTATAATTTTTTTATTTCAAGTATTTTTATATTTTTTGAAGTCAATAGGCCTATCGGTTCATGTTTTTTTCGAGTCTACCCTTAAACAAATCTTAACCCATTATTGGTCCAGTTAAATTTTGATTTTTGAAAAATTATAAAATACGTATCGAATTATTTTTTGTTTAGAGTATTTTCAGGAAGTTCGAAATCAATATGTCTCTTAAATCACTTTTCTTCATACAACACCTTCACACATGTTTTGCCCCTTTACACCCCGAATTTCAAAAAATCCCGTCTTAGCGGAGGTTCATTTTTCAAGATGTATCTACAGTTCAAATTTCATGTTCGTAGCTTCAGCGGTTTGGGCTGAGCGATGATGAATCAATCAATCAATCAATCAGTCAGTCAATTAGGGCAAACAATCTATGTATATAAAAATGGAGGCGGTACCACACCCTCTTGTCCAGTGCTCACAACTTTCTTCTAGTCGAATTGTGCTACTAAGTGGAAAGTTCGTACCAAGTTTCACTGATGTGTGTGTGTACTGCATAACTGTCTGAGCATAAAAAATGTGCCACGCCCCTTGACCAACACCCCATTCCCTCTATTGAAGGATATGATTAAGTGGTAGGTTCATACCAAGTTTCATTGATGTACGACTTACAATTCTGCTGCATAAAAACTTTGCCACGCCCCTTGTTCAACGCCCATAAAATATTATCGGTAGAATGACACTTCTATGGGACGATGGCATATTCAATTTCAATACTGTGCGGCTTACAATTCCGGAGCTATTCCATATAAAAGATTAGAGTTGTATGGACGGAGCCACGCCCTCGTGTTAAATACCCGCTTCATTCCTCTGCCGAAAGATATGACTGAATGGTAAATTCGTACTAAGTTCCATTATGTGCGACTAACAGTTCCAAAATTATGCGGATAGTTTGGGTCAAAAAAATGTGCCACGCCCCTTGTCCAACGTCCATAAAATTTTAATATTGGAATAACACATCTATGAGGCGACGCCTCACTAATTTTCAATGCTGTGCGACTTACAATTCCGAAGCTATTCCATTTAAAAGAAATGAATTGTATGGGCGGTGCCACACCCCTTTGTTCAATACCCACCTTATTCCCTCTGCCGAAAGATATGATTAATTGGTAGGTTCATACCAAGTTTCATTGATGTAGGACTTACAGTTCTGCTGCATAAAAAATGTGCCACGCCCCTTGTTCAACGCCCATAAAATTTTAACAGTAGAATTACACATCTATGAAACGACGGTACCCCAAATTTGAATGCTGTGCGACTTACAATTTCGAAGCTATTCCACTTAAAAGATTTGAGTTGTATGGGCGGTGCCACACCCCCTTGTCCAATACCCACCCCATTCCCTCGGTCGAAGGACATGATTAAATAGTAAGTGTGAACTAAATTTAATTGTGTGTGACTTATGGTTCCAAGTTTATTGTCTAAAAATGTATTCTGGTGGCGCCACGCCCCGTTTTCCCGACTCTTCTTTTTTTATAAACCTTCACGTAACAATTTCGAACAAACCCACCGAAGGAAGTATCCAAGTTGGTCCAGCCGTTCTCGAGTGATACGCAGTCGAATGGACCACGATTCATTTTTATATATATAGATAACTACGCCGAAATATCTTATTTTTTCCTTCTTTAAAACAAACACTGCATTTTTAATGTTAAAATTTACAGATTTGTTTCTTGTCTTGCAAATATTTTATTATTTATAGTAATTATTATAGTATTAAAGTATATTATAGTATTTATACAGATTTATATCTGGTTTACTTATTAATATGTGAAAATTTCATAAATACAAAGTGTCCCAACAAACTCCCTCAAGTATATCCGAATAAACCACGCACACATTTTAGCTCAAAGCCGTTATCCGCCGCATCATCGGTGACATTGAGCCACATCTTTGTCAAAATATTAATGAAAATCGAAATAAAGCCAGGTCCTGTGAACAGAGCCGCGGGAGCCATTTGTCAGATATTTTATTCTACACTCAATTAGAACATGTCTACTTTACAATGCATTATACGTAAATATCGCCACTCGTTCAATAAATATGCGATTATTTTGAAATTCATCTGTGCAAATTTATAGGGAAATTGATGCAGCCCGATTTACTGCAACTCCTTTTTCACTGTTATATCACTAAGCCAAATGTCCACTATAGAGATTTTTCGGTAGAGACACTATCTGGTGGTATAGAGAAATTTTAAATAGCGCTTTACTGACTGTGTCCACTACTGACCCATTTTTCTCTAATGGTAGAGTCGCATGATAAAGCAAGAGAATTGGAATCAGATTTACCACGCAATGTAAACGCTACCGATGCTTTTGCGATGCGATTTAAATTTTTTGCGTTTGTCAACTCGCGCGGTTAACTCTACCATAGAGCGAAAAACTCCATCAAACGCGTTTAATAGAGCGTAGAACAGATGAACAGATCTAGCGTTTTGTAGACGAGAGAATTCTACAATAGAGTGGATTTAGAGCTCTAGCATAAAGCTCTATGGGGGGTCTAGACTCCTCTACGTCGCTCTACTCTAGAGTTTTCTCTAGCTCGACGCCAAAACTCTATAGTGCACACGTAGCTTTACAAATGTCCTGTGTTCCACTGTAAACGACCCCAAAATAACGGCAATCACCCAAAACATATTGAGAAAGAAGTAATAAATATTTTATCAATTGTAATAAACTTCAAATTATACTTATGTCTATATTACTGTGCTTAATTTCTTAAGCATTTTGGGTGCCTAATAATTTCGCGACTTAAAAACGACAATCCCGAGATCCCGAAATTTTTCGGGATTTAGTTTCGTGTGACTTTTCTAGCAGAAAGTTATAGAAGCTAGTAACAATTTTTACATAAACTCATACTTTTTCCGCTAAGCTGCCGAGTTTGTGAAATAAAACAGTATTTTATTTTAACAAAACTTGACTTGTATAAACTTCGTATAAAAAAAATATAACGAACCAAAACAAAACAATTAAATGTATTCATGTTTCATAAGCAAAATACATACGTACAGTAAGTTAAAACTTAGTTTTTGGAGATCAGAGGCATGGTTTAGGAAACAAGTTTTCGTTTTTGATACTCCGAACCCCTCACTTTATGGAATTTAATTAAATAATACATTGCTAAAAAATTGGAGGCTGAAGCAGTGGTAGATGACATCGCATAAAGTTCCATGCTCACGAAAGTGCTAAAAAATTGCTCTGAAACTGGAGTTATTCTTAATTGGTTAAATGTAGAACAGACATGCAATTATTTATTTTGTCAAATATTTTTCTCGAGAAACCAGCCAACCATTAAGGGACCAATTTGCCTAATTTCCTTACACTTAACGTTCACTCTGTGCATGGAGTATAGCAGGCGCGGATTCAGAAAAATATTTCGGGGGGCCTTCCAAAAAGTAATTCTTTAATATTTGTAAAATGTCTTTTAACTTGTATGTAGTCTTATAGGCGATCCAAATATTTCGGGGGGGAGGGTTTCAACCCCCAAAACACCCCCTGAATCCGCCACTGGAGTATAGAACTTCCCACTGCGACAATTTGTGAAAGTATTTATTTAATATCATTTAAATTCTAATATGATATTTGCCTAAAACACTATTTATTATTTTATTCATTCCCATATAAAATTTGCTGGTATCAGTTAGGAATTTAAATCACCATGCAAAGTTTAGGCCAAGTCGCTTTGGTTATTTCTTTTTTGGTTATCTTATCTTTATCTTATCTTTCTTTTATTATTGTTGTTGGTCATGCTCATTATCAAAATCAGCTGACAAAATTAATTAAACAACTGACTTCTGCTTGTAAAAAAGAAGCTGTTAAAAGTACAAATTACTACAATTAAGGCGCATTAAAAAAATTATTTTAAGTGGAAAACTATTGTTGCAACGCTGTACCAACGTAAACGTTCGGTTCACAAGACAATCAGCAGCCGCAGGAAGTGCTGCGGCCATTTTGAACACCTTTACAATCAACATGCCCATTCGTCAATAATGAAAAGAAAAAGTTTCATCAACTGTGGTGCTGCCACTACCTATGGAATTAGTTTTGGTTTAGGCTGTCAACAGGACAGAGTGAAAGTTCAAATCTCGGGATCCCGAAACATCAGATTTCGAACATCTTATTAGTACATATTACATATCTAATGTTGTATACCAATAGATAGGTATGGAAAAGGCCTTTCGTTTGATACTCATATCGTGTAAATCGGTTGAGTATTGATTGAGATATTTTGATACCAACTTTGAAATTTGACCCCAAGCCACGGCTTTTGTGGGCGTTTTCCAGATAAATCTTGTAGTTTATAAGATTCGGGATCAAAACCTCAATATAAGAGCATAATTTTTATTTTTTTTTAGGGTTCGCTATACTGCACTTAAACCCTAGATACCAAGTATTCTAGAGATAATTAATAATTCCATAAGTTATATAAGAATATGTGGCGTAAATCGCATTGAACCAAAATAATATCTCCTTAAATAATTTATTGATTGATTGATTGATTGATTTATTTGTATAAAAAAATATACATTAGAATTCCAATAACCGACTGCACCTCCTACAATACAGACAAACAATGATCCCGTCGTAAACCTAATTTATTCAGAAGAAGAAAATTCTATGGTTAAGACATCGTTGAGTTAAAGGTGCTAGCTTATTCCTTTAAAGTGTGCTGCTCAAAATAATACTATGGACTTGTGCGATTATTGCTTTTGACCATAGAATTATTAAGCGTTGTTTTTGTTCGAAATTGCAACTGTGGGAGCTATGGCCACAAATTTTATCACAAGCAGCGTTGCCGTTTTGATTATTTTTAACCAAAAATGGTTATTTTTATTTGTGATAATAGGTTTTGGTTATTTGGTATTTTTGATCCGATTTCGTTATTTTTTAGAATATTGCACACTGATACAAAATGTACTTAAGATAATCAAGATCAACGAGCATAATATTATTGGAAGTGGCAATAATATTGATACTGATTGATAGTGCCAACTCATAGCCATTGCTGTTTCTCGTAAGAAAGTAAGCAGCATTGTTTAAATCGATAACTATGTTTTAAAAAGAGTCAACAAGACGTTTGCGGTCATTCGCAACTAATTAAAAATAATATCTAGACAGGGGATATTTTTGCAGCTCACTGAAATTTTTTTAAACTGTGCGTAAACGTTTATTTTACGTCACAAATACATACATATTTATGGAAAGTTTTTTAAATGTTCCATAAATCCACAAGTTTATGAATAAGTTATTAATTTTGTTTATGTCGAAACAACATTTTAGTTATTTTTATTCCAGGTAACACATTTTTTTCTTGTGGCAACGCTGTTTATAAGTTTCGACATTTGCTAGAATTCAGCTGCAAATAGTCCACTATTAGGTGCTGGAAATTTTAAGCCAGCATTAATTTTAAATAATAAGTACGCTGGAGTCCGAAACTTGTGGGATCCAGAACGAGCGCGTTGACAGCGTTAATGTGCGAGTTTTGTTTTTTGCTAAAGCCCGCGAGCTGTCTGGGGCAAGTGAGGCGACCTTGAAACTGGACGGGCGGCTACTTGCCACCGACTTGTTAGAAAAGCTTTGTACGGCTTTTAATTTGACAGTGATAAAGCACAATATAATACTTGCGGTCAACGAGAGGTATTGCGACGATCCGCAGCAAAGCTTGCAACTCCGTGAAGGCGACGAGATTGCTGTGATTCCGCCCATAAGCGGGGGTTAGTGAAGCAATGGATCCGGGCGATCACATTCTGCTGACACGAGAGGTTCTTGACGTTGGGGCAATAAGTGAGCTTGTTTCGAGTGAATCATGTGGCGCCATTTCTTTTTTTGTTGGGACCACTCGAGACAACTTCGAGGGTAAACGGGTAAGTGCCACTACGTGCTATCTCATTAGCCCTTCAAACTGTGGTATATTTCCTTGAAGGTGGTTTCGCTGGAATATGAAGCGTACGAACCAATGGCTATGAAGGAAATGCAAGCTATTTGCACTGAGCTGCGAACTCGTTGGGATAATGTAGTCAACATTGCCTTCTATCATCGCTTGGGTTTAGTGCCCGTCAAAGAGGCTAGCATTGTTATTGCTGTTTCTTCCCCACATCGTCAAGCAGCCTTGGACGCAACTGCATACGCTGTCGAGCAGCTAAAAAAGCGGGTGCCTATTTGGAAGAAGGAAAAGTACGACAACAACGAGTCTGAATGGAAGGAAAATGCTGAATGTCAGTGGCTTTGTAAAAAATCTGACGACTTGATAACGTAACACATTTCCATTTGTAATTTTGAAAAAGTGATCGTAGCTTTACAATAACTTATTCACATACATTTGTGCAATAAAAATGTACTTTTTCTACGTCGAGATTTTACACTTTTTCACCTTATAGCTAAGCAAATGGTCGGTAAACGTAAAAAATTGGATTTTGAATCTTGCGAAGTGCAGGACCAGAGCATCAAATCCACAAGTCTGGTACAAATAGCTGCTGAGGAAAGCGAAATTCAACGTCGTATTCACTGTTTTATTGATAAAAAACGCGAAGAAATTGATATAAATAATATTGTGGACTTCACTTCATCTAAACAAATGCAGGCAACCGCAGCTCATGAGCACATAGATCATGATGATGTATTGGCTTCCACATGTGCTCGTACACATAGTGTTATTGTGAAGCAAGAAAATTCGAAAGGTCATCTTAAAGGTGAGATATGCCTCATTACTATTTGTATATACTTTCCATGACACTTCCAACTTCAGTACGTCGGGTGGAGAACCGCATCGGTCCCCAAACGGGTCTCTATTATTGGGAGGCATTAGACAAACTTATGTCGAACGATACAAAACGCTATGCCATAAACACGAAAAATGAATACGTTCGAAAAAAGGCATCGCCGTTGCAAATTCCTGCTGCACTTCAAGAACGCCTGGTGGCCATAGAGGAGCACATACACCTGGCACCAGCAGATACTGAACATATTTATGCTCGACTTAAATCAATTGAAAATCGCATTTTATATTTGGAGTCCATTTCACCCGAGTACAGACATTTTATGGTAATGTATACATTTTAATTGAAAGTACAGTGATATAGGAAAAAGTAAAAAAATTTCACTATCACTAGGGAAGGTACATTAGGTAGATTGTTAAGAAAATAAAATTCCTCCAATAATACATGCGTCACATTAAACAAGTATGTAGATGCATTGTTTTATTTGTTCCCTTAACATTAACTTAACACGTTGAAGACCGCATGCCCAAGACCATTTTGATACGATTGCAGCTACCCAAATTATTACTCATTCCCATAAAAGCTAACGGTATATTTTACAGAAAATTTTTAAGAATATTAAGTTATGCCTAAAATTAAAACTGATACGTCACAAAATTATTCTGCGTTTTTGCTTTTCTAAAAAAAATTACTGTTTAGATTTGGCGAAGCTGCAAAGTGAAATTTTCTGAGTGTCTTATAATTATGATGAATTATTAGGATCGGAATGAAATCATACTATAAGAAATAAGCGTACATATTTGCAGTATTAAGGCCGCAGCGCTTAAGGACGGATTATAAGTTAACAAATTATCCGTAATCTGTACACCGACTCATTTGGCAGCTTCCTATTCACTGTATCTTGTTCTGAAAGCCTTTTCATTAATCTCAATCTTACAAACTAAAATGCGGTTTTTCAATTTTATGATTTCAGGGTTTAAGGATTTTTGCAATAGTAGCTAATTTTATTAACTTCAGATACTTCTATTCCACGACTAAGTTCTTAACATATCACACAATCACCAGATTTGCCGTGTCCTGCTAAATTGTTTTTCTCTTTATGTTGGTTCAAACCCTGCCCTCAGACTCGCAGTGCATCGCACTGAACCACAGCAGCCATTTTATTTATTAAAGCATAAGCAACAAACGGCAGTTGTGCAAAGCTTCTATGTAAACAAAGGCTTCTATTATTTGTTATTAAGGCAAATAGAAAAGGCAGTGGCAGCACAACGGGTGATTAAACCTTTTTTCTTCGGATTTTGTTTTGTTCTGTTTATGGGCGAATGGGCATGCTGATTGTCAAAATTGTTAAAATGGCCGCAGCATTGGTGGCTGTTGATTGGCTCATGTGCTTTTTTGCTACACAATTTTGACAAGCAGGATGCCCAAAGCACTAACCGTAGTGCTAGCACTTTATTAATACACCTTGTTTGTTATCGTATTGTTTTGTAATGTTGCACCACAGACAACTCAAGTAGATGTCCAGCGGCGAAAGAAAAAATTTGTCAAAAGTTCGACAAATTTGGCCTCCGATTAGAGCTTTTTGGCTTCTAATGTCATTCTGTTCTTCTATTTCATTCTATTTTGATATACACAAATATGAGCATTTTAGTTAAAACGGCGTTTGTTTGTAATCATTCTTTTTAAGCAGACGCCCAACGTTGAATGTTGGTGGTTAAGTGTGTAAGCGCAATGCTTTTTTTAATATATTCCTTTTTTATACGTCCTGTGAAAACTAGTTTATTGATATTTTTATTATCTTAAATGTCTTGATTAGTAAATTGTTGTAAAATGACCCCTTATCATTCTCATGTGAAATTTTGTAAAAATCAATTTTTTTTTTAACATATTTGGAATGTATCATCCTTGAAGAAGGTGCTGTCAAAATTTTATTGGAAAATTTCAAGTATTTCGGCTTCTACAGACATTTATATAACGGGCGGTCAAGGATTCTAGCGGTTAGTCAAAACTTTAAACGTGTTTTTCTCGGAACGCCTTTTTTTGAAATGGCGGGGATGATTTAAAAAAAAACCATTCATCCGATCTCTCTGCGATTCTGTCACGTCATTCTACATACTGTTAGCTATCGCCCCTAGTAAATTCACTCCGATATGTTAAAAATTTCATATTTTTTTTCATTGATAAAACTTTCAAAAACAACAATTTTTTACTGTTCTAATTTCCAATGCCTGCCATTTTGTGAGATTCTTATGAAAAAATTCAAATTTACTACGGGCGAGAGGTACGTTCATACTGATTAAGAATTTCTTTGAAATGTATGTTTCAGATAATCCTGTGACTCAAAACAATCCCCGCCAGCTGACCATGACGCGGCAGAAGCCGTGTCTTTAATCGAAAACAAGTGTTTGAAAAAATTAAAAAAAATTTTTTTTTTTTTTATTTTTGTACCATAACAATGAATAAATTAAAGTGGAATAAATTTTTTTGATAATTCCTCGTATTTACAAAGGAAATATTTTCTGAAGAATGTCCATTTTTCCTGTCCGCGCATGAGAATGACCCCTTAAGTTGGTTTTGGTTAATGAGCCGACCGCAGCCATTGGCAATGCGATCACATATTGTCGAACCGGCAACGATGTGCCGACAACGATGTGTGAAGAATAACTTGTGCGCTGAAACATTGTTAGTGCCGATTCGTTTATATAAAATTTTTTTAATAAATTCCATAATTCAATCCGGCGAAAGTTCTGAATGATCACATGCAGTTGTATGCGTAAATTAGCTTTGCGGAAAAGCTGTAATTCAGAGCTTGAAATTTGGGTGCCGTTTTCGTCGTATGAGAGTAAACATCTACTTGATGAGTTATCTGTAGTTAAACCAAGCGAAACTAGCCGGATGACAAGAATAAAATGCAGAAATACGGCGTTTACGACAGAAATGCTCTAATTATAATAATATAATCCTTTTTCCCGTAGACTGCAGCCGGTGACTGGTTAACTAGTGAGCAGCAACTAAGTCTGAAAACAAAAGGCCCTTCGCAATGTTATGTTAATCGAAAAACATACACAGCGGATGAGCTGGGTACAATCATTGCGCAAATACAGGCACCAAACGAATCGGATAAACAAGTGGACACAAATTAGACTATGCAACAAGCGTATATACTGCAAATGAAACCGATGCTGCGCTCTCGCTGCTCTTTTCAAGACGGTTCGTGCTCGGCGGAATAATATCTTACAAACGTATACTTACTTTCGCCAACGAATTATGTACAAAGTAAAGTTTTTATTTTAGTTGTTTATTTCTGTAGCCAAACTATTTGCGACAGCAATATTGCGGCATATTAAACTCTAAAATCATTGTGGTATTTCATGTATTCAATGAACTCGCTCTCAAAAAGTAGTAATAGTTAACTTCATATAAAATCAACAAACATCCTGTATTAATTTCACTTTCTACAATAAACACTAGGGTGTCCGCTTGCCTTCTCATTGAACATCTCCTAAATTTAAGTTAAACTTAATTCAATTTTGATTACAGCTAATTTAATTTGTATATAAGCATTCAAACATCTAAGTTAAGAAAATGTTACCCGTGTATATAAACATACACATATATGGGGCTTGTTTGTTGGATGCGGACAATTAGTATTTACGATGAAGGGCGAAATATTATTGTATGAGTGATTGATGAGTAGAAACGGCATGACTCGAATAATCCCAGCGCAATTCGTTTAGCTTAATGTGGGGAATTGGCGTTCGTCATCAACTTTCAAAGCACTTGTTCCAGCACGCTGTGGCTTGTTGCGCGGCTTATTAAAATTATTTTTAACTTGGGAATCGTCAACACTCTCAAAGCGAACTCTATCGCCACCTGGACGTGACCCACGACCACGACCGCGTCCAAAACCAGCGCCCCCACGTCGACTATCGCTAAAATTAAATTGAATGTCCACAATGCGTTGAAGACGACCAACACGCTGTGGATACAGTGAAGGATCGTACTCCAAATCATCGTCCTCACTATTAGCGCCCTCCTTTTTCTTGTTAAGTACAACCATTTTCTTCCATTGGGTGGCATCTTCGCCTTCACCTGCCTTTCGCAAATTATACTGCGGCTTGGCGCGTTGTTGCCTCATTGCCTTCCACTCGTCCAATGTCATTTCTTTGGTCTCCTCTTCCTCGGGTGCGTTTCCTTGATCTAGTGCAGACTGCTCATTGGCAGTCTCCTCCTTGTCGGTCAGAACAGTTTCATCACCAATTGCTTTGTTTATATCATCAATTTCTTGCTTCACCGATCCCCAATTGTGAGCACCTGCGCCATCACGCTTGTCCACGGATTTCACACCTACAACGGTAAATATGCTTAATCATTCCCAAAGAGCAACTATATGGAGTAATTTCATGTAAGTACCACTTACCCGTTTTATCGGATCCTGATTGCCGATCAAATTCTCTTTTTCCACCACGGAAATTATTCTCTCCATAACGATTGCGTGGAGGTCCCCGGTCGTCACGATCCCTAAATTGGCGCGGCTGACGATGCTGGTTGTCACTATATTCGCCGGCATTAGAAGTGCCGCTTTCACGCACATTGCGCCTTCCGTCGCGAAGCCCTTTTTCTTCAGAACCAACTTTTGCCCTTTGCCCATCACCCGCAGCGTTACTCGCGCCATAAGGACGAGTGCGAGTCTTCTCAGCTTCAGACGCATTCTTGAACCGCACCGCCTGATTAGTACTCCCCGATCCTACAGTCTTTACATTTTTGTTCAAAGCGCTCGATTTGTTCTCTTTTTCAGTACTCGACTTCTTATTTGTTAGCTGCGGACTTTTGGCAGGAGCAGCTACTGTTGCGTCCGATTTTTTCTTTGTTGCAGGCACAACCGGCGTCGGCGTGCTAGCTTCGTCGTCGGTATCAAATAATAACTCATAGCGATTACTCCCAGATACTTCCATATTAAAATCTCGTGAAGTTTTTGGCAATTTAACCTTTGATGGCAGAATTGAAGGCGGATTTAAAACTCGTGAAAAATACTAGCTCAACGATGACAATATGCAATCAAAACAATCTAAAGAACATGGATGAACATGCGAAACGAGACAGCCGACTGGTATAAAAGAGAAAGCAATAAGTCCCCTAATGCTGCCACTCCGTTACAATTCTATTCAATTTTGGCGTCGCAAGGCTAATTTATAAGTTCCAATGAATTTTTTTTTGTATCTTGATACTCATTATTATATTTTAAAAGTCGGTATGCAGTAGTGCTGAGCAAAAAATCGCAACCGGTGATTTTTTCACTGTGATTTTTGTAATCACAGTGTCACATTGCGATTGACTGGCAACGAAAACGATTGTAAATCACTGTTTTGCCAAAATTGCTGTGAACAAATGAGAAGCGAATCGCACCTTGACTGGCAACGAAAACAGCGATTGAAAATCACTGTTTTACCAAAATCGCTGTGAACAAATGAGAAGCGAATCGCACCTTGACTGGCAACGAAAACAGCGATTGAAAATCACAGTTTTGGCAAAATCGCTGTGAACAAATGAGAAGCGAATCGCACCTTAACCCTTTCCGACATGAAAATAATGCCGGGCTGTATGAATTGTATGGGGTTTAGTCCAATATATTGGACATTGTGACTGAAAGGGTTAACTGGCAACGAAAACAGCGACTGTTCACTGTTTTACAATAATGGCTGTCGTTTCCACCACGAATTACAACTCCATCATCAAAGTGAAATTTGTATGGAAAGTTGCTCTGTAACTGTAGCAACATAAAGACATAAAGTTACAGTTTTTTGGATGTAAATTGCTAAGAACTGGATGTTTAACTTCCTTAATATTAGACATTTTCTTCCGACTAACATTTGAATGGAAAACCAATGTTCATTTTTTCGCATTCAAACAAGTCCGCGAACTGCCGCGTGCGATAAGTGGCCTTTAGACGGTCGCACATGTCCGCAATCATGTGCGGCGCGACGAGAAGAATGACCGTGTAAACGCAAAAAATTCGTGTCGTCGGACATGTGCGACGGTTTTTGAAAATTTTTTGATTTCTCTGTCGGCGCGACGCACATGTGCGACCGTGTAAACGGCTGTGTGACACACATAGTGCATTTTTTCATTCGATCGGTGGACAGCGAGCATGGCGTCGCAAAAAAATCAAATATTATGGAAGGAGTTCTTTGAGGTGTATAAACACAATCCCGAACTGTGAAAAGTAAAAGGTGAAGAATATAAAAATACAAATTAAAAGAAACGCAGCATAGAGGTGCTTTTATGCAAATTTAAAGAAATTGATGCGAAAGCGCATACCATGTTGCTTCGTTGGCAGCAGCGAGACAACTGAAGTGTGCGCACATGTTTGACCGTGTAAACGCTCATCGCACATTTCCCCCATCGCACATGATTGCAAACATGTGCGACCGTCTAAAGGCCGCTATAGATAGATTCTTGCAATAGAACTGTGATTGAAAATCACAGTGATTCAAAATCGCAGTTTTCAATCACAGTGATTTTCACACCGCAATCGCAAATCACACTGTGATTTGAAAATCGCCGTTTTGCTCATCACTAGTATGCAGCTCTCAACAAAACGGTCAAGAAAAAACGAGCATATGTTTCTTGAGCGTAAAAAAGTAGTAGTCAAGTAAATTTGACGTTTGAAAGAAATTTTGACAAGTTGCTTGCATTCTACTGGGAAATTTTTAATTTTAATAATAAAATTCAGTTCTCTGCAAATGGACGACGATTGGTAAGTTTTTAATACATTTCAACCGATTACGCTTTTATTACATGTCTTGAGATATTTAAGGGACGACCTATTGCTCACGTTGGACTGCGCCATTTTCATGGCCGGCATGGAAGGCAGGCAGCTGCCACTTTTCCTTTGAGAAATAAATGTTTCTTGCCGAAATCAGTGTTGTCATTTCACTTTTCAATGAAAAAAGTATTAAAAAACCGAATCAGTTTTCTTGTGAGGTGCGTACACCTCAAGTAAATTTGACTCAAGGAAATTTCCTTGAGCATTTCTTGAGCTTTTTTTTATATGAAGTTTTCACTTTTCTTGAGAGCTGCATACCGACCCTAAAACTTTGGAATGTTTTCCATATGGATTGAGGCACACTTGCTCAACGCATTTAGATACGTAATAACCATTCACTACAAAAAACGTTGACATAACTCAGAGATACACATAGGAGAACCATCTCTTCAACCAGAACGAGGAACAGTATAGTGCGTTGAGCTGGACTCCTGCTTTGGTAGCCACCTTGTTGCGGTGCGGGGGCTTAGTTACGAGGATCCGGCCATGCTGATGGGCGTGCTCGAACTCTGTTTCAGGCGCGTCCGGTGGGTTCAACCGTGCGGGCAGCCGGGGAGTACGAACTAAGCGCTACCATCTACCCAAATCTCCCTCGAACCTACCCCTCTGCTTCCCGTCACTTCTCTATCCCTATCTAAAATCCAGGGGCGTCGGTTCCCACAGTGGGTGGTACCTGGTCTGCGTCTGAATCCAGTGGGGCGGCATGTGGACAGACTAACGTCAGAAGCATCAAAGTCAGCCGTCAAGGTTGATGGATGGATGATGATGATGATGATGAAGTTGAACTATTTTCAACTTTCTCTCCCGTTTCGCGCTTAACGATGTCAAACAGCTCACAGAGCTCCTTAAGATGTCATAAATTACATGGTTGGTAATGGTAATGCCGATAACAAACTTGTGTTATCGCAAAATTCGAATGCATTTATTTTACACGAAAGCTATTAAATGCATTTAAGAAACATTTGAAACTCAACATTTAACATAAAATGTGGGAAAATTCCTAAAAATTAGCATAATTCTTTGACAGACGAAACTTAGCCTTCGCTGTATTGGAAATTCGATAGCTTATTCGGTGTATATAAAATTTTGCTCATTCCTGTGAGATAAATTCCTACAAATTGAATTCAACTGAATCTTTTTTTTTATTTTTTGTAATGCTGGATATGCATTTATTGTGTTTAAAATGAAATCAGTAAATTTTATAAAGTCTATAACGTCGTATAGCTATTTCATTTCGTTCTTTTTCACAATTCACGACGAAATCATTTAGCGGTTTGCCAATAAAAAATTAGCATCAGCTGATGTAAGAAGAAGAAGCTGACGCGTGTTATGGAGCATAAAACATTGCAACGCGAATAACGCGTGAAACGCCATAACGCGACAAACCCTGAACGCCTGAAACGCGCCCTATACGTTTGATCTTAAGGGCAGCAACAAATATTTAATGCATTTTGTTTTTGTTTTCTGGGTTTAGACTGTCAAAATCAGCCAATCAGAACAAAGCTTGCTGTTTTCATTTTTAAATTGCCACAGTTTTACACAGCCATTTTGACAATCTACACCTTTTCCTTTGAATCAGCTGATTTAACGAGGTCACCCAAGGCGAATCCATACACGTGATAGCGTAAGGGCAGCACCAAAATTTCAAGCTTTTTTTCATTTTTAAACTGTCACAGTTGTGCACAGGCATTTCGACAATCTAGACCTTTTCCACCGCAAAACAAATCAAATCAGCTGATTCAACGAGGCCACCTGTATGAATTTGCCTTGAGGTCACCTGTATTAATTCGCCTTGATAGGAACTTTCATCACTAGCGTTTGCTGAAAAAAATATGGGATACTTTCACCTATAAATTATTAGCTCAGAATGCTAGAAATTTCGGACCAGTGAAATACTGGGGCGGTGGTAACAATGCTCCAGGTGCACGAATGCCTGTGGAAATGTGTGCTAAGCAGCCCGGTGCAAGTGCGAAAAAGACTTTTACATGTTAATTGGTAATTGCATTTGTAAAAGTTAAGTCCCAATAAAAAGTGCGAAAAAAGTACTTAAAGTTAGTGAAGAGCGCAGTACTGACCAGCGAACAAATGACCGTCAGCATAACATGCATTCGGCACGGAGTAGAAAAATTAAAACGAGAGCGTAAAAAAGACGTGACCAACGGTCATATAACCGTTAGCATAACATCGCCATTATAATAATCATTTTAGAAATATTTATGTGTGGAAACGGGATCGCGCATGTGGATAGCATGACTGGTGCCTTCGGTTACACCAGTCGACACAAGAAATTATCCTAAAAATAATAGTATTTTTTAGACTAATCTTCGGCTGCTGAATACGAAACTGAAAATCTAAAAATTTTCTTAAGAAGCGTTTTCAAACAATCTTCGAAAAACACGTTTTTCCCCTCTTATTTCAGTTATGAGCACATATCTCGTAAACCATCCCATCCATTGGGATGTAATGCAGGTCGCCTCTCCTAATCTCTATCTGGATTATGTTTGCTTCGAGCTGGTGGTCGTGGTATTCTGTTACTTGAGTAAACTGGAGTGACACCCAGTGGAAATGGCCTTCCAGGCTAATGACACGGCTGCCTCCGTCCCGTTAAAACCCTGGCAGGCCTCATGGTACGTTCAATGCCCGTCGCCGTTATGTTGGTGGCCAAGGCGTCAGTTGAGTTTCACTCCTGACTTGCACTGGATCTGGCTCTGTGTAGCTGACCCCATAAGGGCACTGCCAACCCTTCGCATGGCCTCACTGCTTGCAAAGATAACCATGGGATCCTATAGTGACTACGCATTCGGGCGGCGATAGCGGCCACGAGTGTGGACCCATTAGCCATGAATTCTTCAAATTCAAAAAATGCGCGCAACCCACAAGGGACGCGCGCGCCTAGCCTGAAAGGGACGCGCACGTCGATCCCCCAGGGGACACGCCCGCTTAACCCGCAAAGAGAGCGGAAACCCTCCACTGCAGCTAGGGCTCCAATAGCTAGGCAGCAGAAGGTCGATACCAAAGGTCACCCCTCCTCTTCGGGTAACGCGACCGCTACCAGGCAAAAACCGCCAGGCGACCGCGTCCTACCCCCAAAGCCCGCACTTGCTCACGGCGGCAGACCTTCGGCGAAAAGCCTAGTTCAGCCTGCCCCTTCATCCTCTCGTAGCGCCGCCCCCCTTCAGGCGCTAGCTCAAATGTCGCCCCCCTATACGCGGGCCTACAGGACCAGGAAGACGGCCTACAAGGTCCTGCAGAGGCTAGAAAAGATTCCTCCGGGTGAACTAACGGAGAGAGACAAAGCCTCCTTAGAATGGGCGAGGCGAAATATACATACGAAGAACACCTCGCCTCAGGCCATTCAATTCGCCTCCAAGCGACAGAGGTCGCGGGAACAGCAACAGCGTTTTAGTGAGGTCACCAAGGGTAGCCTTGTGTGGGCTCTCGTTGACGCTAACAACGCGAACGGAGCGATTTCTGCGGAGAACTGGCGGACAGTCAGGTCGGCCCTACTGTCTGTCTATGATGAGGTTCTGGCGGCAAATCCAGGTCCACCTCCCAAGTGTAGGGACGCAGGCTGGCACCAAGGCCACGTAAAGCTGATGGCTTGCTCCGGCCAGCGCTCTGCGGACTTGTTCCGTATGGCAGTTAGCAAGCTGGGAGAAGTCCAGGAGCCAACCTACGCGCGGTACCCCGGGATGAAATCCCAAGCAGACCGCGCTCCAAAACCTGGGTTCCGGCTGAACCATCAGACCCAGCAGCAATTCTGCACTACCTCCGGAGCGGCAATCCGGAGCTCCCCACAGAAAACTGGAAGGTTGCTTGCGTCAGCAAACCGCGTGGCTCTCTGAGGGAAGCGATGGTAATCCTCAACAAGAAATCCCTCCAGCCACTTGCCGCCACCGGAGGTGTCGTCAGCTACGGCTTTGACTCCGTCACATTACGGGTTTACCGAGGTGACCAGTCCCCCTCCGACCCGCAAAACCCACTAGGTGTAACACCGGGGCCTTCTGCGGCGCCCCGTCCGTGACACCGCCTCTGAGGATGGCGCCGACAGTGTCGTCTCCGCCTCGGAAATGATCGGCGACTTTTTCGGAGGCCTTGAAGTGAGGCCCGAATATGATCCTGAGGACAAAAATATCTCGCTGTCCGACCTTGACGACTTATTCGTCGGGAAAGAGGATGGCGACGTCACGGTGGTCGATGCTCCTAGAGATGGTGGGGATACTCCAAATTAATTTCCACCACTCTAAGGCGGCTTCGGCTGCCCTTCTCCTCCGCCTGGCATCTAACAGGGAGGACATCTTGCTGGTCCAAGAGCCTCAACGGATACAGAACTGTATCCCACCACGGCGCAGGTAAAATCAGGGCCTGCACCCTCATTAGAGACTCCATTAATGGCTCTTTTCTTCCTAGGTACTGCGACGGGGATTGCGTGGCCATAGCTGTTGAAATACACTCCCGGGTCTACTGGATTGTATCCAGCTATATGGCACACGACCACGGGCCTACACCTCCTTACGGGCCACTGAGGGAGATAACTGCAGCAGCCAGCGAGCGGGGCATTCCGCTCATCATCCGGGCGGACGCCAACGCACACCACGACGCCTGGGGTAGAAGCGACCTAAACGAACGAGGTGAGTCGCTTTTTCAATTTATATTGAATACTAACCTAGGCATTGCTAACAGAGGGAGGGAACCAACATTCCTTACCACTACTCGGAGGGAGGTTCTGGACGTCACACTGACCAACGCGCTCTCTGGGCACCTGGTCAGGGTTTGGCGTGTTTTGGAGGAGTGCTCCTTCTTCGATCACCGGTACAGCAGTTTCCATCTGGACCTGAATACACCGGCCAGACCCCCTTCCGCAATAAGCGTAGGACGAATTGGGAGATTTTCCGTTCGTCCCTATCTTCTAGTCTAACCTTATCTCCTCCGCGGCTCCTGTGTCCAGGAAACATCGAGACCGCGGTGGCCACTTTAACTAATTCACTTAGTCGTGCTTCGTCTGCTGCTTGCAAGCCTAGGATCTACCTGGGCAAGCCAAAATCACCTTGGTGTAACGCCGAAATCGCTAGGTTGCGGCGTGCATGAAGACGCTCTTTCAACGCAGCCGAAAGGAATAACACCTGGGACGCGTACAGAGTCTTCAAGCAGGAGGTCAGGCGGGCAAAGAGGGAATTGTGGGAATCCTTTTGCGGCGGTATTGAAAGAGTCTCGGACATCGGCCGACTCCGCAAGATTCTCAGTAGCTCTCCGTCCATTCCCACCACCATTCAGAAGGCAAACGGTGACTGGACGGAGTCCAGCGGGGAAACCCTGGAAGTGTTAGGAGACACGCACATTCCGGGGAGTACCTCCACTTCTGCCGAAGTGGTAGTTCCAGGGGAGCAACACCCTTGGTCTCTAACGGACGTCCGTATTGATAGCACCATGGTCACGTGGGCCATTAACTCCTTCGAGCCTTTTAAATCTCCGGGACCGGACGGCGTCATTCAGCAGCAAACCGCGGAATCGACGGTGCCATGGCTTCTCGCGATGTTTAAGGCGTGCTTGGAATGGGGATACATCCCCCTCCTGTGGCGGGAGGTGGATGTCGTCTTCATTTCCAAGGCCGGCAAGACCTCGCACGCCAAGGCCAAGGACTTCAGGCCAATAAATCTGACAGCATTTCTCCTAAAGACCGTCGAGAGGATACTCGACGTCCATAGTAGGAGCCTTACTGACCCAACTCTTCTCTCTGAGTCGCAACATGCCTACACAAGGGGTAGGTCAGTTTAATCTGCGTTGCACTCCCTGGTCGACTATATAGACAAGTCGCTAGCATACAAGGAGTACACCCTGGTGTCTTTTGTAGACATAGAGGGCGCATTTAATAATGTCTGCCCTCTAGCGGTAGGAGTGGCTCTTTCGGAAGTTGGCGTTGGTAGTAAATTGGTAGATTTCATCAGCGCCCTACTCAGCAGCCGTTACATAAACTCTACGTTAGGGACGGCGTATCTTCGCAGGTCAATCACTAGGGGAACTCCCCAGGGGGACGTTTTGTCGCCACTCCTGTGGAATCTAACACTGAACAGACTGCTTGTCAACCTAGCGGCTGTTGGCTGCAGGGTCGTCGCCGACGATGTTGCAATGGCCATAGCTGGCAAATTTCCAAGTGTTCTCTCCGAGCGGATGAATCACTTCTTGGATATCCCCTCCTCATGGAGCCACTCCTGCGGCCTTACGGCCAAACCGGAAAAGACGGATCTTGTTCTCTTCACAAGGAAGTACAAAGTTCCGCCTTTCAGACTCCCCGCCCTAAATGGAACCCCGGTCAAATTGAGAAAGGAGGTGAAATACCTGGGGCTCATATTAGACTCTAGGCTCACCTGGAGCGCAAACATCGCTGAAAGGGCGAAAAGAGCCTCCAGGACCATCTACTGCTGCGAACGGGCGGTGGGTGCCAGATGGGGGCTCCAGCCACGCGTCGTTTCGTGGATTTATGAGGCAGTGGTAGAGCCTATCCTCCTTTATGGCGCTGTTGTCTGGTGGCCTGCGGAAGCTAGCCGAGCTGACCTGAAGCAGCTCGACAGAGTCACGAGACTTGCTGCCACTCTCATAACTGGAGCCATCCGTTCCACGCCTACCAAAGCGCTTTTCACTATTCTTAATTGGGTCCCTTCGACCCTACTAGTAAGGCAGTGCGCCAAGATTGCCGCTGTACGGCTGAATGCCATATGCAGTTGGGCACGAGCGGACCAAGGCCACTCTAGAATCCTCGGGCTGGATCTTCCAACCCCGACACAAATCGACTATACAGTCCTTCCCCCTAGCTTTGAGCGTAGGTTCACCGTAGTGATTCTCAGCAGGAGCGACTGGACGACAGGCCGTCGCTCATTGCCAAACGCTATCGAAATCTTTACAGACGGCTCTAAACTTGAAAATAGGGTCGGGTGTCGGGTTTTCTGCGATCAATTAGGGGCCAGTATTACTGCTCGCCTCCCTAACCACTGTAGTGTCTTCCAAGCGGAGACCATGGCAATACTGCTGGCAGTGGATCGGTTGCAATCGCAACCCCCCATTCCCTCGGCTATATGTATTTTCGCAGATATCCAGGCAGCAATTAAATCCCTGATAGGTACATATACCTCCTCCAAACTGATTGCAGAGTGCCGGGCCGCTCTGAATGACATATCGGAGCATGCTAGGGTTCACCTGAGTTGGGTCCCGGGGCATTGTGGCATCACTGGCAACTGCGTGGCAGACGAGTTGGCCAGAAAAGGCACTCTACTTCCAGCTCCTCAGGCAAGCTTATCTCCACCTGGCTAATCGACTCTGGGCGGAGGAGAACCTATGTAGGATCTCCAGAGAAATCTGGCCGTCGCTTAACCCTTTCGGTACTTATTTTTGTTTTTAACTTTAAAAGTCATTCTTTTCCATTTTATTACTGTTTAAGCCTACATAATGAATAATCAAAAGTCATTTTTTAAAATATTGTTCGAAAAAGTGGTTTTTGGGCATCATGAAATATGGCATAGTAAAAAATAAAAAAAATCGTACAGCCTTAGTGAACTATATTTGGGACCTAACTTTTTTTACACTTACTAAAGCAATAAATACCTACTAGATTACTTACATAAACCTATAAAATAAATTGATTTTTGTAATAGAATAAATAAAAGTTCGAACTGACCTCTTTTTGTAAAATACGCAGCTCGATTGGACTGCGCACTTTCTGAACCCTTACAAGTTACTTGGTACACTAATCAAAATATTTTTTTCATGATTTGGTATAAAAATCTTCAGAGAAAAATACAAAAATTGAAAAATATAGTATCCACAAGTTTTTGACCTAAAACAGGCACTGAAAAGAGACTATGCCATATGGCATAGAATAACCGAAAGGGTCAACCATGGAGGAGCACGCGCATTACTTCGATTAAAGCGGAATTCCATTTATGCCATAGTTTCTGTGCTAACGGGACACTGGATGAACGGCGTACACGGCAGGAGACTCGGTCTCCCCTTCAACGACCATTGCCGCAGCGAGGAGGAAAGTGTCGAGCATCTGATGTGTCACTGCCAAGCACTAGCGAGGAGAACACTCCGGGTGCTGGGAGCTCTGTTCTTCAGCAACTTGGCCGACCTTACATGACTCATCATCGGCCGCATCGCCCGATTCATTGCGGAATCGTGATGGCTCCTGCCCAACACCTGGGGGTGTGTGTAAGCCTGAAGGGCGGCCATGTCCTTCACGTGGTACCACAACGGGCCGCAATATGGCCTACGTGAGCTCTTCAAGCTGCCACGCTAACCTAACCTAAGCTAACCATTCAACTAACAGAAGTGGCCCGTCGTTCAGAAGGTAATTAACTAACCTTTCCAACCTTATATAGACTGTCCAAATCAAATGATATTTGGGGAAGTTACTGACGGTGAAAGTTGAAAAAGATTGAATTTTTTCGAATGGATAAAATGAATGATCTCAGGTTTTAAAATTTTAGATGAAAGATATATTATTTGTGCAAATATTAAGCTTAGCATCAATTGAATCTAAAAAAAATTACAAAGTTATAAAGCACGGGGTGAAAACACCAACTTTTCATTTATAACACCGTGGGAACAAATTTTTTTATTTTTCCGAGACTCATCCAAATGCTTTTATAGACGAAAAACTTGAGGTTATTTATAGTATCCTGACATGGTAAGTTTTTTATTTTCTGACTCAAAGTCCTTTTAAAGGACTTTAAAATTTTAAGGACATACATACATATATCAAATATTTTTTTCAATTATTTGCGGTTGTGCAATGATAATGAAGATATGGGCACCAAATGAAAGAGGAAAACTGTGTCCTTTTTATTAAATTTTCTATTTTGACCTTTCAGAACTTTAAAATAGAAAAAAATTTAGATGAGACTGAGATTCAAAACATTTATGTTTTCCATACCAGACATAGTTTGCTCCTGAAAGTTTAAAATAAAAAAAGGAGACAATTTTCTTCTTTCAGTTGATGCACATGTCCTTTTTTAAAGTCCTTTAAGAAGGTTTTAGGGTCTGAAAATGGAAAACTGATTATGCCAGGATACTATAAAAACCTTAGTTTCACGCCTATATCAACATTTGCACGGGTCTCAGCACGGTGTAATAAATGTTAAGTTGGGTGTTTTAACTAAGTGCTTCATAACTTGGTCATCTTTCTTTCAATTCTATTGATGTTAGGCTTAATATTTGCTCAAATAATATATCTTTCATCTTAGATTTTAAAACATGAGGAGATCTTTTATTTTATCTATAAAAAAAACTATTCGAAATTTGAAATTGGTCGAAAAATATCCCTTTTTTACAACTTTCATCGTCAGTAATTTCCCCAAACGACGGGCCACTTCTGTTAGTCGGATGGTTGGTTTACGAGATATATGCTCATAACTGAAATAAGAGGGGAAAAACGTGTTTTTCGAAGACGCTTCTTAAGAAAATTTTTTGATTTTCAGTTTCGTGTTCAGCAGCCGAAGATTAGTGTTTTTAGGAGCACGCGATGAACCCTTTTTTTGTCGAGTACTGTTATCGATAGTATAGTTTTTGCACTATCTCTATGGCGACTTGGCAACTTGTCAGATGGTTGTGAATTTTCATCGGAACAAAATTCAAGTTGGAAAATTTATTTATTTTCGTCTTTAACTTAATTGTCCTAGATTATTCATCTGACCCTAAATAAGTGACCAAGTGAATGTTGTATTAACTACTCCCGGTTCTCCAAATTCAAAATTTGTCAAGAACTCGTTCGATTTCTTTCGTTTTGAAAACATTCAATTCGGTAAATGAGTTTGTAACGAAAGATAAAAGTTCTTCACCGTCAACAAAATTCAAAATTTCCATGCAAATACTCCGACGTACACGAGTTTCCAACTGAGACATTGGAGAACAAGAAGTCGATAGTTTCCAGAAATATCCTAAAAGAAAAAAACAGGTATGTTTCCACCAGGAAAATTTTGGTGAATCGCTCTGTCAATGGAAAAATCAATTTTCTGAGTGTTGAGGTTGGATGATATCATACAAGCTTAACAAATAAGTTCGCAACTAGGTGTCTACACGACTCCTTACATTGTTAATAACGGTCTTCGGCTGGGAAATCTGGCTATGGTTTGTCTCTTTGGTTAGTCATCAGTGAAAAGTGCATAGCAAAATTATTGCACTCTAATTCATATTATTATTGGCAGAGCCCAGCGGCATTGCACGCATGAATTTTATGATTTCATTGAAATTATCGGCTTTAAGATGCTTCATAAGGATGCTTTTTAAGACGTAAAAACTCGTAAACTCGTAAACTTTGACCTCGTCAGATGTAGATGTCTTAAAGTCTAAAGTCAGTGGGTCAAGTTTCTCTTGACTCAGGTTGTGAGGAAAGATACTATTCTTATTATTTCTCATTTGGAATGCTTTCAGCATTGTTTCTCAATACAAACTTTAAGTCTAATTTTTTCTATTTAAAAGGTTTTACCAATTCTGAAGTCAATAGGCCCATTGGCTCATGTTTTTTCATAGTATATTCGTATACGAACCTTAACGCTTGTTGGTTTTGGTTAAATCAGGTTTTTTATACAACACCTTAACTCGTGTTTTGCACATTCAGATTTTTAAAAAGCTCGGTCTTAGCGGAGGCTGTTTCTAAAGTGGACCTACAAATACAAAAAATAAATATGTATGCAAGTCACAAGTGCAATATGGATTGAGCATAATGCGATGAATTCTCACAAATTCACAAATTCGAATCGGTTGGTGAGGGGGGTTTTTATTTGTTCTTATTCAGTGGTAACTAAGGTCCGGCTGTTTTAAACAGCCTCTTATTTTACTGCAGGAGCCGTACGAACACAAACGAAGGAGGGAAACAATTTGAATTCGGTGTGGTAGATTTTTTGCTAATATATTTTTTACTGCATTTTCGGCAAAAATACATATCGTCTGTCGTCTGTCATAATCAAAGTCAAAACTTATATTATTTGAAAATAAATGCTGAAAAAGAAAATCAAAAACGTGGAACTTCTCATGAACCCTCTTGACATTAACAATTCAGATAGCACTGGTGTCAATCAGCTGACAATTTTCACAAATGAAATAAACTTTGGCAAATGAAATAAATTTTCAAACTTTGGTTAAATGAAAATATAAAAGGGTATAACACAAGATACTATTATAATTATTTATAATAGTTTTTTCGTAAGCAAAGGGCTGCTGCCGTAAATTTTAATATATTGAATAAAATGCGGGACAAAGGGTCCTTTGAAAAAAGTTTATTTACAGATTTTTCTGCCTAGAAAATTTACGCAGAACAGATATTTGAAAAACAGTACGGTCTTGCAAAAAGTTGGTCGTACAGTCATCGTATACATATGTGACTTATTAACCCTTTGCGACCGTTTATCTGCTCTCAGCCACCAAAGCTTTTTTACCATTCCAGTCGTATGTCTGCTCTCAGCCACCAAAGCTGAAAGAATTAATAAATTTTATTTTTCCTTGCATAATGTGTTTTTATTCAACGAAAATTAATTCCGACCAGCATGACACCCATATATAAAATTAATACGGTCGCAAAGACACCCATATATAAAATACGGTCGCAAAGCGTTAATGCTACATTCACCTGAACATGGTTACTGAAGTAACCACTATGAATTTTTGCTATTTCGAATATTTACTTACTACTAGTGGCAACACTGCAAGGCTCAAATGCATAGTTTATGCTGGTTGTGTCATGGCAGTCATTCTAAAGATGGGTGATTTATGTTCGACTTTTCGATTGCGATTATTTTACTTTTTCATATTATATCCAAAAATATAAATTTGTTTTAATTCTACTTGCTTATATTAAAATAGTAACCTTTTAAAAGATGGGTTTGGCCAACCAAAGGCATTGAATATTTGAGAAGGGCTGTGTTTTTGGATCAAGTGTAACATCGAAACATGTGAACGCTCACTTTTGCACATCGCTATTTTTTATGTACACGCTGTACAGGGACGATGGTATAAATGGTGGAAGCAAGCCAAATTTCTGCAAGTAAAATAAATCCTAAAGGACATAAGGAATACCAAATATAAAAATAACGGATCTAACGGTACGTAAGCAAATAATATTTTAATTTCCGTGAAGATCTTAATATGTATGTAAAAGCCGGAATGTGCAGCAGGAAAAATCAATGTTTTCACTAGTCGGCAAAATGTGACTGCGAAACATTTAGCCTAGTTGCTAATTTTTTGGTTGAAATTTTTCAATCAATTTATATTATCAAGGAACTGTCTTTTGAAGTGCACGTTTTTCATGGAGTGACCAAGTTGGCGGTGGGTTAAAATTATTAATATTTTGCGCGTATTAGCAAGTGCTTATTTTTTCATACTTCCATACGCAGGTGCATTTATATCCGTAGTCCGTCGTCCATTACAACACGCAAAGTATTGAAGTAACTTAAACTTCAGTGTGGACCCCCCACCCAATATCAGCTAATTTGTAAAATATTTCTGTTTAACATTTTTTTTTCATCTAAAATGTTTTTATACCTACTTTATTTTATCAAAAAATACAAACAGTATATTTTTTGGGAGATACTACGGTTTCCGTGGCGCCGCCATTTGATGATGTTTTTAGATAGGTTGACCGAAAATAAATCGAAAATGAAGAATAAAATTTTTCGATATCTCGCTTCGTTTTCGTGATATCGAGGAGGTGGGTTGAGGTCTGGTGAGAAGGCTGGCCAATCCATTTGCTTACATACTTGGCCATCACTGTCCAACCCCGACAATGTGCTTAAAAGGTATAACAGACAAGCACCGTTTTAACAAAAAATCACATATTTTTGTATCTAATAATAGAGCAAAATGCGTGTGACATTAGAGGCCAAAAAGCTTTTATCCGAGGCCAAATTTGTCGAACTTCTTGAACAGTTGTTTCTTACCGCTGGACATCTACTTGATGAGTTTTCTGTGCTTCCACTTTAGACGCAATAACTCAAAGCCATGTTCAGGGCACATATAAGAGCTTCACGCATAATCACTGGCGCACACAGGATTTAATTTAGGGGCCAGTTCGGTACACAACTTTTGAACTAAATGGTATTTAAAACAACATTCGTCAGCCACCATTTTTGTTTTTAGGGGGTTGGAACCCTTGATACATAAAGTGATTTTGTTGGTTATACTCAATGAAAATAAACTTTTGTTGGTTTCGTTACGCTAAGAAAACACGAGTGGTAGTTGAAATAAAATATATCTGCGTTCAGAGTAAATAAAACAATTTGGCGACTATTAACAGTCAAAATGGGCATCGAAAAGCCCAGTCGCACATCCTAGAGTTAACCCTCTACTGCCCCATACGGCCTTAAGGCACGGTACACAAAAAGCTAGAAAAGTCCACATAAATTTTAATTTTTTTTAATGAAATTTTTAGGGCATATTATAGATAATACTACTCGACACGAAAAATGCTCCTAAAAACAAAAGTATTTTTTAGACTAATTTTCGGCTGCTGAACACGAAACTGAAAATCAAAAAATTTTTTTAAGAAGCGTTTTCGAAAAATCTTCGAAAAACACGTTTTTCCCCTCTTATATCAGTTATGAGCACATATCTCGTAAACCAACCATCCGACTAACACTTGTGGCCCGTCGTTCAGAAGTTAATTAACTAACCTTTCCAACAATATATAGATTGTTCAAATCCAATAAGATTTGGGGAAGTTACTGAAGATTAAAGTTGTAAAAAGGAGAATTTTTTGACCATTTTCAAAAATTTGATATTTTCGAATGGTTTTTTCTAGATAAATTAAATGAGCTCCTCTGCTTTTAAGATCTAATATGAAAGATATATTATTTGAGCAAATATTAAGCCTAACATCAATAGAATTGAAAGAAAAATGAGAAAGTTATAATGCACTGAGTGAAAACACCAACTTTACATTTATTACACCGTGCGAAAATTTTTTTTTATTTTTCCGAGACCCATCCAAATGTTGATATAGACGTGAAACTAGAGGTAATTTATAGTATCCTGGCATAGTCAGTTTTTTCATTTTCTGACTCAAAGTCCTTTTTAAAGGACTTTAAAGTTTTAAGGATACATACAATTAAAAAACTTTTAAATTTTTTCTGTTGTGCAATGATGAAGATATGGGTATCAAATACAAGAGGAAAATTGTCTCCTTTTAACTAAATTTTCTATTCTATTCTGAACTTTCAGAACTTTGAAATAGAAAAAAAAAATTAGATGTATGAATCTACAGACTTAGATCCAAAACATTTATGTTTTCCATACCTGACATATTTTTGTCCTGAAAGTTCAAAATAGAAAATTTAGTTAAAAAGATACAATTTTCCTCTTTCATTTGGTACCCATATCTTCATCATTGCACTACCGCATATATTAAAAAAAATATTTGAAATGTTTATGTCCTTAAAATTGTAAAGTCCTTTACAAAGGACTTTAAGTCAGAAAATGAAAAAACTGACTATGCCAGGATACTATAAATTACCTCTAGTTTCACGTCTATATCAACATTTGGATCGGTCTCGGAAAAAAACGATTTCTTCGCACGGTGTAATAAATGTAAAGTTGGTGTTTTCACTCAGTGCATTATAACTTTGTTATTTTTCTTTCAATTCTATTGATGTTAGGCTTAATATTTGCTCAAATAATATATCTTTCATCTAAGATTTTAAAACCAGAGGAGATCATTTATTTCACACAAAAAGTAATCGAAATTTTATGATTTTTGAAATTGGTCGAAAAATTCACTTTTTTTACAAATTTCACCCTTAGTTACTTCCCCAAATCTCATCTGATTTTGACAATCTATATAGGAATCTATGGAAAGGTTAGTTAATCACCTTTTGAACGACAGGCCACAAGTGTTAGTCGGATGGTTCGTTTACAAGATATGTGCTCATAACTGAAATAAGAGTGGAAAAACGTTTTTTCGAAGATTTTTCGAAAACACTTCTTAAGAAAATTTTTTGATTTTCAGTTTCGTATTCAGCAGCCGAAGATTAGTCTAAAAAATACTTTTGTTTTTAGGAGCAAAAAATGGGTTCATCACCATTTTTTGTCGAGTAGTGTAAATTACGTTGTAATTTCTTTAATGTAGCACTGCTGTAAGCATCATATGTTTCCCATTATTATCAGTTGAAGTTTGAACTTTGTGGAAATTAGTAGAAATAATTATTTCGTGAAAAGTAAAAAGAAGAAAAAATTATTAAAAATACTTTTCGTTAAAAGATTAAAACAAAAAAACTATGAGTGAGTAACTTGTAATGTAATTTATTGATTTGAAGTGATTTATAGTGAAAAAAGGGATTTACAGTTACTTTTTCGGCTTGAGAAAGCAGGCTGCCTTTAGGCCGCATCAGGCACCAAAGCGAAAAGATTTAATGCATTTGGTCACTAACGTATACTTGTATGTGGTTTCCGTTTTATAGATATCAACCGGCATTTAAAAAAAAATTTCGGTTTTATGGGACAAAAAGTACAGGAAGTTTTAGAAAACTTGGATTCCGATGTTTTCGAAGAAACTGATGAAGTAACTAATTTAGAAACTGATGAAGAAACCGTTAATGAAGTGTTAGCTTCGTTAGATTCAAAGTTCAAAATAGGAAATTTCGGGTAATAGAGAAAGTTCGGGTAATGTGATGTACCTGTTGGTTTTATGGCGATTCCCGACACATTTTGCCTTAAAATACAATTTTTTTTGGCCCCAAACTGCTCACTGACTCATTATTCAGTATATCTAAGATTATTAACTCTAAGAAAAACTGCTGACGAGTTTTTTATTTACAATTCAAAGTATCCAAATATTGGCGTCTGATAAAAAAGACAGGTAATGTGATATACATGAAACAGACCGATTAGTGTCAAAATTGGGGAAAATATTCCTAATCAAAAATACTTAGAGACGTGTTTCTAATTTTTTGGTAAATCACAATCTGACGGTGTAAACGAAGGGTTAAAATTATGTATTGGCAAACATGTTTTCATGTTTTTTTTATCTGAAACTTTGAATGAAAACCATAACAGTTTTTTGAGAATATTCCCCTTCAAAGATTATAAAATTCAGCATATATACATTTCTGTATACAAATAGTACTGCTGTAATAAGTTCGGGTACTGTGATGTACTTTTACACACATTACCCAAAATTGAGTTTATGCGAAAAAGACAACAAATAACAATAATAATTTTGTTAAGAAGAGCGTACCTCGCAAACTCATAACCGATATCACTGATTTACTTATGATTAACCTCGAACTTTCTAATAGTTTGGTTTTTGTACCTTCTGGGCTTTCAAACTTTATGAACACGAATTTTGCGCAAGCACTATTAAAAGCTAAACTATTTAAGCAAACACATCGCAAATCATGCAGCACGAGTTTTTTAGTTGCTATGATGTTTTAACAAGGTTAATTTTGAAAAAGGACAACGCATTTATGAAATAAACCATTATATCACGTAAGCCGACCATATCACATTACCCGAACTTGCTCTACGTTGTTGAACTGCGCGAACTGCTTATCTCGTCGACCTGAAGCCTAAGACAAGAATTGAAGAAGCGATTTGGCAAAACTTTTTCGTTAGTTTTCTAGTTTCTTTAATTGCTTCCAGGCGCGAGATAAACGTTGAAGAAGCATGAGTAAGAAATTGTTAAGGCACTTGAATGTTCTTGCATCGCAAAAAGCAGCAGCAAAAGACTACAATGCACTTCTTCCCAACATATTGCTTTTTTTAGTTTAAAAGTGCCCTCAAACGTTGCAATCTGGCCGTGCAACTAGTTAGTCGAAACAACTTAGCTTCGCACGTTGTTACTTTTTGTACAATTATTCCAAGTTGCACAAAAAAACCCATCCTGTTAGTCTAGTTTAATAATTTAGGAACATTATTCGATTTATACAGGCATGTGATGGAAATCGAATGAATTGCACACGATAACGAATTTGCAATTCGAACGATTTCGTTGCGTGATTTTCTGGCAGCACAAAGTTTTTAAGTGAAGCGAAAGCAAGAATATCTGAATTGAAACGGCGCAAACTTAGAGAAAACTCAAAGTCTGCTGCTTACTGCAGATTCATTGCTTATTGTCAAGTGAACGAAAAAGCATTCCGATATGTTCAAATAATTAAACCGGCTCTTAATGAAACATCTGTACCATTAGCACTGGCGACCATATTTAACCATATTTAAATTTTTGTAATTTAGATAGTTAGCATAGTGAGTGAAATGAGTGCTATGAGCAGAGGGGGAATACCATCAACCAAAGACCATATAACTCTTCAAGATGTCCTTCTTCTTCTTCTTGACTGGCACGACAGCCCGATTACGAGACTAAGGCCTAGCTACCCGCAACCATCCATGTTGTGCGTGCGAATTTTTTACAAAGTTGGCAGGGATCTACAGTTTTATGCCGATTCCAAACGGCGAGTTGGGAGCTTTTTCATAGGCAATTTTACTCTCAGAGGTTTGCCATATCCTGCTGAGAGGACAGCCGCCGAAAGAAAAATTTTTGTTTTTCTTTTTTTCGGTGTTGACGCAACGGAGTATTGAACCTGGGTTCGTGCGTCGCATTTGACTCGCGACCTAACGATCTAGCCAGCTGAGCTATGGCGACTGCGTTTAAGATGTCCTATCTTCATACAAATTAATGGCGTCCTATCTTCATACAAATATCTCCCACATTCCGAGAGTAAATATTTCCTGCTTACGCAGTTGACAGCGATATGAATATGTGAATTAGTTACTGTTAACCAAAACAGGTTAATTTTTTTTGTGGTTGGTTACTTTTATTTGTGTTTGATGACTTTTTTGTTTGCTCGTTGTAGTTGCGCCGGAAGTAATAGGTATAGGCGTGGTCATTGGTTCACGTGTTTTTGTTTTGGTTGGACGTTTTTGATCGGCTACAGGAAAGAACGACCGAAATTTCATTTTTTTTCTTTAGTTATGGCTACATTTTCCATATTTTGGTTACTTTTCCAGAAACATCTGGTTAACAAAATTTCGGTGGAGTGCCAACCGTGCAAGTAATCTCTATGTGCTCTTGTGTATAATGAGCGCAAAATGAGGGCGAACAATTAAAATGGTGCTTTTGCTCTTGTTGGCGTTTTTGGTGGTTGACAGTTTCGATCGGTGGCGCACACAGGACGGGGAAAAATGAAATCCACTTTTTTCAATGCGTGTAAAGTGAGGGCACATAATTTTGGTTGGAAACACACAAAGTCGTTGTGCTTTATGTGAGCAAATCAGAGCGTCATTCGATTGTATGGGCGTAGACATCATTGCATCGCCCATGTGCGTGGAAGAGCAATGTGATTGCACTTAATGTTTAATATACACAATACGGCAAACCACCCCAGTATAATTGGATGTATCGACGGGACGCATACTAAGCGTCTTGAAAAACATAATGGAGTATTTTAATGACAATGCCAGGGTTCGCTTCGCAAACTTTACCTAAAATGCATCTGTGCCACGCGATCGCTTTTGACAATTTCTTTCGATGGGTACATAAATGTCATGACTTAAAAAAAATGCCCTTACCCTTGTAACAATGCAATAAAAAGCTGATTAGTGCAATAATAATACATTATTATAATTGTATACATTTAAAGGTTTCCCTTAAAATTTTTTTAGTTGCTTTTATGAAATCGTTAAATCACTTAATTTACTGGCACAACAGCCCGATTAAGAGACTAAGGCCTAGCTACACTCAACCATCCGTATTGTACGTGCGAATTTTTACAAGGTTGAAAAGAACCTACAGTTTAATTCGTCGCATTTAACTCGCGGCCCAACCCACTAGCCAGCTGAGCTACCGCGCGCCGTTATTATTATTATTATTGACAGGTCCCAGTGCATCATCCCCAGATGCACTGGGACCTGTAGATCTATTGTGCCCCTTACTTGGACTTCACAGACTGTCAGTGAGTCCGGTATCCAGGAGGAATTTTAGTATACTTCCTACACCTCTGGGTACCCAGTCCGTACCTGGTACCAGGTGTTTCTTTCGTTTATACAAGAGTACAGGGCACTCTCCTAGTATATGTAATGCAGTCTCGTTTTCCTGCAAGCAGAACCTGCAATACCCGTTTTCACGGATTCCTAGTTTGGCTAGACGATAATTCAATCTACAGTGCGCTGTTAGCATTCCCGTGATAATCCTTAGATTATTCTTTGATAGGGTCATGCAATCTTCGAATCTTTTCCCATTGTAGGACCCGATAACCATCTTGGAATGCTCTAAACCTGGTAGATTTTCCTAGTATTGATTCCTTCTGGTTAACTCGTCTTTTCTAGTTAGGATAGAGGAAGCTCCTTTTCTTAAACCACAAAAAGGTTCCGGGCAAACAAAAGGTGTGGAAGCTCCCCTCCTTGCCAGTTCGTCGGCCCGTTCGTTTCCTTCAATGCCAGCGTGGCCCGGAACCCAAAGTACCCAGACCTGGTTGTAACGGCCAAGTTCGTTTAGCTTCTCAAGGACACCTGGTAGGATCTTAGAGCCTTGATTGCCGCTTGGCTGTCGGAGAGGATAGCAATCTTTCGGTTCCGGTATCACCTCGCCAGATTGAAATAAGCGCACCTTTCAATGGCGTATATTTCCGCCTGGAAGATGGTGGTGTGTTTTCCCGTAGGTTCCGAGTATCTTATTCTCGGCCCGTATACGCCTATCCCGGTACCCTCCTCCGTTAAGGAGCCATCTGTTTACCAGGAAATCATATGCTGGTCTATCATATACGTTTCCGATATACCTACCCAGTTCCTTTTGTTGCTAAGTTCAGTTATAAATCTTTTGACAAAACTGAACTTTAGTGAGATTGTGTCCCTCGGTATTGCAATGTCAGGATACTGATTCGTAAGAGTATCAATCCTCTTACGGCTCAGGAAGCCCTCATTCCCGATATTTATGTCAGTCATCCGTAGAAGAGCCCTCTTCGCCTGGGTCTGTATGTGTAAGTGAAGAGGTGTTAGTTCAAAGAAAACCTCTATGGATGCTGTTGGACACGTTATGCATACGCATGCCAGTCTTTGTAGCTTGCTGAGCCTCTTGATGGTGGTTAGTTGGCTGGTCTTGTTTACCCAAACAACTGAACCATATGTTATCATAGGTCTCACGATCGCCGTGTAGATCCATCTCAGAATAGTCGAAGTGCAGCCCCAACTTTTCGCTGCTATGGACCTACAGGTCATAAAGACCCTGGTGGCTTTCTTTATCGTTTGCTCCAAATGTCCTTTCCAGAGTAGTTTCTAGTATAACTCCTAGATATTTCACCTCCTTCTGGAACTCTAGCTCTATTCCATCCAGACGGATTGGTCTAAGAGCGTCGTGTTTATATCTTCTAGTGAATGGTACAATGGTGGTCGCCGGGTTTATATTCAGTCCCACCTTTTGTGCACCATTTCTTGGCTAACCTCATCCTAACCTTGGCTAATGTCATCCGCATAACCCTGGACCGTTAGGCCAGCGTTAGTCAGTTCCTGTAACAGGTCATCACCCACGAGGCTTCACAGAAGCGGCTATAGTACTCCTCCCTGTGGACAGCCCCTGGTTTTGTTAGGTTAGGTCACCTGTTCTAGTCTGTATCTCCATCAACCTAGTAGCGAGCATACTGTATATCCAACCTCTTAGAGGGTTTGTCAGGCCCCTTCTGGTTAGAAAATTTTCTATAACTTCGTGAGAGGTACTGTCAGACGCCCCCTCAATATCCACGAAGGCACATAGAGTCATTTCTTCCTCTTCTAGACTTTCCTGCGGCTCACTTGTCAGCTGGTGAAGAGCAGTTTCAGTGGAGCGTTCTGCCCGATATGCATGCTGACAAGTGTGAAGAGGACTGTCTAATAGGACTGTCGTCCTTACATAGTTGTCCACGACCTTCTCTAGAGTTTTCAGTACAAATTAAGTAAGACAAATTGGTCTGAAGGATTTCGGGTGAAGTGGATCCTTCTTCCCTGCCTTCGGTATAAAGACCACCTTTGCCTTTCTCCAGGCGTCTGGTATATAGCCCAGTGCCAGACTGGCTCTAGTTATCTTCAAGAGATGGTGTCTAATAAGACCCATCCCTTTCTGTAGTAGGGCCGGAAAGATGCCATCCGGTCCAGGTGATTTCAGTGGTTTAAAGGTGTTCACCGCCCACTGCACCCTTTCCACCGTGCAAATTTCCTTTGCCACTATCCACTCTCTTTTAGAGATCCAACGTGATGCTTCATCCTGTCCCGCCCCCTCCAAGCAATAGAGTCCGGGAAGTGAGTGTCTAGAAGTAGTTGAACCTTCTCTTCCTCACCCTCGGTAAATTCTTCATTGCTTTTCCTGAGGGTGGTAGAGGACAGACTGTGCCCCTTTGCCATAACCTTGTAGAGTCTAGATGCCTCACAGGTTTGCTCAATGGTCTCGCAGAAATTCCTAAAATTCCTGCACTTGGCTTCCCTGATCTCCTTGTTATAAATGGTCAGTGTGCTCCTGTACTCAGACCAGTTCCCGGTACGTTTAGCCCGGTTGAAGAGCCTGCGAACCTTGCTTCGCAGTGTGCTAAGGTCCTTGCTCCACCAGGGTACGTCCCTGGAGGAAACAATCTTGCTGACTGGGCAGCTGTCCTCATGTGCATCAATAATTGTTTTATTGAAGCAGTTCGGAAAAGTTTCTAGTTCCATGGAGTTCCTGTTGTTGCCCTCCAGCCCCGAATTGGTTGAGTTTAGGCTCAGTGTCTCCTGGTGTAACGCGGCTGCGTTAAATCACTAACGAATTATATTTCTTGGCCCCGCTCTTTTCGCGGGGCACGCAGTAAATCCTCATGCCCAGTAGCCGTAAAAGCGCAACAACATAGTACCAGTACGGACTAACGGAAATTTACGCAGATGACACCAACCCCCTGATATAACCTCCTACCTATCGGCAATGAATATACAGACAGCTTACAGCTTATAATATAACTTTTTATTCAGCAACATAGTCCCCTTTTAGGGAGATACAATCATTCCAACGCTTTTCCAATCTTTCGATACCGCCTTTGTAGAACGATTTTTCTTTGCCTTCAAAATAGGCGTTAGTTTCGGCGATTACTTCATGATTTGAGCCAAATCTCTTACCACGGAGCATCTTTTTGAGGTCTGCGAAGAGCCAGTAGTCGCTGGGGGCCAGATCTGGAGAATACGGGGGATGAGGAAGCAATTCGAAGCCCAATTCATGCATTTTTGCCATCGTTTTCATCGACTTGTGACACGGTGCATTGTCTTGGTGAAACAACACTTTTGTCTTCTGCATATGGGGCCGCTTAATCGCGATTTCTTCTTTCAAACGTTCCAACAACGCTATATAATAGTCGCTATTGATTGTTTTCCCTTTCTCAAGATAGTCGATGAATATTATTCCGTGCACATCCCAAAATACTGACGCCATAACCTTGCCAGCCGATGTTTGTGCCTTTGGACGCTTTGGGCGGCTTTCACCGGTTGCATGCCACTCAGCAGACTGCCGATTTGACTCTGGAGTGAAATGGTGGATCCATGTTTTATCCATTGTGATGTACCGACGCAAAAACTCCGACTTGTTGCGCGTAAACATGTCCAAACAGCTCTTTGAATCATCGATTCGTTGTTGTTTTTGCTCCGGTTTGAGCAAACGCGGCACCCATTTCGAAAACACCTTTTTCATAACTAAATGTTCGTGTATTATGGTGTGTACACTGCCTGCTGATATCTTTAGAATGTCAGCAATCTCCCCCACTTCCACTTTACGGTCGGACATAATGATTTTCAGTGTTTTTTCAACGTTTTCCGGAATAACAGCGTCATTTGGCCGTCCAGTAGATGGAATGTCATCGGTGTCTGTACGACCACGTTTGAATTCGGCATACCAATAACAAATGGTTCTTTTTGATGGAGCAGAGTCCGAATAATGTTTTTCAAGCCATTCCTGGCATTGAACAGTATTTTTTTTCATTAAAAAACAATGATAAATCAGCACACGGAATTGCTTTGAATTCATTTTTTTTGAAAACTCAAAAGTAGTGTCACTTAAAGCACTGTAACTTGTAAACGAATGGTCGGATTTGACAGTAAGCCTAAAAAGGTTCACAATTTCGAAAAAAAATATTGATTTAGTATTAGTGCCGCCATCTCTGTGTCAGTCACACACATTATTGAACGAAGTGTTAGCTACAAGTGATGGAGTGTATTATATATGTTGTGTACTGTATGTTAAGGTGGGTCGCGAAAAAAAATTGGTGTTGTCACCACCTAAAAATAAAATTCAGAGTGTTTAATGACTATTTGGAAAATATTGCGATTCTGAGGTAAGCCAATTGTGAGCGGTTTTGCTTCAAAAATACCTCTAATTATCATGTTAACTCAATAAATTAACAAAAAAAATTTTTACAAAATATGTGCAATCCAAGAACTCCTGAAGGTTTATCTAACCAAAAAAATTATTCGAAAATGTCCAACAACAAAAAAGTTACACCCAAAAATCATGATAATTAGAGGTATTTTTGAAGCAAAACCGCTCACAATTGGCTTACCTCAGAATCGCAATATTTTCCAAATAGTCATTAAACACTCTGAATTTTATTTTTAGGTGGTGACTGAAACGTGATTTTTATTTTGTATGGAGTGCGACCCATCTTACTGTATGTACATATACAAATAAACAGAAAATTTCTAAACATATATGTATATGTAAAAGTGATACGTAACATATAAAGCAATTAATTAAAGAATGCGAATGGGTTTTACGAAACAGTTTTACAAAAAGTAAAATTGTTTGTCAATTTGTATTGCGTTTGATTTTCTTTCAGTTTCTTGTTTAGATATTACTTTCTAAAAAAGATTATATACATTATAAACAAATTTCTTTCATGTGGGAATGTAGAGAGAACGTAAATGGCAGCTATCAAAATAAAAGTACTTAAACAAATAGACGCCGCCTATCATGATAACTTCACTTTTTGTCTATGCTTATGTACATTCGTCTAGCCATTACTTAACAAATCTAAATTTGGTTTCGAGTCTAGTGAGTAATAATATTTTCGCAGCGATAGAAGGCTTGACTCCACAAAGATTTACAAGAAAGAAAAGTTTAAAGATGGTTGGTTTATAAACAGCAACGCCACGGTTTCATTTGAAAAGCGAGGCTGACCGTCGTAATTTATAGTACCAACATTTTGATTTCGGCGTCTGCCTTCTCGGCACAAAATAGTAACATTTTGGAAGTAAAATGATTTTCTATGACAAACCAGCTATTCAAATTTCGCATAAAACTGTCAAGCTAAAGTTCAGTATGGTCATAAGGCTGTCGGAAACTAATCAATGACATTGTTTTCTATGCAGGCGGTACTTTGACTTGAATTTTGACTTCCTCCTTGCACCATACATTTTTCAACTTTCATATGTGTCAAGTGAATTTGCCATATGAGCAATTATAAGCTAGCCGGCCGCGTTTTTTCTTCTGAAAGGGGTTTTTCGGGTTTCTGTAAACAATGTGCTGATTGGTTTTTATATTACTAGTATTATTTAGCTTTGATTTAATTGACTGAGGACGATCATAGTCTTTAACTTTATGTAAATAATGAATGGATACTACTACATACATAATTTCATATGAATTAAGAATATTAAGGTGTTCTAACAATCAAATTTGTTTCTTTTTGCAATTTTAGTTAAAAATAAAAAACACTCATAATCCTGTACGTACAGAAAACGACTTATTTGAAATTAGTAACTTGCCTGTTACTAGTTATATCTGCTACCTTCTTCACATCTAAGGATACATAAAGATAAGGTCAGGATGATGGCATCGGGCGAGTGGGACGTGTGCCGCCTTAATAATGATGAATTTCGAGAGCTGATTCCTCATTTGGAACTTGAAGATCTTTTTATGACGCAATTCAAAAGAGGCGGGAATTGGTGCCAAATGTTCACTTTCATATTTAAACCCCAAAGGCAACTAAATTCATTGAAATGCCAGATATGTCAAGAGAAGCTCACTTTTGACAGTTTCGGAACTCATTTGAAAAAACTTACTCACGGAAATCTTTTAAAGAGTGTGGAGCAGTTCTTTCACCCATTATATACCTACACTAAGAATTGTGAGAAGGTAGCAAAGGGTGAACATGTCTCAAAGGAGGAGCTACAAGATGCTATCGAAAAAGCAAATGCGGAGGCATTAAAAATGGATGATTCCAAGATGTTGACGAGCAAACGGGTTGCTCAACACATACGGGAACAGAGAAGTGATGCAGTTAACGATAATTTTGAGAAGTTATTAGTAGATTTGGTAACGAGGACTGATGTCAAGATGCCTGAAAATATATTGGTTGATGTTAGTCTTCCGTTACTTGATTTATTGAAGTTGGAGTTTAGTACTAAGGAGGGTGAATGGAAACCGGTGTTAACAACTAATCGCCCTCTACCCAATAGTAAATACTTCTGTGCTTTGTGTTCAAAATACTGTGCTGGTATAATAACAGTAAATGCACATACTAAAGGATATTTGCACAAGACTAAGCAGTTGGCTTCCTTGGGAGTGCGGTGTCCTGGGTACGATCACCTAACGAAAAATTGCGGATACCGGTTCGATAAGGAATATTCTTTCACAATCAAGGAAGAAGGAAGATCTCTTTATAAAGATAAAGTTTTAGCTATGCTTAAAGCAAAGCAAGAAAATGGTTCGGATGGTGATTACCAAGGCAATGACATCAAAGTAAAATCAGAATTAAATATTGATGCTGCCACGCGATCTGGGAATTCAACAACGGCAGAATTGATGTCCACAGTTGAGCTCTCGGCAGTTGTTGCTGCCAAGGTTAAAGCTTTAAAACAAGCACAATCGGAATTTGAAGGTCTTATCGGCGTAGAATACGTAGTTAAGATAACGAAGACAGAAAATGATCCAGCACCCATGTACGAGTGTTGCTTGTGTGAAGTAGTGCTCAACGAGAGTCGTATGCAGGGCCATTTAGTAGGATACAATCATCGCCAAAAGTATTGCGATATTCATTATCCCGACACAATAAAAAAATATAAGAATATAATTGGGCATGTTAAATATTTGGACTACTTTAACGCAATGGGTCACATCTTGACAAAAGTAGCTACGGCGATCGAAAACCACCATGGGCGGAGTTTACCATACGCTGTTTCTGCATCAAAGTTTACAGCAAAGCGCGCAGAAATAGTGGCCCTAGTTTATAGTTTTCGAAATGCTTGTCAACAGCACGGGCCGTCTTTTTCAAATGTGATCTCGCCCGAAGCAATAAAAAAAATACTATCCGAAAAAATTCTTTATACACAACCTCCTGCTCAAACGAGGTTGCGAGCAAGATTTCTAACGGTTCCCAGTGGCAAGGTCTATCTGGATCAACGCTGCCACGATCCAAATAAGCGAAGTGAAATACCGGCTGAACGGAAACGTCCGCGTTCAAAATCCCCTAAACAAAGAAATGTGAAATATGATAATGAAAGGGTGCATACTCGATCGCGTTCCTTTTCTCCTAGTACTAAACATTTGAATGAATGTCGATCAAGAAATACAAAAGATATTTGGAAAGTATATCGTGAAGAGGTGTCAGCTGCAGCTAATAAGGTGGAACGTCTGTATGTAGAATATCGCAAAAATCCGGAGAGTCACCCACTCTATGACCAAGAATGGAACAAATTTTGGCGACGCCGCAAGGAGGAGTTGCTGGCGCAGGGAATGGACCATCGGTCCTACAATTATCAGCCGGAGTGGGTACAGTTTTTCCGGCAGCGCTTAGAACAGCTATTTGGAGAGGATTTGTTAGCGTCAAAAGTTGACATTCGTAAGAGTTTAAATATCCCATTGGATGCTGAAGAGGATGGTGAATCTCATAGACATACTTCAAATGTAGTTTATGAGACTTCATCACGAAAAAAAGAACTGTCTGCTCCATTTTTGGATAACTCGGAGCCACAAGTAAAAAGACAATGCGGTAACGCCAATAGTCCAGCTTGGAATGCAGCATACCCGACAGGAGGTTGGTCTGAAGATGGTGCGCAGAAGTTAACGTCGCTTGGAAAACCGTGGGATGCTAAACCTCTTTCCTACTCTGCCGCCCAAGAAAAACCCGTACAGATACCGGCTAAAGATGACAAACCAAATGTTATCCACGTACTCCGCCTTCTAACTGCGTTAGAAGACTATCTTGGCAGCTTGGGAGCCAAGATAATGAATCTTCTCTCAAAAGCCTTGACTTTAGAGAAAAGCTGTATGAATAATCCAGCCAAATTAGAACAAAAGGTTCTTACTTTTGAAAACTGTTCGTTGTTGGAAACTGCTGTTGAAAAACTGAAGGGCTTATTGTATGCCGGACTACTTGACGAAAGTAAGGTGCAGGGTTTCAATCGAGTTATACAGTATACTACAGAAATGTTGAAACATGCCGATCGCATGGGTTGGAGAAATGTTCCGGTTGAGTGCTCGGAGAAACCGAGTAATGGCAATGAATTGCAACAGTTGATTGAAGCAATGCAAAGTGACAGGTCTGGAGCCTCAAGCCAAAAATCTCTTTCAGATACATTAATGGAGTTAATTTCAATTCAAAAACGAAACATTCCCGAAATAACTGCACGAATTACAAATAAACAAATGGAGCAAGAACTGTCCTCCATTCCATACAATCGTCCTCTGGAAGGTTCAAATACACACGCAAATTATAAATCTACTGATCGTTATTTGCAAAGTGTGTCATTGGATACAAAGAAAATTACCCCGAGTAACCAAATGTCTGTTGCATCCATCATTGGTGCAAATATGCAAACGGCTTCTTTTGCAAACAGATACAATTTGAATGTTAAAAGTAATAATAATGATGGGAATAGTAGTAATAGCTTCAACCGTAATGTAAACAGTGTTTACGGAAACACAATTGGAAATCCAACTGCAAACAATAATATGTTTGGAAATATTATGAATCCTAGGCCTGGACTACGTTCCCTCGGTAACCAAGTTGGAAATCATCCACTGGCCAGTTCCCATCAAAATACATTCATGCACGGTGGTGGGGCTAGAGGCAACGTTGGCGGCAAAGGTTTAATAAATAGTCAGATATGGCCACCAACACAACAATATTGAAAAAAATATTTATCCAACTCTTATATGCTTACAAATAAAGGAAGAATAATTCAAAATTCATTGTTATTGCTTTGAAGGCATTTGTACTTATGTTTTAATAAACATTCAGTAGTAAGTCCACATTTAATTAAAATTTCAAAAATACAGGTTTCTGGCTAGTTAGCCAGATGCTTACACAAAAAAAAAACTGCAGGTTGAAGCACGCCAAAGGAAGAGTTTACTACAATCTGCGATGAATACCTAATTAATTTTTATAAAACAGCAGCAGCGATTTAATGTGGTATTCCCTTTCTTATGAATCGCAACTGATGTTATGATTAAAAAAATGCTTTCCGTTTTCCCTTTCAGCTCTAATTCAACAGTTTTATGATCAATTCCTATTTACTTTTTTCGAAACTGTGATTTTTTTGCAGCTTTACAGAGCAAAGGCTCAGAGAACTTACTAAAATGTAAAATACCACGTATAGTATTTACTTAATAAGTAACAAATAATGGATACTAACGAGTTTATGGGTAGTCACAGTTTATAACAAATTATTGTTTGCTCTTCAGATTTAGGAACTGGGTTAGGTTGAATTTCGCACCGATCTAGAAAGTATATGTACATTATTTTTAAAGCAAAACGTTTAATGTGGAATAGTGGCACATAATAATCGGGAATGTTTACCATAAAAAACACTTTCGTCTTCAAAATAACTCGGTACAGACGCAGTGGATAATGCATTTATCGCCGTCCATTCGAATTCAAATGTGGTTGATAAAACGTGACTTAGATATGTTTCTGAAAAAGATTTAGGGTGGAGGGAACATGTTTTTATTGAGCTCAACGACTAAGCATTTCATATTTTAGTTTTCCAATTAAATTGTAAATTTTGCAACCAAGCATTCAAATATCTTCTTCTTTATCTACCATAAAGTTGATAGACTATCCGGTTTTGCAATTTAAGTTAGACAATGCGAAAATAAGATCGTCACATATGTTTACAGAGGAACCGTAAGTGTTATATATAACAACACTTAAAAACTTTTGGGCTAGCCGGGAGAAGCAGCGGCGTCGACGCAAGAGTATAAAATATAAAGCAGCGTCGTTCAAAGCGCAGCCTCAAGCCCCGAACCATAAACGACGGTAGTAAGACGACCCCATCTGTCAAAATAAAGAATCACAAGGTTCTTATGGAGACGATTTTTTTGACTACACGAGCACCACAAACTATTTCGAGTGTGTTTGAGTGCACGGCGGAATAGTACTTCCGTTAATGCTCCGAACACATAGACCACGGGCGTGATACTGCATCTGTCAAAATATAGAATCAGAACAATCGTATGGGAACGGTTATTTGGACTTCAACACGTACACCGAACACAGATATCGCTGCCGCCAAGCTTTGAGCTAGTCTGTATTTCGTTGGCGACAAAACCAAAACGGTTGGTATCACTGCTTAAATTGGCAGCAACATTTACTGCATTTTTCGCAAAAATACATATTATCTGTCATAATCAAAGTCAAAACTTATATTCAGCCCTGTTCCAGAATCCGAATCGGAATCGGATTCGAATCGAAATGAAACCCGATTCCGATTTGAAGAGGTGTTCTGAAATCCGAGCGGAATTGTCACATTCGAAGTTTATTTCGAATCCGATTGTTAGCAAATTAACAAACCTTCAATCAGCTGTTTGCTTTTAATGTTCAAATGAAAAAGGCAATTGTAAAATTTTGTAAGATTTTTTATTTTATTTAATGAGTTGGGTTATTTTATTGGCAGTATTGCTTGAGAACGAGCAGTCCGCCGTTGAAAAAGTAAAGCGCAGAATTTTGCGAGACCACAGCAATCCGATGGAATTGCCAGATTCTTCGTAACTAGTATAGGGTGTTTTTTTTAGAGGTATAGAACTTCGAATTGAAATAAAACACAAGAAAATCGTTTTAATGTCCATCAATTTGGCTTTATTGGAAGGATAATTTTATGCCATTAATGTTTAAATATGATTTCGGGCATGTGGCCGCCGCGGCTGGCTCGAATAGAGCCAATTCTACAGGTCCAATTTTCAACCACTTGGACAAAGCTCCAATTGCTGTGCACGGTGGCGAATCGATTCATTCGGGTCCTCTTCAACATTTTGCTCTACAGCGGCAATTGTTTCTTCGGTGCGCACTGTTCGACGTCTCTGCGGATGCGTATTATCACATAGAGTAAACGTAGTGCGAAAACGACCCATGGTTAACCGAATTAATTGCTCTGATGGACGATGTCGACCATAAAATGGACGGAGCTTGCGGTAAACTTCGCGAACTGAACTATTATTTTCGAAATAAATTTGCACGATTTGCAAGCGTTGTTCTTTTGTCAACCTGTTCATGATGAAATGGCAAACCAAACTGAACATAAATGACATTAGAGTTGCCAGATTTGACCACAAAATGCCAGTTTTATCTCTATTCGAAAAACAAACCTCTAAAAAAACACCCTATACAAGTCATTTCAGTTATGTTCAAAATTTCCTATTTCAGGTTTATTACTCGGTACCGCCTTAACAAAGCAGCATTCAACATGATCTTGACCGAAGTGAGATCTTTTCTTCGGCAATGCTCCATTCCGCCAGAATTGAAATTGGCGACGGCTTTGCAATTTCTTACCGAAGGAGGCTATCAACGATCGGTAGAAAAGGCAACCGCATTTTCCATTTCGAAAAGTGTGTGCTTCTTAAAAGGTCCACCGCTGGTCGCTAAAGCTTCTCTTCTATTATGCGCCAGCTTCCTTCTTACTTCACTTTTCCAATCAACTCAGGTCTATGATTGAAGAAAAGTTTACAAAATGGATTTCATTTACTTTACTTTTAATTTACGGGGTGGAACGTTACACTTTTTATTGGTGGTCCTTGCCCGTTCAGCGACTGCGTTAAATGCTTCCATTTATTTTCAAACTCGACTTTGTCGCCTTTGCAGAAACCTTTTGCGACGTCCGCATTCTCCTCCATAAAATCCAAGAGGATTTTGCTCTGGTCAGCAGTCTTATGCTTTCCCGTGATTAAAAATGAATTTATTAGTTTTATTTAACACGATGTTTCATTTATTTGCTTATATTTTCGTTATTTGTTTTCGTTTTGCTGCTTTCCGATTTCAATTCCACCAGCTTTTTGTTTAGCGGATTAGTTTCGACAAAAATTTCCGATAATCGGAATGCAGAACACCAAATTTCTGATCCAAATTCGTTCGACTTAATCGGATTTGAGAACAGGGTTGCATCGGATAATATTTCCGATAATCTGAATGTAGAACACCGACGGTCGGAATCAAATCCATTTCCGATCCGATTCGGATTCTGGAACAGGGCTGATTATTTGCCAATAATAAATGCGGAAAAAGAAAATAAAAAACGTGGAACATCTCATGAAGCCTCTTGACATTAAAAATTCAGACAGCTCTGATATCAATCAGCTGACAACTGTCAGAAATGAAATAAACATTGAGAAATTAAATAAATTTTCATAAATGAAGTAAATTTTCGCAAATATGAAAACGCAGACATTCCTAGATTGGTAAGAAGGAAAGCGGAGTGGTTTTCATGTACTAGAGAGTCTACAAGAAACCAGTCATACGTATACAAGGAAATGGCGGCGATGGGTATAGCTGTGGCTGCCCAGAAATAAATGCAGAATTTGATTTGTCCAAATGAAAATGTAAACAAAAACCAGCTGTTGAAGCTTACTCAGTTTTGGTAAAAACGCTTGACAGTTGTCAAACTTAACAGAACCCTTAAATGCATTTAAGCGCTCATTGGAAAAACAGTATTATTGTGGTCGAAGTAAAATAAAACTAAAACGGTTAATTTTGTACACCGTTATACGTACATTTTTTTGCCGTTCTGGAATGTTGGAAAGCGTAAAAACAGCTCGTTCATGAATTGAACCGTGTTACCTGCCAGACCGTTCAATTCCGGTGAGTTGTAAAAATAAAGCCCAATTTTTTACCGAAACATTTTGTTGAGCGATAAAGCTTATTTCTGGTTAATGAACATTTTAGCATTTCGTTATTGAGCAACACAAGGCTATACAAAACTGCTAATGCATCCAGCAAAATGCAGAATCATCGGTCAGTATTTCTTCAAAGGTAACGTTGATCACACCGTCAGTGGCCATGCCACTCAGCACCTGGAGAAATTTATATATCCGAAATAGATCTGTTAAAAAATTTGCCTAAAGTTTCACATCATTGTCTTGAACGCCTTAATCGTGCGGTTTTCGTTTTGCAACTTCACAAAACCTTACCTCTTTATTGAAAAAACTACACGTTTTATTAGCGAGATACTACTCTGTTCAAAATGGTCAATATTGACATGAAATTTTTAGAAAGTAAAAATACCTATATATCCTTCCTGCACCAGCGCAATGCCTCGCTTATATAGGGGTATCTCCTACGCGTTGGCTCGTTTAATAAAAAAAGAAACACAAATTGCGTTAGACCATTTATCGAATTAAATAAAAAATGCATACACTCTAGTAAGTAATACTGGATCAATTGATCTGAAAGTTTGACACAATGGATGGTATGCCCAGGCAAGGGCCTGTTGTTTTTACGGAAAAAGGGCGTGGCATCGCCCATACATCTCAAATCTATAATATTGAATAACATCAGGATTATAAGTCGCATTGAATTTGGTTTATCATCGTCCCATAGATCTGTCGTTCCACTGCTGAAATTTAATGGGCGCTGGACCAGGGACGTGGCAATGTTTTGATGACAACTTTGGTGGAACTATAATTCTCGCATAGCACTCGGGACGAATTTACAATTTGGTAGTTGGATTTCGAGTTGATCGATACTATTATAAGGAGTGAACCAGAAAAATTTTAGAATTTTTCAGGACACATTAAAAAAAAAGTAATAGTCTGATTTTACTATATTAAACTGCAGTTTATTATACATTTCTTAGCGTTCTTAGTTAGATACTGGACAGTACGTTCGGAGACTATTGTATAGGCTTGCTTCCATCGATTTCAGAACTGTACATCATTTTTGCAAACTTTGTTTGTTTTTCTTAAGGTTTGCTTCATTACAGCCCAATATCCTTCAATAGGCCGAAGTTTCAGGCAGTTGGGACCACCGTGACACAATTTCTTTCATACCACCCCATAGTTGACCTGGAGTAGTGGCTTGTTGCTTGGTCTGGCCAAAACAAAATTGTTCCTTTGAAAATGGTATAACACGTTTTTGCAGGCATTCTTCTATATAAATTCTAGAGTTAATTGTTCCTGTCGTAATGAACGCCTTGCTCCGTAGACCGCAGGAGCAAATAGCTTACCAAACCATGAAGCGTTTTGGAAATTTGGACTATTTCACTTCGGCATATTTTCTTTGTGTTCCATTCTTATTGTTTGCAGTGAAATAGGCATTCCCAGGCTGCTGCTTGAAGTCCGCCTTACAGTAGGTTTCAACATCGAGAATCACGCAATCGAACTTGGTTATGTAATTGTCGCACAGCTTTCTAGTCCGCGTCTTCGCTATTTTTTCTTTTGCTTCCGACCGGTCAGGCACTATCTGCTATTCGTAGGTCCTTATTCCTTAACTTCGCTTATATCGCATCTCAGTTGATTGCGATGTGCCTGATGCAGCTGCAACATCTCAAGTCGACCTCGTGGGGTTATTCCAATATGTGCTGACAACCATCTTCAGCATTTCTGGGTTACTTGGACCCGTTTTTCTGCCTAATTCTTCGGCTCTGTAGATTAAGTTTCCCACGTTTTAGTTGTTTATAACATTATAAACCATCGCTACGTTCGCTTGGCTTTCCCTTGCAATGCTTAGTCTAGACTGCGCTTTATCAGTCCAGTAATGTCCAGTATTAATTTGTGGCAGCACTTTTGCGGGCTGGACATGTTGACTAAAGTAGATCCAAGATGTACTTGACTAATATAGCAAGAAACTGCAATATTTATAGATACTTCACTCGCAAATATCAGCTTCCAAACTCTTGGTATTTTCGTATGCTGGATGCGTGAAAATTTTAATTTTTCTGGTTCACTCAATATAAAAAAATATTATAAATCCAATGTGACGTGGTTTTTTTGAGCTTTAATCCCGCAAAAATCACTGAATACATTTACAAGAAATAAGTAAAAAACGATTTCTAATGTGCGAAAATAGTATAGGCTACATAACTAAAATCGGCCACAGCGATCTTACGCGCCCACTCAACTAGAAACACAAAGCTAAATCTGTGTAAATTGATATTGATATTAAGTGATTCTGTGTTTCATTGGGAAACCTTTAAAAAAATGACCACACCCACCGGCTCACCTCTGCCATGATCAACATATTAATATAATGGTATACTTTTGTAAGATGATATGGGTGTTATACTATTCAGCATTTCAATAAGGTAAGCATACGATGTTCATTGCCCACGCGCGCTATAGGGAACACAATTTCTAATAGAACATTACATCTACAAGAAGACGCGATAAAATCGAGTAGTGCAGGAACAGGAACGCCGGCCGAAATTTTTCCAGGAAGCCAATCGTCTCACTGAAGGTTTTAAGTCCGGGGCATCTTCCTACAGGGTCGAAAAGGGGATCTGGTTACAGATGCGTAGGGTGTACTGAAGTGGAAGGAACACTTCACCTAATCGCTCGCAGGCGACAATATCGTCAATGGTAAAGTTGGGCAACCGGCACCAAACGATGACGCCGGTGTGAGCGTGCCACCGTCCAGCTATGGCGAGGTCTGGGTCGCTATCCAAGATGAAAGATTGAAATCACTCACCAAGGCGCTTATTGGGCCTTATAAGTGCGGCTTTAGACCTGGTAAGTTTACCATCGAGAAGACCCACGAGAGTCAAATCGGTACTCACCATCTCTTTATCGATTACCCATATATACCGCATTATCTGAACTTGGTATCCGTGCGCAGCTCCGCCAAGGGTGGAAGTGACCTCTCCGACCCATTTGATACCGTTGGAGGCTTCAGACAGAGCGATTCTTTGTCATGCGACCTCTTTAACTTCACCATGGAGAGAGTTCTGCACAAGGCCGGTGTGCATCGTAATGGCACGATCTTCAACAAAAGTTTCCAGCTCCTTGCCTACGTTGATGTCATTGCCGTCATCGGGCGTAACAAGTTATATCTCCGCTGCCTTTGCGGCATTCGAAAGAGAATCTGCCAAAGTTGCTTTGGTGGGCAAGACGAAGTATATGCTGTGACAGGTGTACTTTCTAAGTTGTCAAGGAATTCGTTTACCTTGGCAACGCCATAAACAGCAACAATGACGTCAGCCTGGAGATACAGCGAAAGATATCTTTAGCCAATAGGTGCTACTACGGTCTCGGTAGCAACGTAGTAGCAGAGACTCTACAGAACGTTTATAGTGTCCATGCTCCTCTGTGGCGTAGAACACAGACACTGTCGTGTAACGACACAGCGGCCTTTGGGGTGTTCGCACAATATTCGGCCGTGTTCGTATCGGTGACGACTATCGTAAAAGAACAACCAACGAGCTGTATGAGTTGTATAAAGACATGGGCGTAGCGCAGCGAATTAACATCCAGCAGCTACGACGATTAACCTCCGGCGAAAAAGGTGTTGCATGGCGGCGGCGAAGAGGAAGCCCGTGCCGTGAAACATTCATTCAGAAAAAGTTAAATACTTTCTTCTTCATCTGTTTGAACTAGTACATCTTTTTTCATTTCATAAATTTTTAAATCTAAATATTCATGACTAGCAGCGCTCCGCGGCTTTGCACGCAAGTTTGAAGTCAATGGGGCCAATTAATCAAGTTCTTCTGAACCCTTTTTTGATGCCGTCAGATTTTAATGAAAAAATACTTACCTATTTATAATTCGAAGTGCTTTCACCACATTTTAAGTCAATTAGCGCATTAAGTCGTGTTTTCCCATACAAACTATTAAACAATCGTTGACCCCATTAGATTTAAATTGTCAAAAAGTGAAAAACACATGTAGAATGAAGTGCATAGGCCCATTCATTCATTTTTTACAGTTTCTCCATTTAAACTTTTAACCCGTTGTTGGCCCCGTATTTTTATTTTCGGAAAAATAGAAAATACGTATCGAATTATTTCTCACTAAGAGTATTTTCACCAAGTTTGAAGTCAAAAGGCGTAAAAAAAATCATATTTCTTCATACAAATTTTAACCCTTGGTTCAGCCCTTTATGTTTTGAAGTGTCAAATTATTTTTGATTTCAAGTGTTGTACCCAACTTTCGAGTCAATAGGCCAATCGGTTCATGGTTTTTTCGTAGTCTTTTCGTGTACGAACCTTAACCCGTGGTTGACCCCGTTAGATTTTCGAAAAAATAAAAATGTGTCGAATTATTTTTGATTTCGAGTATTTTTACCAAGTTTGAAATCAATAGGCCTATTATATCAAGTTCCTTCATACAAGACCTTAACCCATGTTTTGCTCCTTAAGACCCCGAATTTAAAAAAATTCCGCTTCCGGTTTGTTTTTCAAGATGTACCTATAGTTCAAATTTCTTGTTTGTAGTTTCAGCGGTTTGGGCTGGGCGATGATGAATCAGTCAATCAGTCAGGACAAACAATTATATGTACTATAGATTCACTATTCAAATGCTCTCATTTCTAAGATTTATTTAGAACAGGTAGTTTTTTAAAGAGTTCAATCTCTAAAATTTGACATAATTCTTCAATAAAGTTAAAAACTTTTTGCAGCTTGAGCAATTTTATCGTTACGCATAGTTAGCCGTAGGCACAAAAAAATTAAGGAAAAATTTGATGTGGACATACGATAAAATTGTTTTTCACAAACTTCGTAACGGTTCATTGTAGAGATGTGAGCTTTAAGGGGCAGACCACTAATTTACAGTGCTATTATCGGTAAAAAAGGCATTGTTACACATCGATATGTGATACATTGTCTTCAAAGGAGAAACTTCAAAAAAGGGTTTAACATGTCACCCCACCACAACATAATCCATAGATTTCCCTTGCAAAAATTTATCAAACACAAAAAAAAGTAACCAAGTAATCAACCACAAACAAATTATCCTATTTTAGTTAAAATTAACCAACTGTGCGCAAAATACAGTGCGTTTCATAATTATAAGACACTTTACAAATTTTACTTTGTGAACATATAAAAATCTTGGTAAGCCCATTGTGTAAGTTCCCTGTATCCAGGTCCAATCATCACGTAATCCTATCTTTAAAGTACCGTTTATTTGTTGGAAGTTGGCGATGCCAGAATAGTACCGTTAACTTTATGTCGTTCATTCGAATTTTTGCTAAATTTTTGTCGTTTCATAATTATAAGACATCAGTACGAAAATAGCATTTGACAGGAGTGGATCAAATAATAATATTTATTTTTATTACATCTGCTATCTAATTGATTATTTACAATAATGCCGCGCGGAATTGCGTTGTTTGTTGAAGAAAGGGGTAAAATTTTGACATACAACATTCTTTAAGTGAAATTTCGAAAAAGATCAACAGAAGTCGATGTGTAATCCGAAATTTTTTGAAAGATCCTAAAAATTATAATCAACTAAAACGCTCTGGTAGAAAACAGGTACTGTCAAGCCGCGAGCAGAGGCTCATTTTAAAAAATGCATCAAATTCGACTGCATCATGCACCCAGTTAGCTGCATTACTGCATACCAAAGTTTCAAAAGCTACAGTCAGGCGCACGCTGAGGCGCTGCCCGCACATTGCACAAGCAAAAATGATGAAGGCACCTAAACTTTTGCCTCGCCACGTTCAGGCACGACTGCAATTTGCTGAGGAAAACATGAATACTAACTGGGACATGGTAAGACATAACTTTAAAGATGTAATGAGCGATGTCCAATCGAATTTTTTTTAAAAGGTTATATTTTCGGACGAAAAAAATGGAACCTCGACGGTCCTGATGGTTACCATTCCTATTGGAGGATTCTGCGCAAGGAACCCTTGGTTTTTTCAAGACGAAATTTTGGCGGCGGTTCTGTGATGGTGTGGGGTGCATTCACATCAAATAGCACACTCGATATACAGTTCACAACTTCATGAATGAATAGCAGCGAGTACATACGAGTACTGGAAAATAGTCTTTTGCCATTTCTTGAGGCAAACAGAGAAAAACCATACATTTTTCAACAAGATAATGCTCGTATTCACGTAAGCAACGAAACCAAGCGCTATCTAACTCAATGTTCCGTTGAAGTTTTGAATTGGCCGGCTTGTTCTCCGGATCTAAATCCTATAGAAAATATTTGGGGAATATTGGTAAAGAAAGTATACGCTAATAATCGGCAGTTTAACAGTACTGTCGAGTTACAATCTGCCATAGTGTCTGAATGGGCTAATCTCGAAGTTGGCTTATTAAACACGTTCGCCCGATCAATGCAAAAAAGGCTGTTTGCTGTTGCGAAAGCTGGTGGAGGTTCTACAAAATATTAATAATGTTTCTTGTATTTAAATTTTTACTTACAATCGTTTTTTTTTTAATTTTACTTAAAAAAATCAAAAGTGTCTTATAACTATGAAACGGTCGAAAACCATTTTTGTACACAAAATTTTTTTTCATTGAATAAATTGCTATTTTAAGTTTAAAAAGTAGTTTTGTTTGTGTTGTAGGTCATTTGTGTAAAATTTCAGATTCCCAATAGTATTTTTTGTGAAAATATATACAAAAATGTAAGTGTCTTATAATTATGAAACGCACTGTATAATGGATACCCGCAACGTTGTTATTTTCGGCAGCAAGCCAGCTGGGCTTTACTCGTGCAACACCACAGCTGAAATAATATTTGTCTTTCGATTATTGGCGAATGGGCATCCTGATTGTTAAAATGGCCGCAGCATTTGCTACACATTGGCATTTGTTTTAAATGGATTTTAGACCTTAAGATTTGTGTTTAGGAGCTTAAAAATATGATTGAACGTTGCTGCCGTTGTCATTATAATCACGTAGTTGATTACATAGCTACTGTCGAAGCCGGCGCTACCTTGAAGTTGTGTGGCCGTGACGCGCCGTCTTAAATGTGTTCGGGTCATAAGATTTGCATTCTTAACCTTTACTCTGTGCATGGGGTTTACAGAGTCCCATAGATACAGAAAATATAAATTTGTGAGGGTACTTTTTCTGAACAATATATTAGTACCTATATCATTAGATAGCTATTAACGAAAGGATTTTAGTAACATAACCAGGACCAGTAACCCACAAACTGTTTGTTGAGCTTTGGGGGAATAAATAACCCCGCTTATTTATACCAATACATTTTGTAAGCAAAATATATCCCAGTTCTAAACAACGACTAGACAGCAAATCAGCTATTTTACTCATTGCCACAAAAAATTGACTGGTTCAAAAATGGGGCATTCAGTTTCCCATTGCACGGGATAAGCGTGTAAGAATCATGCACGGAGGGAGGTTAAATACATTTTTTCGGGATTCGGCGACGTCCTTGAACCGTGTCCGTGTACAGTCTGTCCAGTAGAAGCGTGATCGACCAAATTTTCACTTAGAGTACCGTTATCGAAAAAATTTGAATGCACCTAAGTCGCCTCATCCATGCACTGCAAAAATAGTCAGTCTCGTGATACAATTACAAAGTACACGTTGTTTTAACAATATGTGTTCCTTGTACAAGAAGCGACTTGAAGCCGTATTCCTTTGTTTACACACTAGAAGGCCGTAAATGTCACGTTTGGCTGCAGCAAAATATGTGAAAAAGTCGAAGTCATTCGTAACGAGGTGGAAAAATTATGAAAAAATTAAATGTCGACGATTTGGCTGGATGGGCCTGGAAGAAAAGACTTCCCCAAAACAGGACAAGAAAATGATTGATTTGTTTGCGACGAAGCCGTTAATGGACTTACGAAAGAGGTGTTTGTTTTTCAACATCAAAGAAAACGCCTTTAAATTCCATGTTTTCCTACTTTGAGATCCAATTACAGCTGAATTTAAAACTTTAAAAGAAGGCGTGAGGTGTTGTAAATGCCATAAAGTGAAAAGCATGTCAACCGGTTTATTGGTTTAAAAATGAAAATCGAAAACGTGAAAAAAATCAGGGAAAATCCGAAAAAGTGACACGCCCATTTTTTGCGAAAATTTAAACTAAGTTTTAAAAACGGTTTGCGAATTCGAAAGCGGTTCCTAATTACCCTAGAACTGATGTCAAACCCAGAAAAGCCGAAAATTGTTGCCCTGTGATACCGGAGCTCTTTGAAAAACCGTTTGCTCTCATCATCATCATAACAAAGCCAATTCAGATCGGAATTGGAATAATGTAATATTTACGGATGAATCCTAAATTTGGGCAAATAGTAGCATAAATCGATGTTGGTGTATCGCTAACAACCGATTTCTCCAACAAACTGTTAAAGACTCAATCAAGGTCCATGTTTGGCTCTGTTTCTCAGAGAAAGGATTTGGGCACATTTTCCTTATTATCACCAACTTGAACGCGGTTTTTATGAACAAAATGTATGAAAAAGCTTTATTACCATCAGCTGCGAAGATGTTCGGGAGGAATCTCTTGAATTTTACGAGAAGACAACGACCCCAAACATCGCAGCCGATAGTGTGCTGAGTGGAAACAGCAAAATGGGGTAGAGGTGTTAGCCTAAGCGTATACGGAGACGCAGGTCGCGCAAGCAGCACAGCTCAACGCAGTTCAGTGTTTTGTAAATAATGCAGTATCATATGACAGCGTATACAGCGACACAACCGCGTGTGGCGCAAGGACGAACATGTACAGGCCTGCGTCGCGTTGTAATTGAAATACAGTTTTCTGCGCGCAGTCAACACGTTCTCTTGCGAAAATGGAATCTTTTATTGAAAATAACCATATAGCACGTATATTATATCATATAGAATCTATTTCAAAGTCTGATTCAGACAAAGAACTCATATTGCTGGGTCTATGAAATGAATACGAAACACGTGCGCTGGCTTAGAATAGCCCTCAGCCAAGTCGTATGCGGAGACAGGCCGCACAGCACAGAACAGGGCATCGCAGTACAAATGAAACGGTGTGACCCAGAGAATATATGAACTGAGTATACGAACCTAGTAAAACTCCTGCGTCTCCGTATACGCCTAGGCTCACAGACGCGTAATGCCAACCCGATAGAAAATATGTGCGCAATAGTAAAGCAAAAACTCAGAGGAAAAAGTATATGGACAGCAAATTAGTTATCGAGACAAATTCGGTGGATTTAGAATCGATTGACTCTGCAATTTGCTCAGAACTTAGCACAAAGTATGGGTCGGAGGTGTGAGGCCATAATAGCGAATGGCGGCGACTATACCTGTTATTAAAAATATTGTATACAATTAATATTATAAACGCATAAAATGCAGTTTGTTTAAAACGAATCGGACAAATAGTTACGACGATCACGCTTCTACTGAACATACTGTACCTTGTATGCAACAACGTACCGAGTTGTGGCCTATGGATAGATAGGTAATCTTACGGATGTCAGGTGCTGAAGTCTTGTGCTACTAACATGTTTCTCTCGATTGCTCAACTGGTGGGAAAATATGTACACTCCGGGCCACCAGAATAGGTTGGGTTTCACTTTACAAAAGTGGGCCAGAAAAGAAAACATCTTGATAACAATATATGAGGTAAAACTGTGTTTTGTAAGAACACTACTCATTGTCCTCCAGGAAAAAATGTGAACATATTCGGGTGGCGCGGAGTGTATGTCTATTGCCCACCCATAACTCTGAATATTCAAAGTAGGGAATTTTGAAAAACAAAAAGCGTTACATTTTTAATTGAAAACGCCTCTAAACAGGTAATGGAAATGTCTTTCGTATGAAATAGCAAACAAAGGCGTTTCGACCTGTGACACCTTCATGTTTGAAATAGAAATCGTACGAAGTTTCTTGGAAATTGATTTCACGGTTTTATTATGATTGAAATTCACATTATGTACTACTATTTCATAAAAGCAGAAAAGGCATAAGAAAAATTTACTTTCATAAATTAAAGTACTAAACTAACAGTTATATGAACTTGATTATATACACTTAGGTGCAAAATTGAGTCAATAATATGAAAATTCATAATAATCGCATTTTTGTACCGGTCAATCGCAACATTTTTATGAAATTTTTCGCAAGTCTATTAGATTACACCTTGATTAACCAGGATCCACCATAAAAGATTAAAAATTTGGCACATATATATGCATTTTGTCCAATATTCTAAATTAACACATTGACTCAATTTTGCACCCACATGATTTTAATAAGAAAACTGCAACTTTGTTTTAGTATTTTATCCAATATCCTTTATTTTTTCTTAATTCTTGGGTTCTGTTTGGCATACTTTTATATAATTTGGTTACAAACTCTGGTGGAATGGCGTACCACTCTTCTTCCACTGCAAGCCAGAGATCGATTTGCCCTTTTGGGACAGAAGTCTTTGCTAATTGTCTTTTTAAGTAAGCCCACGGGTTTTCGATCGGTTTTAGGTCTGGGCTTTGGGCGGGCTATTGCATTACACCAAATGGCTGTTCTTTCAACCAATCACGGACGAAACGTGCAGTATATTTGGCGTCATGGTCATGCTGAAAAATATTTCGTACTGTATTTCGCAGCATCATGTCCACTGCCACTGGCAAATTGGTCCCTAAAATGTGGACGTATTGTTCCTTACGCATTATGCCGTCAATTAGCACAATGGGTCCAACGCCATTTGGTGTAATGCAACCCCAGACCATAATTGAGCCGCCTCAATGCTTTACTGTTTGTTGAACATTTGAAGGCTTTACAGGATTTCCGCCTTTGTCCCAGAACCAGGTCCTTCCATCTGTTTGGAATCGGTTAATCTTCATCTCATCCGACCAAATAACCTCTATTTGTAAATGTAATCAGCGCAAAGTTAGTAACGAAGGTACACTGCATTAATACCTGGCTCCAATCAAAATCAGTCTAAAAAATGTGCTTTTCTGCAAACTCGCGTCTTAGTTTTACGTTCTTGGCCGATAGAAGTGGCTTCTTCTTCTTAACCATCGCCTTTAACCCAACTGTATGCAGCATTCTTCGCACACTCCGCACACTTACATCCCCAGTAACGCACCCCACAGCCTCCTTTGCGGTGGATATGTGCCCGGAAAAAATTAAACGGCCAATTTTGCGGCCCTCCTTCTCCGAAATTTTGGGTTTTCTTCCACCATTTTTCTTAAATTGTAAACCTTTTACAATTCGGCAAACGGACGACTGACTTACGCGCGTAAGTTTAGCGATATCTCGACTTGAAAGCCCATTAATGGCTTTTTCAATAATAATTTTTTTAATGCTCGCCGAAATCGCGTTCATTGCACTTTAAGTTTCCGAATCGGATTTATTCAATGGTTGGTTGGTTGGAATGGTTAACATTTTTTTGGTTACAACAACAACATTTTAACCATTAACAGTTAAAAAACAGGTTGCTTAACATATCACTTCATAGAAATTATGTAGGGTGCAAAATTGAGTCAAGGTGTTAATTTAGAATATTGGACAAAATGCATATATATTTGCCAAATTTTTAATCTTTTATGGTGGATCCTGGTTAATTAAGGTATAATCTAATAGACTTGCGAAAAATTGCATCAGAATTTTGCGATTGACCGGTACAAAAATGCGATTATTATGAATTTTCGTATTATTGACTCAATTTTGCACCTAAGTGTATATATTATTAAAAAAGGGAAAACATAAAAATGCTGCACAAGATCCAATTTTATTAGAATCGTGGACTGTATGACAGGCATCGTAAGTCATTTTGTCAAGGGCAATCTCGTGGCTGCAGATGAACTTTGTGTTAATTTTCCCAAGCAGCAGAATGCCGTACCAAGGCATTGATCTGAAGTAATTTCAGTACATTTACTATCGATGTATCCAATAACATCAGGATAGAATGCAGTTTTTTTTAACAAAAAGTGTCCTTTCGCAATATAACGAACATGCCTCTTTTTATTTATTTTGCGCAAAATAAAATAAGAATAGCCATATTCGTGTAGGAGCAATACGTTTCAGAAGTTCACTTTTTGTTTGTGAATAACTGTTTTACGTATTAAGCGTACTAAGCTTACTGCAGATCCACAGCTCTATTGTTAACAGGAAGGATATTTAACGATAATACTTTGATACTTAATACGAGTGCCATTGAGTTGTCTACCTGATATCGAAATCGTGCGAATTGCTTTTTCGTCATCTGAATTCGATCGATTTCCATCACATGCCTAATAGTTATTTGATTATACATACATATGTACATTTTATTGCATTTTTAAATAATATTTTTCCATCCAATTTTAGTTGAGAAAGTGCAAAAGTGAGTTATAGAAAAGGACTCCCAAGAGTTGCTCATCATTGCAGTCGTCTTTTGGAAAAGTTACTCACGGTTAATAAATTGTAAATTATCGCCGATCTTGTATTAAAAGAGCGTTCTATTAGCTTTTTGATACGAAATATTGAAATATCTTACTGAGATGGATGAGAGTGTGGAAAAAGAACGTCTGAGTAATAGTGAATTTGCAGAGTTGATTTCTCATTTACAACTTCAAGATCTTCTTTTAATTGAATACCGAACTGATGATTGGAAGTTTTTGTTTACCGCCAAGGATTCTGCTAAAAAATTATATGGATGCGCAGTGTGTGGTGTGACTCAGAATGGCATAAAGAACTTATATGCCCATATAGATGGCAAAAAACATAAATCCAAAATGCAATCGGTCAAGCAGTTGTACCACCCCGAGTACACTTATGAAAAATCAGGATCGAAATTGGTAGTTGGTTGTCATAACCAAACCCCAAACGTAATTAATAAAAGTACGGAAAAAACAAAACAACTTTCTAATTCTGGATCCAAAAAAGCGTTGTCGAAAAGACCAAATTTGCAAACTGTTTCGCTTGACAAAAAACCAATCGCTTCTAAAACCCAACCCATTAAAAGTAATGCATTGCAACAACCGACAATTATGCCAAGTATTTCAACCGCAGGTACTGATACGGTGGTCGACACAGAGTTTACGGCCTCATCGGAAAATTTGGAAACTACGCACGCCGTACATGTTGATACGGTTGTAAGTACTAATGACCAATCGACGGACACGCTAATTTCTCCCACCAATGCAAAGAAATCGGATGAACCGGAGAAAGCGAAATTACTCAATAATGACGATTCTGTTGTAAAATCGATTGTCTCGGAAGCAACAAATGAACATTTGGATACCTTGCCAGATGTTTGTCTTCAATCCGAGGAACGTGAACTTTTAATAAGAGCTAATTCATCTAAGAAAAATTTATTAAAAGAAACAAAAACCAATTCTAGCAAAATGGTAGAAACGAGTCAATTGAAAACTACTTCAAGTATATCTTGTGTTAATCAAATTACAGATCAAGCTAAAAAAGATGCAGTACCAGGTTTTCAAGGTAACCCACTTGACATGGTTAAAAACCCATTTGCAATCAAGGCGAATAGCAAGGCCGACAAAATGTTAACTGAAGTTATTGTAATCGATGAAGAAGACGACGAAGTCGTTGAAGAAAAAACCATAGAAAATGACAAAAGGACCAATTCCAGCGAAAACTTGAATCAGCCACCTGCTAAAAGGCAAAAGACGTCACCTGAAGCTCCTGATAAAATAGTAAATGCGCAGAAAGTGGCAAGTTCCGTAGGAGAAGAGTCGGTGGGAAACACCACAGAAAAATCGCGTTATCAATCAAATATTATAATTGTACCTACGGTTGACAAAAATAAAAACGGCTCTTCCAATTCTCAGATGAGCAAAAAAGTCCAACCAACGTTTGCAACAAAAACGTTTAGTTGTAAGCTAAGTGATGACAAAATACTGGGACTGATCGGAGTTGAGTATGTAATTAAAATTCTTAAAAGCCCTGGTGACTTAAGTCCGAGGTTTGAATGTGGGTTATGCGAGCTTATTTTGGATGGGTTTGGTATGCAAGGTCACTTGATGGGCTACAATCATCGTCTGAAGTTTTGCGAAAAACACTTTCCGACTGCCATACGACAATACCGACAATATATCGGAAAATTTCCTGAGGAGGATGTTCAGAGAGTTATGTTTCAAATTTTGGAGATGTTGGCTGTGGCTATCGAGCAGCATCATGGCCGAGATTTGCCGTATGAATGCCTTGAGCGTGATTTTAATATCAGTCGTCACGAAATTCTTTCAAAAGTATTTTCAAGTCGTCATGCCTCTGAACAATATGGACCTACTTTTACACATGTAGTAAGTTCAAAAGACGTTGAGCAGCTAATTGCAACAAGGCATGACTTTGTTCCCCAGAAATCTATGAGGAAAACTGTCTATCCCTGTCATTCAGGTTTTGCTTCTCGTCACGAAATTTATAATCCTCAACAGTTCAGCCGACAACATCATTCTGTCCCAGAGTTATATTATCAGCAGCCGACTCCGCAAAGGTACAATTTCAATCAGTGCTACCCAGAAACATCGTTTGCAACGTCATCTTATCCGCCTCCTGTTGGAAACTATGCACCGGTTGATGATGCAACTCATAAACTTATGGTAGACGATTTTCTAAAAGGCAATAACAGAAATTTTCGTTCCGATCTCGAACGTGAAACAGAACGTTATCATCGACCTGGTCCAAGGTCTCGTTTGCCTGTTCAAAGCTCAAAAAGATCAAGGTCTGGTTCATTTTCTAAACTAAGTCATGATGAGAATACGCGTAAATCATTATCTCCGTTGCGGAATAACGATATATGGCAGGCATACCGTCATTTAGTAGATCAAAAAGTTAACGATCTTAACGAACTGTTTGGAATGTATAGAAAAGATCCAGAAATGCATCCTCTGTATAATGAAGAATGGGAAAAGTTTTGGAAGCGGCGTAAAGAAGAACTTATCACTGCAGGATTAGATCATCGCACATATAATTACCAACCCGAATGGGTGCGATTTTTCAATGCCCGTGTAGAGGAATTATATGTTCAAGAATTGGAAAACATAAAAATTGAATCACGAGAGAGACTTTGTTTGCCAATGACAAATGATCATTTAACTGATTCTAAATACCATGTACGCATAACTGAAAATGTACGCATACCTGAAAATGTACGCATAACTGAAAATGTACGCATAACTGAAAATGTAATAAAGGAAACTAGTTCGGTTCAAGATGAAATAAAGCAAAAACCAGAAATCGTATCAGTTTTACGCTTAATGACCGCTTTAGAAGAGTATTTAGGTAGTCTTGGACCTAAGATAATAGAGCTCTTATCAAAAGCGCTACAAGCAGAAAAGTGCAATCCTGATAAAATTAATAAAATTGTGCTGACACCTGAAAACTGCACTTTGCTTGAAACTGCAATGGAAAAATTCAAAGGCCTTTTGATTGCTGGCTTTTTAGAAGGTGCGAAAGAACGAGCGTTAAAAAAAGCTGTTGAAGAAATTCAATTATTATTAGATCATTCTCCCAGAGCGTTCAATTTTGATGAGTATGTACCAAATTCTAGTGTTTCTTTACAAGATAAGTTTTTCAACACAACGTCGGTTCAAAGCAAGCCAGCTGACAAACTTGTTTTAGCACCATCTCAGAAAACCCCTATCAGTAGAACAATTGCACAGACTGATAAAAAGGAATTAGCAGCAAGGTTGGCTGCACTTCTTACCGCCCAAGGCAAATCAGACATTGCTCCGGAACAACTACAACAGATACTTTCATTGTATATGTTAATAGAAAAGAAGAAACAGGAGACCAACTGTGTTGTGGATACACGAATGTTGAATACACCCATTCAAAAGTCTATGGCAGACACATTAACGGGCCTAATAAATTCGACCCACAACAGTAACCAAAATGCACCACCAAATAGAAACATAACCGGTTGTGTCCCTAGTATTGGGCAGTTCTCGGTAAATCAAAGTAATAGAAATCAAGGCGCAGGTAATAATTCTTGGAATTATGTGCAACAGGACTGCAAGACTACTCCAACTACAGCGTATAATTTCCGATTTGGGACTTCGAATCAAGCTCCATATCTAGCACATTCAAACTCCAAAGCATCAGACAATTTAAATTTAATTTCTCCAGGAACAAATTTATACCGTACAAATCGTATTAATCCCGCTCTCGGTGGTAGTGGCAGCTTCTCCAACAGTTTCTCAACTTTAACCAGTGGAAATTTTTTGAACACTACAAGTAACAGCAACATTTATTCAAACATCAGGAATGACGGTCTCATGAACCAACAAGGAAGACCCTCTACCTCCATCCCCCAAAATCAGCAGTACAACAGTAGGGAATCATCAAATATTGCAAGCACATCAGGCCCAAACCGGAACTTTAGTTACGAATCGAATTGTGAAAGAGGAGCCGGCAATTGGAGATAAATTGGCAGGACATTTCACATGTGAATGTCTGAAATTAAAAGAGTTTAATGTACAACATTCTTTATACATCTAAAATATCAAAAATATGTAAATGTTATACATATATTAAGAGTATAACATAAACTAGAAACAAGAAATCGATCTGTATATGTATTAATTACATTATACTTTAATTACAATTATAATGTAATATAACAATAATTAAATCTAATTAACTACTCGCGATGATTCTTTAACATTTAAGTTCTCATATGTATCGCAATGAATTGTTTCCAAAAATTTATTTTAATAAAGCGAGTTTCTTGCATCATGAATTTTAATACTGACGGTTATTTTGAGGATGACGTTGTTTATTTTATTCCGATTTTCAAACGAATGGTACGACTAAGATACCGTGATCTTCTATTTTGCCATTGTAACTATACATTTTGTCCATGCGCGAATTTATATGTACACTTGGGCCCCGTGGCCCAAGTTTAGTCAGTGGGCCCAATAAATCAAATTTCATACAACACTGTATGGGCGGTGCCACTTACAGTTTCAAAATTACGCGGAATAAAATTTAAGAAGTAGATAAAACAAAATTAGATTACGTGCATAATTAGTAGATAAAATAAAATTTACCGGTAGAATGACACATGTATGGCACGACGGTATAAAACATTTCAATGCTATCCGACTTATTATTCCGGAGCTATTCCACATTTAAAATACATACAACTTAAGTATGGGCGGTGCTATGTCTCCTCGTTCAATACCCACCCCCTCGCCCTATCGAAGGGCACGTCTTAATCGTAAGTCAGTGCCAACTGTCATTGATGTGTGGCCTGTAGTTTCAAAGTTAATCGAAATATTTTGGTCCTTTGAAATGTGTTACGCCCCTGGTCCAACGTCCATGAAATGTAACCAGTGAAACGACACACCTAAACGGTGGCCCTGTACCAATTTCAATGCTATCCGACCTATGGTTCCGAAGATATTTCATATTGAAATGTAGGCAGTGTGGGAGGTGCCACGCCCACCTGTCGTGTAGTATTCTCATTATGTGGTTTACCGAGATTTAGTCAAGACGAAAATTCCGTGAAAGATTCAGCTAGTTTTTGAGTTTTAGTGTCGTGTAACCAACAAACACGACATTAATTACACAGCACAACAAAAAAATACTTTTTTTCTGTTACATGGAGTTTTTCTACTGTTTCTTACTAATTTGGGTGCGCTGATTTCGAATCTATCCTTAGATTTTTTTTCTAGCAGCTCTAGTTAGTGACATATAGGTACCGTGTCATTTTTTCAGTTTTTCCTCTACTTTTTCCATCTTTTTTATCGGAATTTCTAAACCAAAAAACCGTTTGACATGATTTTCACCTCGTTGCATTAACAACACCGCACGGCTTCTTTTTCGATTGTCACAAAACAACTTGAGTTTCTGTTTTATATTCATATTTTATTATTTTTACTTTAATTTGTTTATTGTTATTTTACTTTTCTTTTGCACGTCGGGCAAGACAATCTATTCGCGCCGCGCGTCGGTAGGCAACTGCTGACCTCTTCCCTTTTGCTTTCGTTTTCTTCGCCGCTCGGGTCAAGGTGGCGTTGTTTTGGCGTGACACGATGTAATTTATTTTTATAAGTTTTAAAATTCGGCGGTAATTGGACCTCAAAGTCGAAAAATATGGAATTTTAAAGCGTTTTCTTTGATGGTCAAAAACATACACATTTTTGTAAATCAATTAACAAGTTAGGTGTATAATGAAAGGCGACACATCAAGCAATATAACACAGCCAAATTATTTGGCGGAATACATATTTGCATCGAAATAATTACAAAAATGTACCATAGTAATTTTCATCACTTTTCATACTTTTTCCTTAAAACATCAACGGCCTCAAAATATGCTCTTTTATGTGTTCCATTTATAGTCTGAAAAACAAGCAAAAAACAAAAAATAAATTTGAATTTCTCAAAAGAAACAAAAATGTAAAATGTTGCATATTTTGAGGCCCCTAATTTTTCATAAAAAAGTTTGAAAAGTAATGAAAATGGCTATGGTACATTTTTGCTAATATTTCGATGCGAATGTGTGTTCCGCCAAATCATTGTTCAATTTTCGCCATCAGAAAAAACGCCTTGAAATTCAATATTTTCCTACCTTGAAACCTTATTACAACGCCAATTTAGAACGCATGAAATTGATTAATGTCAGAAAAGATGGCATGAGATGTTGTTAGTGCAACTATACAAAAATCATGTCGATAGGATTAATGGTTCTGAAATTACAGTCGAAAACGAGAAAAAAGCTGAGGAAAATTCGAAAAAGTGACACGCTCATTTTTTGCGAAAACTAGAGCTGTTACATAAAAAGGAATATGGTTTTGAAAACATCGTGAAAAAACGAATTAGATTTATGTAAAAAACTCCATGCAACAGACATGCTATTGTGCAGTGTTATTACAATGCAAGCTCGGTATTCGCGACTACCCATTATCGCGACGGCTTAATTTTTAACATTGTAGGTTCTATAATCGCGACAGTTTACGAAAAACGGGGTTCCATTTTTGCGACTTTTATCTGTTTTTTTAATTTTATTACAATGTCCATAACCAAAAAAGGAAAATCCTCGTCTTTAGGTATATTAACCTTTTTGGATTTTTAAGCCGACAACAGCACTATATGAACTACGTGATTCAGTTGTTATTTTAAAAAATAATTTGCCAAAAAAACTCTTTGCAACTCAAAATCTCCAATGTCTTTTAAAATATTTAAAATGTTATATCAATAAAAACAATCCTAATTTTAAGAATTACATACAATTTTTCAATTAAGCTTTGGGTTCTGTTATAGTGAAAATTCGGTTTTTGCGACAGGTCTGGTTTTTAATTAGTCGCGAAAATCGAGCTTGCACTGTATATAAAGGGTGTTTTTTAAGAGCTTGAGAACAATTTTGGAGTACTTTTTCCAATAAACCGTATGGCGTCAATGGTGGCTTGAATATTGGCTTCCAATGCTTCAAGAGTTGCTGGTCGGCATAAACCAATGACTTAACACAGCCCCATAAAAATTAATCCAGAGGCGTTAAATCGCACGAAAGAGGGGGCAGTAAACAGGACCACTTCTGGAAAAAAAGTTGTCACCAAACTGATTTCGCAATAAATCGATTGCTAAGCGCGCTGTATGGCAAGTTGAGCCGTCTTGGAAACAAAAATTCAGTCAGCATGGCTCGATAGCACTCGCCCATCACCGCAACGGCAGCTCCTTCCTCATTTCGAAAGAAATAAGGACCGATGATGCCGCCAGCGTGTAAACCGCACCAAACAGTAAATTTTAATGGATGTAATGGTGATTCGTTGCTTGAGGATTGTTTTCGCTCCATATACGGCAATTTTGCTTAAGCAATAAGCATTTAACCAGAAATGAGCTTCAACACTAAACACAATTCTTCGATAAAAATGCTCATCTTCGACCAGTTTCCAATGAGCCCAATCAGCAAAAATGCTACGCAAACGATGGTCATTTGGCTTCAATTATTAAACGAGCTGTATTCTTTAATCACGTGAGCGAAGATCCTTACGTAAAATATTCCACGTACTCGAAGGACCAAGGCCAACAAGTTGAGAACGACGTCGAATCGACATTTCGGAGTCTTCTTCAACACTTCGCGCTACAGCAGCAAAATGGTTCGTTTTTATCGAAAGTTCGCTTTAAAGGGTTTCGTAATAAGTGAAAACATAAACGCGTTCTTTTGAAATTGAATCGTTTTAGGCGGAACTTTGTTTTAAACGAGTTCGTTATAAACGAAAAATACAATATTTAATAAAATAGTTGTATAAAATAGTATGCGTCGTTCCCAAAGCTCAACACATGTTGTACACTACATCAAAACCCTTGAAATATTGGTCTTATTATAATACAATAATATCGCAACCTGTACAACCAATCTGTACAGCTGGAACCCGCAAGGGATTAGAAGTCGCGGTCGACCAAAAAACACCTGAAGAAGGTCGGCCCTACGCGAACTAGCCACTGTCAATACCACATGGGACGACGCAAAAAGAACAACCCAGAATCGTGTATGATGGAAGAGTCTTGTTGAGGCCCTATGCTCCATTGAGGAGTTAACAAGGAATAAAAACAAAAAAACAACCAATCGTTTTCACCCTTTGGTCATCAGTGGAGGCGAATAACCGTAGAACGACCAAGTCTAGGCGGTCACCACGACTGAACTTTGCCCTTCCTGGTGAAAAGCAAAAGTGCATTATATGTCTTATATATGCATTGGGAATAAACACAGAGACGTGGTTACTCTTGTTACTTTTATTACAGAATAAATAGTACAAAGAAGGCGTACCTGAAATAATTTTGCGCTTTTATTTCTGGCATGGTCGGGAATTTTTTAGGAAGTGAGCCCCGCTGTTCTCAGGTTATTCCCAGACGAACCCTATGGAAGATTAATCCCCATTTATTTTCCCTCCTGAATGTTTATCCTATACACACCTAATCGCTATATCCAACTCTTAAGGTGGCTGCCATACAAAACTTTAATTTTCAATGGAACTAGCTCCACACTTGTAAATTTAGTAAAGTAAGCGAGGAAACATCGTATCTGATAAACTGCAGACCCGATTTAAATGATTTATTCAACAGTCGTCAAAGTGAAAAAAAATACAAAGTTAATTGAAGTTCAAAAATTTACCACCAGAGGGCATCTGTGAAACTGAAAATATCGCTAATTTGCACTCCAGTCTTCACCGAAAAATGCAAATAACTTGCATTCGCGCACATATGCGCAGCTGAAAATTTTACAGCATAATGTAAATACTTGCCACAACAAAATATCATAAAAATTCGAAAATTATAAAAAGAATTTTTTTTTAATCACCTTTAAAATTTTATTAAGTTCTTTCTTGGTTTCATTTTCTTTATAACGGTACTGCCCAGAGGTGAGAAGAATCAGCGGAATTTTGGTCTAGCCAGACCTAAATTGTATTAAACCAAAGAATATGAAGTAATATAGAACGCGCATCTCATACAAGCAAACGCGTTGTATGGCGGGTACTGCTGGTAGTACCCTCTGTTATTGACAGCAGAACCCTCTGTTACTAACAGCAGAATTCTCTGTTCTCTCTCTTCAGCGTAGCTTGTGAGTAGAAGCAAAGAAAATAAACATACAGAAGGCTTGCTTTTGGTTGCGCTCACTGCAGCGAGTCTGCGTTAGCACATTGCTGCGGCGTGGGATGATTGGAAGATGAAATTGCAAAACGATTTATATTTTCTGGCGGCTGGCTTTTGTTCTTCTTCTATAAGCCTGCACGGCGTCTCTTATTGTTCCTGAATTCACTGCCGACTGTAGTGTGCGCAAAATCATAGAAAAGAAAATATAGCTGGCATGGACCTATATGATCGCTACAGGCAATTAAAAAAATAGATAATAAGTAATCAAAGACAATTTGATAAAGAGGGAATTGGAAAGAAAATAAAACGAATTTTCAGTTCATTTTTTTCGTAGTTTTCCCATATTCTCAAACTTGTAATCAACTATGTGGAAATATAAACAAATATTTTTACTTCGAACTCGCCACGTAAAAATAGTTGCAAACATTTTAAATTAGGATCAACCACCAAATTTTTAAATCAATCAAAGCATTGGCCAGCAAAAAGCCATACATAACAAAGATTCGATTGATGGTGACATGACAGCAATCTGTGCAGTAAAACCAATCGGCAACACAAAAAAGCATGCACACAATAAACGACAACAACAAAAACGTTAGTGAATCCCGAATCATCTTCGTTGAAACGACGATGACGATGCTTTGGTTCGTTGTGTGTTCTCCGCTTGCGCTTCGACGAACAACATCAATAAACATGCATGCAAAAAATGATTGAGCGATCACTACGCCACAACAACCACCATTTCAATATACACGAGCGGAGCCGTTGCGAACAACATTGCTTTTTGCTGTTGTCCTACGTAAATCTAACAGAGAATGTTCCCGCTCACATCATAATAACCGAAAAAACTTTTGTGCCCACATGCGCGTTTTATATTACTTCATATTCTTTGATTAAACTTAAGACAACAGTAAGTCTTAGCGACTTGTGCTGTGAGCGAATCGTGGCAGTTAGAAAAGTTATCTCGTGTCAACGGCAGATGATACCAGCGAATTCCGAGGCGATTGTGTGAGCAAAGGTGTACGAGGACGATCGGACAAGCCGGCTGTGGGTTGTAGAAGCACGGAACCAAAGCCACGTCAACATCATAATGGGACTTATATTGGTGGAACTAAACAACTAAAAAACCAGTCAGAACGCTGAACTCTCTTAATACACCCAGATATATCGTAAAGTCTGTAGCAGTTGTCAATTGTAAGAGTAGCCCTTCAAGTATCGTATTCCATCTCTGGCTCCGTGCTACAATCGGGTAATGAAATTAAAGACCTAGGTGTTTTCTTCGACACAAAACTAAGTTTTGCAAATCATATCAGTTTTATTGTTTCTAAATCTTATGCCATGTGGGGTTTCGTTCGTCGGAATAGTACTGTCTTTTCGGATCCGTATACAACCAAATTACTTTACACAACCTTTGTCAGGTCTAGATTGGAATATGCCGCGCTAATATGGAGACCATATCACGCATCTTCCATAAACCGAATTGAACGGATACAGAAAGTATTCATTCGGTTCGCTTTGCGTTCGCTGAACTTCAGTGATCCCATACCATCCTACAGCTCTCGTTGCCTTCTAATTAACTTAAGGGGGGAAGTACCTCTCGGAGCCGAAAAAAAAGTCCTTTTTTGCGATTCAATTTGTGGAGAAATAAAATGGCGCACATAAAAATTGATATCGTTTATATTTAGAGCAATGTTTAAGGAAAAAAAAACATTTTTTACATTATGAAAAAAAAAAAAATTGAATGACTTATGGTCGATCCCGTAAGACGTGTTGCCGCTGACATTGAAGTTGCCGTACACGATTCTGGCCGCAATTTTCATCTGAAATCATAAAACCAAACATTTTTTTACTCGAGAGGGTTTTTTTTATCGGATAGACTACAATCTTTGCGAAATTCGAATATTAACTATAAAAATCAGTGTTGCAAAGAAAAAACGGCTTTTTTTGCAATAATTTTCGAGTCAAAAATGGTCAAAAAATAATTTTTTTTTTACGCCTGTAGTCTATCCTGTGCAGTTTTTTATGCTCTTTAAAATAAGGGCTGGATGAAGGAAATCGGCCAACAACTTTTTTTGTAATCATGCACGCCAATTTGAAAAACATGGTTTTGAGAAAACGCCGTTTAAAGTTTGCGTCTTGCCGCCAGTCGCGCTCAGCCGCTTCGGCGCCAACCAATATCAAATGGCACAACTTCCACAATTTTGACAATAGGCTTTTGAAATTTTTTGACTGATTTCTCAATGCTTATACCTGTCGATTAAGATAATAAAAAAAAAATCGATTTTTTGAAATTTATTTTCATACTTTCCCCCTTAAAGTCACTACATGCTAGGCGTTCTCTTCTTGCATGCTCCTTTGTAGTCAGAATTGTATGTGGTGCTATTGATTGCCCGGATCTTTTAGCAAGAATCGCATTTAATGTCCCTAAACGGAGTCTGCGGTGGGTGGATACCTTCCATTTAGATGTCCCCAGGACGAATTATGCAAGAAATGCACCTCTATATAGGGCCTTCTCGGAATTAAACAATGTTACCGATTTGGATCTGTCACTTCCGAAGGGTTTGCTGTTGAATAGTTTAAGTAACTTATAGTTTGTAATAATTATTATATCCTATAGTCAGTAAGGACATTTGTTCATTGGCTAAATAATAAATAAAATAAAAAAAATAAAATGGAAGAAGCAAGATAAACGATTTTAACATGGACACCATTCCGCAGGAGAACCAGTTGAGCAGCAAATTGACAACAAAGCAGAAACATAAGGTCACATAAGCGGTAAAAATGTGGACCGCTATAGTGAAGTACAACATCGACACCGGAAGTGCGAGGAACGGCCAAGACGGGAAAAAGTTACACACTTGACCGAAAACATGTGGAAAGAAAAGGTCATAGAGTCCTCGTCAAGGCCTTGGTGCTTGCCAGTCGTGCTAGTCAAGAAAAAGGATTGCAGTGCCCGGTTTTGTTTGGACTATCAACGATACTCTGGATACTTTGTTAGACACACAGTTACCAAGTAGAGCTTGCGGGCAAGGAGAAAACGGCCTTCAGTGTTGGTGATGGTTTGTGGCAGTGTACCGTCATGACATTTGGATTCTGCAACGCTCTAGCAACATTCAAGCGGCTAATAGAATTTGTGCTGAAAAGGCTACATTGGCGGACGTGTCTGGTGTACCTCGATGAATGATGTAAAACACTTCAATAATGGTTCGCCGTTGGATAGCCAAACTGAAAACTGTCTCCATAAAAACAGGCATGCCGTTTATGTTGCTTACCAAAAAAACAAAAATGCATATTTTGAGGCTCTTATTTTTTTTTGGGAAAAGTATGAAAAATTACGGTAGTACATTTTTGCTATTATTTCGATGAGAATGGGAATCACACCAAATAGCACATCCACAAATACCTTTATGGACAAAAATTTCGTCTGCGAACAGATCATGCGTCATTGAAATTACTTCTGAACTTCAAAAATCGGAAAGCCAATTAGCGCGGTGGATCGAGCGGCTACAAAGCTACGACTAGACGTTAGAGCACCGCAACGGTAGCAGTCATGGAAAAGCCGATGCCTTGTCACGACGTCCGTGCAAAACCGAATGCAGGCATTGTTCTCGAGCCGAGCAAAGAGCAGATAGTGGACACCCGGTTAGTAAGCGTCATGCAAGAAGAAGATTGGTCTGCGAAGAGGCGGAAAGGAGCAAGGCCGGATTGGCAGGAGATGGGCGGCGAAGTCCCGATCGCAAAGACTTACTGGGCACAGTGACAGTCTACGGCTGAAGGATAGCTACGTACACCGCGAGTGGAAGAGTGAAAGGGTCGGACCAGCAAGTTCCTAACTGTAGTCCCGAAATGCAGGATCATCGAGGCATACCATAACGACTCCAGTGGAGGCATCTAGGCGTCACCAAAACTGTCGCCAAATAAAAGACGATTCTATTGGGAAGGATGTCAGGAGTCTAGCCGATTGGATTAAAAACTGTGACCGATGTTCGGTTGCGAAAGCGCCGACAAGAAGATCTCGGGTCCGAATGCAGCAGTGTAAAGTGGGAGCACCCTTCGAGCGAATTGCCATGGACGTCGTCGACCATTTCCAGTTAGCACTCAAACAAATATGTGCTGGTGGTAATCGATTATTTTAGCAAATAGCTCGAATTGTATCTTATTCCTAACCAGCAGACCACTACGGTCGCGGAAATGCTGGTAAACAACTGGGTGGCCAGGTTCGGAGTTCCGTTGGAGTTGCACTCGGATCAAGACCGGAATTTCGAATCTGCAGTATTCAAGGAAGTTTGTGAGCTACTGGGAATAAGGAAAACTCGTACCACTCCTTTGCATGCACAGTCCGGCAGTATGGTGGAACGATTTAATCGGACGCTGGAAGAATATCTGCCGAAAGTGGTAGGCGGGAGTCAAAAGGATTGGGTCACGCATATCCCTCTGTTCCTGATAGCGTATAGATTGACCCCGTACGACATGACATCACTCCAGCCCAAACAGTGTTCGGCACAGAGTTGAGGTTGCCTGCTGACTTGAAGTTCGGAGTGGTTAGCACGACGGAAGGAGCTAGAACATTCGCGAAGATGAGTCGCGGTGATATTGGAAATTTTGAGTTCAATTAGAATGTGCGAGAACGATCTGTGCGATAGGCAGATCTCTTAATGGGGCACCCATACAAAATTATTGTTTTTATATAAAAGGTTCCCAGGTTGCCAGATGTGTAAAATGTAAGACCGACACTCATTTATTTACCCTTCCGAATGTTTCTTCCAAATATACGGGGGATATGTAAGGGGGACAAAAATTTATTAAGGAATTGGAATTGAATGCAGTAAGCGAGATAACATCGAATCTCGGAAACTACAGAACCGATTTGAATGATTTATTCAGCGATCGGCAGCATTGTTGGGTACAAAAAATACTAAGGTTCAGAAATTCACCACCAGAGGGTGGTGAACCACCGATTACCGGTTTCACCTTTTGAGGTCAATAATTGGTTATAAGAAACTTCTTACTTTATAACGATCGTATTCCCGTGTATCGTATCTTGATTTCTAACGGTTAATTGCAAATGATAAATATTTTTAGAAGAAAACGATAGCTGTAAATTTTTCTTCTTTTGTCAGTTATGATTATGATAAGAGCTTGACACAAATAACAAATATTTATAAAATGCTAGATAACCCGGTGAACTTTGAACCACCTAAAATGATTCCACTGTAACTTCCATAAAAGATTATTAATCCTTATCAAACGGCCAACTGAGAAACTTCCAACTCTTCGTTGAGATCGTCAACATCACCGTTTAAGCTTCACAGTATTTTCTTTATTCGTCGTTCTCTGGTCATCAGTGCGGAGTTCTCGTGAAAAAGCTTACCGCACATTTGTCTTACCCCAACGACGTACCTTAGTTCATTTTCTTCACGATATTATAACGGATACTGTAAACTGACAAGGAATTGTTTTTACAGCCACTCAAATCTGTTGGACTTTCCTTGAGGACCTAGGCTAGGTTAGGTGAAAGAAGGTGAGTGTGCTGTTTCCACTTTCACTCGGAGGCCCTGTTGGGCCCATTGTGATTACCTTCATTTTTAATACACCGGTGCCTTTACCTATCTGTTCGGTTCCCTGTAGATCCAGACAGGATCTTTTGGGAACCATTTAATCTTCGTGAGGAAATTGTGTAGATCAGTGAACTGTGCATCCGATTCCACTGCTTCTTCAACTCCACAGCTTCTGCATAGATCGTCGGTCGCCAGACGCCATTTGCATAACAGTACGCCAATGACGCAGTGTCCTGTGATTACCCCCGCGATTATGCGCATCGCATGCTTGTCGAGGAGCAGCAAGCTCTTAGTTCTTCTCCTGTTCAGCGCTGGCTCTTGGTTAACCAGGCTCTTTTTGTAGCTTGAATGAGCCACGCTCCCATTTGCGCCCGCTGTGGCAGAGAGCGGCGGTAGCAACGTGTCGACCGCCTCACTGGCAGTCATCGCTGACCCTGCGCGAGCCAGTTCGTCCGCATATTTGTTCCCTTCGATATTGCTATGTCCGGGAACCCATCGCAGACTTACCCTGCAGTGCCTTATGCTGTCCAGTGCGCTTCGGCAGTCCAGCACTACCTTTGACTTGACCACAGCGGATTAAATTGCTTTTAAAGCAGCTTAGCTGTCCACACAAATGACGGCCTCACTAAATGTGGAGTTTTTGATATGATCGGCTGCTTTGATGACGGCAAAAACCTCCGATTGAAAAACGCTGCAGTAGTCCGGCAGCCTGTATGACCGGTGAACCTGCTGCTTTCTACAATAAACACCGGCACCAGTTCCCTCCTCTGTCTTCGAGCCGTCCGTAAAGTAGAAAGCGGACGCATCATTAACTTCGGGCTCTTGGCAGTAATCCCTGGAGGGATACTCGATAGGTATCTTCCAGTCGAAGTCGTTTCGCTTTACCAGGTAATCAGTGACCTTGTCAAGAAGGGAAGGCCTTGTGTGATATCGCTTATTGCAAGGGCGTTCAGTACGCTGGGGCATCCATTGGTAGCCTATTTCAGCTGGGTAGACTCCTTCAGTTTGAGTATTGTCTTTGCTGCACTAGCCTTAATGAACAGTCTCACCGAAGAAAGGTGTAGAAACGCTACCAAGGCCATCCACGGAGCGCTTTTCGCTGCACCTGTGATTGCCATGGTAGCAAGTCTTTAAACTTTCTCCATGGCTGGCCACCATACGTCAAAACCGTAGGTAATGATGTGTCTCACTATCGCCGTGTACATCCAGTGGATTATATACGGCTTTAGTCTCCACTTTTTACCGAAGGATCTCTTGCAGGCATACAGCGGATTTAGTCCTTTTTTCATTCTTTCCTCAATGCTCTGCTTCCACGAAAGTTTTGAGTCCAAAATGATGCCCATATACTTGGCCTCCCTGGACAGTTTCAGGGGGTGCCCATCAATACAGGGAAGAACAAAGTACTTGCTTGGTCTTCTTCTTGAACAGGACTAGTTCGGTCTTTTCAGGATTTATCCCTAGACCGTCCTTCGCCCACGCATATAATACAGCCAATGAGGATTCCATCAGTTCACTGATAGTTGGCAGGCATTTGCCCTGGATCATGACCACGATGTCGTCCGCATAGGCTACTACTCTAGTGCGTCTTTCAAAGACTTTCAGAATCTCATCCACAACCAATAGCCACAAAAGAGTAGATAGCACTCCTCCCTGAGGTGTTCCTCTTGTGGCTCTCCTTCTGATGGAAGCCGGTCCCATCCTATCCTGTCACGCAGCATAGTTTCAATCCAGTCGATAATAAACCTTTTCACCCAGTGTGCGTTAAGCGCTCTTGTTATAGCCTCAGTGGTGACATTGTTGAAAAATCCCTCTATGTCGAAGAAGGCTGCCATTGTGTACTCCTTCAAGGCCAAATAACTCTATGGTACTAACTACACTGTGAAGTGCGCTGTCGGCCGACCTCCCTTAGAGCTGCAGAGCTCAGAAGCTAGTTCCTGATAGTCTCGTATGTGTCTATCGAGTAGCCTTTCCAGCGTTTTTAATAAGAATGAGGAGAGGCTAATTGGTCTGTAATCTTTAGCCGCTCTGTGGCTTGGTTTCCCTCCCTTTCGTATAAAAACGACTTTGACCTCCCTCCATTTTTTTGGAACTACATTCCCTAGTAAGCATCCCCTGAGGATTCTCACAAGGGGCTGAAGAATACAGTGTCCAGCCTGGTGCAACATCGCTGGGATGATGCCATCAGGCCCTGCGAACTTGTAGGGTCGAACCAATATAGCCAATTCGACCTTTTTTGCAACATTTCCTGGTAGTGTCGTAGTTTCGAGTTGATCTGTGGGGTTATCAGAGTCAGCAAAAACTTAACACTGGGGAAAAAGTGCCTCCACTAGAGTCACGAGCGATTCTTCACTGGACTCTGTCCAAGTACCGTCAGGCTTGCGGATGCCACTAAGAATGCACTGTTGCTTAGACAAGACCTCCTTAGTCTGGACGATTCGTTGACAGAGTCGGTCGATTCGCAGAAGACTCGCCACGATTCTCTTTTGGCCGCGATTATAGCTTTTTTGAAGGCGTTGAAACTGGATCGATATGCATTCCAGTTTCTTTCCTCCCGCCTACCTTTGCTCTGTTGAACAGCCGTCTGGTTTCCTGTCGAAGTAGTATAAGATTAGAATTCCACCAGCTGTCGCTGTGCTTCTTTTTGCCCGACTTAACGAGCAGGTAAATTTGAAAGCAGTATTCAAAGCCCCCGTTAGAAGTTCAATTGAGCTCTCAATATCGTGTTTGTAAGTGACCAGGCCGAATCGTTTCGACTTTAGTCTCGACTTTACGATGGTAGAGAATTTTTCCCAATTTGCCCTTCTTGGATTGCGAAATAGTGGCTTGCAAACCACACCAAAGTTGACATCGTAGAGTATGCGGTTATGGTCCGAGAAGGAGCAGTCACCTGACACTCTCCAGTTGTCCACTTTGACGTCGTTTGCCTCAGATAGTAAAGTTAAGTCTATAACTTCTTCCCTGACCCTATTCTGAAAAGTGGGCGTATTGCCCTTATTACAGATATTAAGAGAAGTGGAAAGAATAAATTGGAAAATAGGCTTACCCTGCACGTTAATGTCGCTGCTTCCCCATTGCGTGTGATGGCCGTTGGCGTCACAGCCCAACAGTAGAGCTCGCCCCATCGTTCTGGCAAAGCTGGCCAGACGCGGACCGCCCGCATCCAAAATCTTTGATTCAACAAGCAGCCAGGTTTTCCCATCTGGGTGATTTCGGTCTATAACGGCTGCCTGCAACTCATCTGAGACTGAAAAGCTGGTAGACTGGTGGGTCTTGTGCTTTTTAGCCTCCTTCTGAGCTTCCTCACCGGATCTGGCCGTCTTTGCCCTCTGACCAGCTTTGCCAACCTTGGAGGTAGGTTATGTTAGGTTGCGGTGGCTGCCTCTATAAGAGACACACTCGGAGGCCTGAAAGGCCCATTGTGATACCACATATTTCACCCGTTTTTGAACTGTGTATGCAACACTGTTTTGCCAACATATGTTACAGCACACATTTCAAGCGGATGGGGAAAGGGGGAGGTGACCTACAGTTTAACGCCGAATCCGAACGGCAATTGGCAGTTTTTCGTTCACACTTGGAGGTTTTGCCGTTGCCTACCAAGAGCGCACTTGTGCGATTCTTGTAATTCTCATTCCCTTCATGTGGATAGCGATAGAAGTAGATGAATTGTTCACCAGCTATTGGTATGAGAAGCCAGCGCGCTACCCGCTTGACTATCGAGGCCGACTAACCTTGGAGGTAGCCGTTGCCGCTTTTGTGCTGCCATCCTCGGTGTTGACCAGCTTGCTCACTCCTTTGGCGGCTTGAACAGCAGCAGCTGCAGTGTTACCCGCGGTTACGGCTGGTTTTCCGCTGGTGGTGGAAACTGCGCCGGCTGGGTCCTTAGCAGCCTTGTCACTGCGTGATTTTTTGGCTGCAACGCGGACTGCCGTCGCACTTTCCTCCCCCTGGGGGTTGCGTTTGAGCTGTGGGCATCCTTCGGTTTCCCTTGTTCCGCCGAGTTGGTAGTTGCCATTTTCCTCTCGAATTTAGCAACAACCCTCTGATGCTTCTTGATGAGAAGCTTGTCCCTGTTAGTCAGGGACGAGGCCTCTACCGAGCTCATCATGCAGAGGTAGTGAGCTGAAGCTTTGTAAGCCTTTCGGGCTTTTTGCTCCGAATTCTCCCCGCACCCTTGGTATCTGGCGGGGGGTCATCCAGCAAAGTGGCCTCCAGGTCGGGGTCAAGTGTATGGATGCTGCTGCCTTGTGATAAGGTGATTGCCTCATCATCGGTTGCAGCACCAATACGTAACCTGTCCAACCGGGAGCCTATGTCCAGGCTTTCCTCGTTCGTTAAGGCCGGTTGTCGCTGAATTCCCTTTGACAATGACAAAATAACATTGCTCTGTCGCTTGGACTTTTCGAACTTCCCCCCGTGTTTCTTGACGCGGGGGGAAGAGATGAGCGGAGGCATAGGTTGCGGGAAATTTGCGATCTTGTTCGTCGAAGAGCAAGCCGAAAGTAAACAACGAACCAAAGCATCGTCATCGTCGTTTCAACGAAGATGATTCGGGACTCACTAATGTTTTTGTTGTTGGCGTTTATTGTGTGTATGCTTTTTTGTGTTGCCGATTGGTTTTGCTGCACAGATTGCTGTCATGTCACCATCAATCGAATCTTTGTGGTGTATGGCTTTTTGCTGGCCAATGCTTTGATTGATTTAAAAATTTGGTGGTTGATCCCAATTTAAAATGTTTGCAAATATTTTTACGTGGCAAGTTCGAAGTCAAAAATATTTGTTTATATTTTCACATATTTGATTACAATTTCGAGAATATGGGAAAACTACGAAAAAACATGAACTCATTGGCATATTGACTTCAAAATTCGTGAAACACTTGAAATAATTAGATGCGTCTTTTAATTTTGTTTTTTGTTTTGAAAATCGAAATCTAACGGAGAAACCAAGGGTATGGAAAAACATAATTAACTAAGAAGTTATAACCAAAAAATATATATTTTAATATAGGGGAATTCTTTGTAAGGTGCCACCCCATAGCTTTTTTGCACATAACTCGTTAGAAAATTAACGTATCGCCAATGTTAATATACCGTTGGAAAGAGGGTTTAAAGAGCTATGATGCAAGGTAATACTTTATTTAAATTTATCTTAATTAAATTTATCTTAATTTTACAGCCAATTTCCCAAAGTGTTCAAAATCGACATCCTAAAATTTTTTAATGTAAAGTGCCACCCCCTAAAAAAAACCGCTAAAAACGTAAAAATCTCAAGTAAAAATGCATGATTTAGAAAATTTACGAAAGATTTTGAATTTAATTTGAATTGAATAGAAAATGGCCGAAAGCAAAATGAAAATTGAATGGTAACGAATAAGTCGGTAATTATATGGAAATTAATAAACAATACTGAACTGAACTTTATTCCTCATGATAGGATTAGAGAAAAATTTAGTAAGAACACTTTAAATTCATTTTATTGACGGCCCCGAGCAACAAAAAGGCATTTTACCGATATAGGATCACAAAAGAATGAAAAAAGGGGGTGGCACCTTACAAAGAAAAAAAAGGTGGCACTTTACATATTTACGCCATTTTGGAAATCACTGTATAATTTTTTTCCTTTTACGATATGCTCGGATATCATTTCGGATTATGAAATACCATTAAAAATGAAGTCCAACACTGATATTTACCTTAGTTTTTTATAAGTTTTTGGTTACATTCTTACCGCAAGAAAAACCTTCAGTTTTCATTTTTATGTTTTTTCTTAACCGAATTTGGCACTTTTATTTACCCAGACCGTACCATTGCGTCTGTTCCCTCAAAAACCACATTAAAATTGATGTTGACATATATACCTCAAATGACAATAGGAATTTTTTACAATTTTTGAAAACGAATTTTTTCTCGAAAAACCCTATTATTAATTTATAATAAATCTGTTACCATATTATAGCCTATGGAATCCCCTTTAAAATGAAATACAAAACATTTGCAATTTTTGTATTTTTGCTTGTATATTTAAGTTTAAATTGAGTTAAAAGCATCTGATTGCAATATTGAAATGGCGCTTATGAAGGTTATTGCTTAGGCTCGATCTTTTAGAATCACGCGATCTTTTACAATCATAGGATTTGAATACAAAAATACTGTAAGCACGTTACTGATTCCGGTGCCCTAGTTACTCCCATGAGCGTAATTTTTTGAAGCCTGACCGAAAGTCGGCCACACCAAAGGTATGCGGAAAAACTGCAGTTTACTATCACCCTCCATGTAATAGAAAAATACAAGGTTTATAGAATACAGGTTGCGCATTCCCAAGGTTCGCCATGTTGATGACGTAGGAGGAGGCCAAAATCGAGTTGCCACTTTTTGACAAATGTACAATTAAAAACCCTAAAAAAACAAAACAAAACAAAACATGCCTTGCTTTTTCCATCAACGGAAATATTTTATTTCCACACACTTTTTAAATATTTGTGAACGCGAAATGAAGTGCTCGGTGGCAAACTGCAAGAATTACAGCGGAAAATCGCGCTGTCGATTTTATTGCTTCCCGAAACAGCGGAGCTTATATAGAAAGTGGGTGGTCTTCTGTGGCCGCGACAATAACTTTAAGTTTAAAAGTTTTAAGTGGACTACACTTGGGTAGATCACCTTTCAGAAGGTGGTTTAAAAAAACCTACTGAAGACATGATGCGCGATATGAGAGATTTGGAACGTGTCTTTTTGGATATCAACGGCGCTGAGCTTCTTATAACAAACGATTATATTTCCAAACATCTGCAGCAAGCTGAAAACATACGGTGCAGTGATGGAATAAAAAAAATATTTTTTCGTTCGAGAATGTTTTTCAAAATTCGGCAATTGAATGCACAATCCGAACAAAACATCTGTAAAAAAAAGAGAAAAATGAATAAAATTGTTACATAACAAGTACATAAGGGTAGGTTGCAGTTTCGGTCATATTTGTTCTCAAATCCAGAAAAGTATTTGGATTTATTATTTAAGGGGTATAAATATAAAATCTGGCAACTTCTTTTTCCGGATTTGTTTACACTTTTTGCACTTTTTTTGCTCAAAAATATTTTCAGCCAATCAGAGCCAAGCTATGCCTACGTCACACGAGGCGCTGTAATTTTTTGACAACCGGAATGCGCAACCTTCTATTCTATAAACCTTGGAAAAATATAACCAACACACAAATACAATTGAAGGCTTCTGACGTCACGCAAAATATTCAATGCCACAATACCATAAAAGTAAAAAAGGTTTTAATGGCTGTTTGGCGAAATTTAAGCTTTTAAAATAATGTAAAACTCAAAATATACACCTTTTCAACCTCAAAATGAGAATGCGTAAGTTCATAATGAGAAATATACATTTATAATGAGAATGCACGAATGATAAAATAAAGATTACGATATCCGGCTGATGACGTCACTGGTGAAAATTTATGAGGTGACTATTTCAGAGTATAGAGTAAGTTCGGGTAACGTGATATGGTCAGGTAATGTGATATAGTGGCTTATTTCACAAGTGCTTTGACCTTTTTCAAAATTAACATTTTTAAAAAATCCTAACAGCTAAAAACTCGTGCTGCATGAGTTTGGATGTGTTTCCACTTTCCACTTCACACTTGTCAGTGTGATGAAGTGCTTTGAGTAGGCTTGCACAAGTTTTTGGTCATGAAGTTTGAAAGCCTAAAAGGTACAAAGAAAATATTATTAGAATGTTCGAGGCCAATCAAAACTAAACCAGTGATATCGATTATGAGTTTGCGAGGCACGCTCTTTTATTTCTCTCTATTTTTTTCGCAAAAAGCCAATTTCGGGTAATGTGATATCAAAGAATATGAAGTAATATAGAACGCGCATCTCATACAAGTAAACGTGTTGTATGGCGGGTACTGCTGGTAGTACCCTCTGTTATTGACAGCAGAACCCTCTGTTATTAACAGCAGAAATCTCTGTAACTTCGGCGTTACATGTGAGTAGAAGCAAAGAAAATAAACATACGAAGGCTTGCTTTTGGTTGCGCTCACTGCAGTGAGTCTGCGTTAGCACACTGCTGCGGCGTGGGATGATTGGGAGATGAAGACGATGTGCTGTTGTTGTTGTTGTTGCGAAATGCTGAAATTGTAAAACCTAAAAAAAAATTATATTGTAAATTTATGGTCACATCATTCGCCATGGAACCATTCAGGTGTAGAATATTTATACTATTTTTAAACGTAGGCATTCCTAAATCACAGTTTTCTTATGACAAAATACTTGTCTTATTATTAATTTCTTTATTTAGTGCTTTAGTAGTGCTTTCGACATATTGAAAGTCAATAAACCTATTAAGGTTTGTCCATACAATCTTTTAACCCTTGGTTTGTCCGTTATATTTTAATTTAAACAAAGAAAATTAAAACACGTATCTAGTTATTTTTGATTACAAGTGTTTTTACGAATTTTGAAGTCAATATAGCCATCAGTTAATTTTTTTTTCGTAGTTTTTCTATATTCTCAAACTTGTAATCAACCATGTGAAATAAACAAATAATTTTATTTCGAACTCGCCACGTAAAAATATTTGTAAACATTTTAAATTGGGATCAACCGCCAAATTTTAAAATCAATCAAAGCGTTGGCCATCAAAAAGCCATACACCGTAAAGATTCGATTGATGGAAATATGATAGCAATTTGTGCAGCAAAACCAATCGGCAACACAAAAAAGCATACACACAATAATCGACAACAACAAAAACATTAGCGAATCCCGAGTCATCTTCGTTGAAACGATGATGACGATGCCTTGGTTCGTTGTTTGTTTTTTGCTTGCGCTTCAGCAAACAAGATCAAGAAACATGCATGCCAAAATGACACTACGCTGCAACAACCACCCTTTCAATGTACACGAGTGAAGCCGTTGCGAACAATAACATTGCTTTTTGCTGTTGTCCTACGAAAATCTAACAAAACATGTTATGAACTTAACATTCTTAAATGCCTACGCTTCGCTCTTCCCGCTCGCATCATAGCAACCGAAAACACTTTTGTGCCCACATGCGCGTTCTATATTACTTCATATTCTTTGGTGATATACAAAAGTTCGGGTAATATGATATAGTGCATCACAGTATCCAAACTTATGACAGTAGTACTATTTGTATACAGAAATGTATATATGCTTAATTTTATAATATTTGAAGTGGAATAATCTCAAAAATCTGTTGTGATTACGTTTCAGATAAAAAACCCATGAAATCATGTTTCTCGATAAAAATTTGTAACCCTTGGCTTTCCCCGTCAGATTGTGATTTTTCTAAAAAAGGAAAGGAGAAGCACGTCTCTAATTATTTTTGATTTGGAGTATTTTCACCAAGTTTGAAATCAATAGGTGCACACGACACTCGACATGATTGTGCGACAGCCATTTCATTTTATTCGTGTGCGCAAGCGTATTTTCTTTATATTCGGCTTTGTTTCAATCTTTTTATATAATTTGCATATACACTATGATCAATAAGTACCGGGACTGTGTATTTTAAATTTTCCACCGTTGCCCGATGCAGGTAAAAAAAGGTCGGTACGACCTTAACAGACACCTGTGTCGAATTTTGAGCGGGATTGCATCATTAGTTTTTGTTTGGCAGCTGTTAGCGTCAGTCAACTTTTTGTACTTCGTCGCATTTTACAATGGCGCACTTTTTTTGGTGTTGGCTCGCCTTCAGCACGCCATTCGGATGATTGCTGGCTAGTTGTCACGTCGAATTCATAGACCCATGTCTCATCACCAGTAATTTTACGTTTCATTAACGTTGGGTCCTTCTTAGCTTCGGAAATCATGTCTTCAGCCACTTGCTTTCGATGATCTTTTTGGACGAAATTCAAGTCTTGAGGAACAAGCCGTGCGGCGACGCGTTTCATGCGCAAAATATCGACAACAATGTGTTGTGCGCTTCCGTAAGAGATGTTAAGATCATTAGAAATCTCTCTGAGGCTCACATGACGATTTTCAAGCACGATTTTCTTCACAATTTCAACATTTTCGTCGGTATTCGATGTTTAAGGACGTCCAGAACAAGGAAAGTCTTCGACCACTTCACGACCACTTTTGAACATTTTATACCACTCGAACGCTCTGGTTCTTGATAGAGCAGACTCCCCAAATGCTTTCTGCAACATTTTAAGCGCATTGACACAAGGAATTTCGTTCCTAAGACAAAATTTCAAACAAATACGTTGATCAACAAAATTATCCATTGTAAAATGCGACGAAGTACAAAAAGTTTACTGACGCTAACAGCTGCCAAACAAAAACTAATGATGCAATCCCGCTCAAAATTTGACACAGATGTCAGTTAAGGCAGGTTCTCACCTTGTGGAAAAAAAAGCAATTTTTTGTTTGCCTTATCGTGCAGATATATGTTTAAAAAATGTGCTCCAGAAATTTCAGATCAAAATCTGAAAAATTACAAAAGTTACAGGCCGTTACATAGAGCAGTGTAGAGCACCGGCCAAGCGCGCTTTAAACTTTAAACGCGTTTTTCTCAGAACCACATTTTTGGACCTTACGGAAGTGATTGAAGGCGCTGGAATGAACCAATCGTCACCAAATTTTTTCCAAATGTTCCTTAGGGTTTTTTCTAATAAACGAACCACGATCAGCCAAAAATATTGAAAATTGTTTATTTAATAAAATAAATAGTGAACAAAAAAATGCGAAAATCGTAATTTTTTTTTCAAAACCTCATAACTTTTTTAATTTAGATTTTTTTTCATGATCGTAGTTCATTCAATAGATAATACGGTACACATTAAGAATGTTTTCGATTTTTGTGTTTCCGATCACGGGTTTTGACGGAATCACTTCCGGTAGCGGGACATCTCCTCGCCGACATGCCGCCACTGATGGACGCCCCCTTCCCCCCTTTTTTTGATTCATTCAATTTTAAAAATTGTATTGTCTAAATAAATGTGTGTTCATATCCAGAAACAATTTTCAGCGTTGTATCTTTAACCGTTTTCTCAAAAAAAAATTCCTAAAAAAGTGCACTTTTTCGGATCCACAAGGTGAGAACCTGCCTTAAGGTCCTACCGACCTAAAAAAAATTTTTTTACCTGCATCGGCTAACGGCGGAAAATTTAAAATACACAGTCCCGGTACTTATTGATCATAGTGTATGTATTGCTTGCAGGTGGAAATGAATCAACCGAAAACCAAATTAAAAAGAAATGGAGAAAGTTTGTGGCGGTTTTCTGCATTTTTGCAATATTTGCAATGTGTTCTTTTTTGTGCGTTCTCGATGTGTAGCATTTTCCAGTCTTGCACGGTTGCATTTTTACGAATTCTTATATATACAAAATTAATAGGGGTATTCTCGCAAAATACACAAAAAGTATAGAACATAAAGAGTGTGCATCACATAAAAGCAAAAATTTGAATGCGGGTGCTGATATCGCAACCCGACTTCATGATGCGGGGGGTAGGCAACAAGAGGGAACACTTGAAATGAGAGCACAATGCTCTGAGCGCTCCGTTATGGTATGGGGAGCAATTTCTGAAAAAGGCAAGCTTCCTCTCCGTTTTATCGAAAAAGGCGTAAAAATTAACGCAAACTTCTACTTGGAAGAGGTTTTGAAAAAGCATTTGTTGCCACACGTTATTTGGAAATGCACAATTTTGCTTCCAGCAAGATTCCGCTCCAGCTCTCAAGGAAAAACTGTTCAGAGCTGGTGTAAAGGCGAACTTCCATGTTTTATTTCGGCAGATGAATGGCTATTCCCTTCTCCGGATCTGAATCCATTGGATTTCTTTACATGGGGCTTCATGCTGGACAAAACGAAGAACATAAAACACCTGAAGATAGAAAAGTTCAAGCGATGCCTGACGAAGTCGTGCGTGCCGCCTGCGCTGCCTTCCCAATGTGTTTACGGTTCGCAAACAAAAATAAGGGTGAAAGATTCGAAATTAATAATTAAAACTAAATGAAATAAGTACTGGAATAAATATAAATTTGTAAAATAAAGCTTTTAAAATAAAGAATTAGCCGAGGTTCGCTATACAGCGTATTGAATATTTGAGCGAAATTATTGACTAATTGGGTGAATAATTTCTTTTCTGTCGTGCTACAAAACTACCTGACCGCTCTGCCGTTGGAAAACTATTCAACCTAAGCTATGACCACTTTTTTAGTAATGTTGCCCAATTCATATTCCTGAGATGTGAATCGTTCGAGAATTAAAAAAAAAAATCTTTCTAAAACTTCCTCCCTTCTGTTTAATATGTTAAACAAATTTCACCAGGCTCTAAATCTTGTCTCAAGCAAAGCGTAGTTAAGTTTATTAACAAATATTTTTAATGCAATATTTTCAGGTCAAACATGCCTACTAGAGAAAACCGCCGCGTCGCTCCTACTAAGACCACGTAAGTCAGCTAGTACAAAAAGTATATACATCTGTTAGAATTGAAGTAGATATATAATATTAAGAACAGCAGGTACCATACTGCCGGAATTACCAACACAACCGTAACCGGGTATCTTTGTTGACTACGCTTATGGTCGAAATTACTCCAATTTTATTTGTGGTAGTCTTAGAACAAAACCAATCGCTGAGCACGCAGCGTTCACCGTACTACGGTTTTGCAATAGGTAATGATGACAAATATGATACAAAATTTATCCGCAATACCACAAAAGGTTAACCTTGCACTGCTTCCGCCTAGTTGTTGATTTCTCTTTTTTTTCGGAGTCTTTAACCTTGAAAGAGATGAATGAGTTATTTCTGTTAAAACCGTTGGAGCAAAATCGTACTTTTTAGCCTAATCCTAGATTAGTGCGTGACCTGCCCAATAAATTTGATTTTTCACATGCATCGGGGTCCGAAGTTACTCAATATATTCTTTCCATTCAGTCTAATGCAGTAGGTAATAGGTCCAAGTTCTCAAAACTGACCTTTGTACATACAATGTATTCATACATGCAACCTCATAGTGCTACGTATAAACTTTGTCACTTCATCAAGAATGTTCTTCGTTAGAGCTGTACAACTATGGAACTCGTTACCAAATGACTTAAAGCCCGAATCTAATTTACGGCGCTTCAAGCTTACAGTTTATAATATCTACACTATATATGTATATATTAACAATCGAGTTATCTCTCTATTCTTCTATTTTACGGCTCTTCTTTTTCTTCCCAAGCAAAAATTGTTATTAGTCTATAGGTATATAATATTAGCAATTGCAATATAATATTAATTGCGTATATTAATATATTTAAGTCTTTTTAAAGCACTGTAAAAGATGAAATCTTTATTGTGCAATAATTTTTTAAACGAAGCCACTGAAAATAATTGGTTGGTTGGTTTAGTGGCTGCCTCTGTATAAGACACACTAAATGCACCACTCAATGTGCCGTCAATACGTTTGATCCCGGGAAGTGTGTATTAGTGAGTAGGACAAGTGATTCCATCTCACTTCTTGTGGAGGACCCGTCTACATCCACTAGAGTTCTGATTGGACAGAATTTTTCCATCGAGAGGATCTTCTGAAGCTGGAGGATAGCTGGGAATAGCTTGTTGACTCAACTAAGACAGCTTTGAGAGCCAGCTCTGCTCGTAAGGCTTACCTGCCGCAATCAAATTTAGCACCTTTTTCTGAGAAGTCGTTAACCGATTTCTCTTCAGAGAGATGGCCTCGATAGCTTCTACCAGCGCAGGTACCAGCAGACCGCCTAGCCGACGTTACTCAATATTATAGACTTAGTTTTATGGGTGGTGCCACGACCCCGCCCCATGGCCGTAAACAACAACAAAATATATCTAGGAACCATCCCATAGACATACCACCCATTGTGTCAAAATTTCTGATCAATCAGTCAAGTATGTAGTTTTCAAGTCTGTAAAGGACATACTATCAGACAAATATTGTTTTAGACAAAAAGATGGGTACAAGGACCGAAAATCCTAATTTAGATTTAATTAATAAGAAATTACGAAGTTTAAAGTTTAGAATTTTAAAATATAAATTGTAACTATAAGTACATTTTATTTGTTTTATTTTTTTAAAGGACTGTTGAGAAACCCGCTGATGATTCCTGGATAACTAGCGGAAATATTGGTTCTCGAGATGCTGTTCTCGTGTTTCGAGCAAGTATTTTAAAACTGCGCTCCAAGGAGCCGGAGTTAGAGAGGAAATCTAGCTCATCCCTTCCTTCAAGCTCACGGTCATCGTTGCAACTACAATGCATAAACGACGACGACAACCGCTACGATTGTGATAATATAATTAGTTGCAATTCCGAATTCAATATTTCATCGGTCCCATCCTCAAGCAGAACTGTGAACAATAAGGGAGGCACAGTTAAAAGTAGCACGGAAGTGGACAACACTCCGATTAGAAACTCTAAGATATTACCTAAATCTATAGGTGCATGCCAAAGAAAGCTATACGTCGAAGTACAAAAGTCCCGAAAGTTGAATTTCAAGACCACATTGCTAAAATCGAAGAAAATGCTTGATTCGCTGTCGTCCAGTGATAACTCCATTTCTAGTGAATGCGACGATTATTCAGCTGAAGCATCTGAAACAATCAAAAAAGGCCCGAGTAGCACTGAGGAAGACGTATCGAACGGTGATAATAGTTTAGAATTGGGTCGGAATGAATACAATATTGTTGGTGAATCAGATGACGAACAGAGTGTAAATTATGATGACTCCGATAACGAACATGCACTGAGTGAGAAAGATAAAAAGGATGTCGTGTACGCCAGCGATATGCCCGCTGTCCAAATGAATATTAAATACAAGTTCATGCAGACAGAAACAAAGCTTTTGAGAAAAATCTTTATTCGGCATGGGCTTACTGAGGTAGAAGGTGATGAAAACTTTAGCATACTGTGGACAGGTGTTCATATGAAGCCCGATATACTTAGAAACCTTGCGCCGTATCAGCGTGTAAACCATTTTCCCAGGTAAGATTGCGTCAAACCCATTACCTATAAAACAAAAAGTTTTCTAAAATTCCATTTTTTGTTCAATGGCCACACAAATTTTTTGTTAAATTGTGTTAGTCTTTTTTTTATTCAGGCAAGTGCTTCGACACTTAAATTTAAGATTTTTCAAGACGTGAAGTCAATCGATTTGTGCATTGAATGGCTTAAATAATAATTCGGAACGATCCTAAGATAAAAGATTTATTGAACAAGCGGAAACCTGCACACATATTCACAATAATAGTATAACTTAGAAGGAAATTATCATCCTTACAAGGAAATACATAGTTTCAGAGTAAAAATTTCTATCAAGACCTGTCAGCCTGCCGATCCGAATCGGTTTGAAACTGTAGATTTATATATAAAAGATCCTATTATTTGGAATTTAAATATTTTTATTTTTTATTTTATTTAATTTTTATATTTTGACAACGAGTGGACTTTTATCTATAAACATATCGAGCTCTTCCCGCGTTTTTATCGTATGAGTCAAAAACCAAATTTTACAGGAGAGCTTTTTTTAGTTGCAAGATTTTTGGTATTCACATTTTATTTAAGGTTACACACTTGGAATAGGTAATTATAGTGACTTCAGCTGTTGTTATGTCAACTGTTTTTATGCCTCGACGAAAGTGGGGTTTTTGGGACATTTTTGTCGAAAACTCAGTTTGAATGTATTTTTTTTGGATTGGTGACTTAAGCAAATTTATTGGTCGTTAAAATATCTACAAACTTGCCGAAGAGAGTAAGGCGATATTCGGAACGATTTAGGACCTATTAGCATTTACACGTTCGAAGACATAAGCGACGAACTCGACTAAAATGAGCAATCTTTAAAATCGGATTTCTTTTAAACTAGAGCCAATCCAGCCAAACGGCTGGTGGAATTTTGAAAATTTGACATTTTCATATTTCGCAATTGAAGATGCATATTTGTCTATTGATTAGTTAGGAAGTTAGTTATGAAGTCAAAATTACTCCTTTTGGGTATTTAAGGAAAATGTTGCAGTATATTTATAAATGTCCAGTATTTATTTTTTAAATGGAAAAATAAAAAAAATCGTGCCATTATATAGTATTTATTTAAAAACGGTTTATTTCGACAAGCAATCCATACCGATATGGTAAATGTGATGGGTGAATGTGCTCCTTCATATGCAACAGTGAAAAATTAAAGAGTGCTGAAGTTAAACGGGGTCATACAAGTATTGAAGATACGTTAGCAATTCAATAAAAACTCGATAGAGATCGAAAACGAATTTCTCAGTGCAATTTGGAACGTTTTAAACAGAATGTAACGGATAATGATGCTAAATTGAAATACCAACACTAACAGTGGACTGAAGCTGGCTGTTCATAACCAAAGCAGACAAAGTACGAACGATCGGCAAAACAGGTTCCGGCTACTCTTTTCTGGGATACAAAAGGGAATTAGATGATCGATTATCTTGAGGCGGGTGAAACAATAACCTCAAAATACTATTGTAACTTTTTGGATAAACTGGATGCAGAATTCGCGAAAAAAGACCGGTTTAAAGAAGAAGAAAAATTGTTTTTCATTAAGACAACGCACGTTCTCACACAAGTGTTTTCACAATGGCTAAATTCAAGGAATTAAAGTACGAATTGCTTAACCATCCACAGTATTCACCAGATTTGGTACCCAGCAACTACTACCTGTGCCGAAACCTGAACAGTTCCCTTGGGGGAAAGCGTTTTTCGTCGAATGAAGACGCTATAGCAGCCGTAGAGGCATATTTTGCAAACCTTCTGGAATCGTACTTTAATGATGGGATAGATTTATTGGAGGAGCGCTGGACTTAGTGTATTGAACTGTTAGGAGATTATACTGAATAAAAAACCAAAACTTTAACCACAATAACTGTGTTTTCATATTAATGCAGAAACTAGCATGGTGGCGATACCCTTTTAAAGGCGAACCGTTGCGTTGGTTTGGAAAGCATGTACAGGTTAGGGGGCGATTTCATCTCGTACGCCGTGAGCCAACACCTACTTGCTGAAATTAATGTATAAAACTATGTAGTGTTTTATTTTTATTTTGACTTGCAGGCGCACCCATTTTAAAATTGTTCGTTCATGCGACGATACGTAGATTGTATAGCATACATTTTGACGTACATTCGTTAAGAGGAAACAGCATATAATTAACTCTTCGATTATCTTGTATATTGTTCCAGGTCATATGAATTGACACGTAAAGACCGGCTTTACAAAAATATAGAGCGTATGCAACATCTGCGTGGACCAAAGTATTTTGATATTGTGCCGCAGTCTTTTATTTTACCTTTAGAATACAGGGACTTGGTGTCAGCTCATAATAAGCATCGGGGTCCATGGATTGTAAAACCAGCTGCTTCAAGTCGAGGTCGCGGCATTTTCATAGTAAACACGGTAGGTGGCACTATTTTACTTCGATGTTGATTCTCTGGCTTAATGTGTTAACCTTACAGCCCGACCAAATACCTCAGGATGAACAAGTACTCGTATCCAAGTACGTAGTAGATCCACTTTGCATTGATGGTCATAAATGCGACATACGTGTTTATGTGCTGGTTACATCATTTGACCCACTCATTATATATATTTATGAGGAGGGTTTGGTTCGTTTAGCCACAGTGAAATACGATCGCGCATCCGACAACTTATGGAATCCGTGTATGCACCTGTGCAACTACAGCATCAACAAATACCATTCGGATTATATAAAATCCAATGACGGCCATGATGAGGACGTTGGACATAAGTGGACATTGTCTGCGCTGCTTAGGCACTTGAAGTCGCAAGGTTGTGATACTCGCCAACTTATGTCAAACATTGAAGATCTCATTATTAAAGCAATTCTTTCTTGCGCACAATCAATAATATCTGCCTGTCGGATGTTTGTTCCCAGCGGAAACAATTGCTTCGAGTTGTATGGGTTCGACATATTAGTAGATGATAGTTTAAAGCCATGGCTTCTAGAGGTAAATCTGTCTCCATCTATGGGCGTGGATAGCCCACTTGATTCAAAAGTGAAAGCCTGTCTAATTACGGATCTCTTAACCTGTGTGGGCATTCCAGCATGTACGCCCAGTATGCGTGCGCACTACGACAGCAAATGGACACGTTTTCGCAACGTTAGCTGCTCGCGGCGGACAACCACGGCGGATTCTGTTAATAGTTCTGGCACTCGTCGTGGAAATAAATCTCCGGCTCTTCCATCACTTACAATGGAAGAGCAGCGTATCGTAAGGAATGCGCGTCTGCAGAATGCCCGACGTGGTGGGTTTGTTCGTATTTTCCCTACAGATGACACGATTCAACGCTACGGTAGTTTCCTAGATCCGACTACTGGCATACCACTGTCGACACCTTCTGTGCAGGTCACTTATTCAATGATTTTACCGCACAACTATAACCTCATGTTGTTTAATAATTTGTATGGTAATGGGTCACGAGATGGTGGGTCAAAAGAGGAAAACTCGCAAGACGATCGAATAGCCCAATATGAACGAGCGTTGCCAGTGGGCTCACTGATTCTATTTAATAGTAAACATGTGGCATCGAAATGTCTAGAGGAAGGAAAGCGCCTGCGTAAGCAAATACTAAAAATGATCGACAACGGCTCAGAATTAACGCAATTACAGGCCAGGCAAGCCTTCGCTCTGTATTTGAACGCCATATTGCGTCGGCTATCACAAGAACCGAGGGATTTTCATGAGAAACTGATACTGAAATTTCTAAATCGCATTGGCGGTGCTATTAAGGCTCCAGTCTTCTTTCGCAATCCTCAAAACATTCGTAATATTAGCAAAGCCCGGTCGGCCATGGTGGCGAAATTACTAGGTGATTTTCTAGAGCAATACACCCGGGACACAGAAGCTTATGTGGACGCGTTTGACCATTTCGGCATGATTCCGACAAGTTCATTCAGCGAGTTTTTATCTCAAGCGCAAGAATCAGACTTGGAAGCTGTTTTAGCGTTACATACTAGCCTTACAGGCAACATGCCGTTTCTTTATAACAGGTGTGGTCTCTCTGTTCCACCAACTCCACCCATACCATCTGGGATGCATGGATTTTTAAGAGCTTTACCTGCAATGGTTTTGAGTGGATCCGGAGCGAGAGATTTCAATAAATATGACGGTTATTATAAAAATGGAGAAAAGGAACTTTTAGGAACGAAAAATGAGTTTCCTGAAGAAACAATTGGTAAAAAGGTTTCTACAACGAAAATGTAAAATGGGTGCTATTTACTAATTAAGTTAAAAAAGTGCATTTGCGTTGGATCATTACCTTGTTTGCATGGATTTTTGCGGTCATTTTGCATGTAATACCATAAAATCTTTACGGTGAAAGACGATTTTTTTAATTTGATCTGTACGATTTAATCTATACAAATTTTGATACGGAATATTTTAAATTATATCTTTAGGCTTTTAAATTATGTATGTTGCATTATGAAATTCGCATTACGAAATTATTAATAAAGATATCGCTTTGTAATAAATTAATTAATTATTTCTGAGAAAAAACGAATCAAAAAGAAAACATAAGTATATTTTTGTAAATCGAAGCAACGAATTAGATATGTTCTTTGCATTGTAAGAAATGTAGGAGGCCAGTAAGTGTTTCATTTGCAACAATAGTTGAGTTGTAATTTGCGAGTCGGTGTCTTGGAAAACAACAGAAATCATAGTTAAGTTGTTATTGACAATTGAAAAATAAGACTTAAAAGAAGTTAAACCAATTGTGTTATCTATCTTTACACGGGTTATTACGAGATAACCTCAGTTGACTTGTGTGGCATAAATACCCAAAAATTGACGATTTCTAACTCAGCTGTTACCAAAGAGCTTCGTACAAGCATCATTAACGGTGGAACCGCCATCCTTGTAGTCCACCACATAATGCTTTATACATTTGAATCCAAACAAAAAGTAAACAAAACGAATTTTTAAGCTGTATATGAATATGCCGTTCAGTCGAAGTGATCTGAATGCATTTAAGGGAAAATATTGCAAACATTCATGAAATATTTATCATTGGATTCACCAGAGCTGCCGTGCCCATTTGGGGAAATTGGCTTTGCAATAGGAGAAACAGACAGTTCTTACTTAAGAGCTGATGTGATTGTGGCTGCCGCTTTACATCAGCTTGAGCAGCTGCAATTGACAATGTCGCTTTCTCCAACAAGAGTTTTTATGCGTTCTAATGGCTTTACGTAATCATAGTGCGAGATTTTATTAGTGATAGATAAAATTTCTTACAGAAACCTTCTGAAGGTTGAACAACGATATTAGAGCATTTTCAATACTGTATATGCGTTAAATATTAAGTTGTAAATTAATGATTCGAAGGTGTAAAATGTTTTAGTCAGCTAACAATATAGTATAAAAGCGATTGAATGTTCAAAACTGAAAATAGTAGTGTTCTGTTATACCAACAAAGAAGCTGATTCAGCTTTTCTCCTGCAAAACCCCGTTATCGACCTAACCGAAATAAGAGTTAAATAAAATTAAAAAATTTTTGATGAAACATATTTCTTATTCGCAAATAATTTCAAATTAATCTCTACCAATCGTATCACGTTTTACTTGTAAAGTTGATGTCAGACTATGCAAGTAAAGCGCTTTTAGAAATCATTTCCATTCCAAATAGTAAAACTTTCACGTGTCACTACCAAAAAATTACTTTCTGCATGCGCTTTTCGACTTTATTGTAATGTGCTTTCGAAAGTAAAACTTGCATTATGCAACTGTTATTTTCTGAAAGTAAATTAGTTTCGGAAAGTAATTGCAACTTGCTGCTGCTGCACTAGCAAGTATTGCGCTTTTTGGAATGAGCTGAGCAGCTCTGCGTGTATTATGTGTGATCACGGCTGCCGAACTGATCAAAATTGTGTATTTTCTCTCAAAATATTAGGTGATAAAATTTGTGTTATAATATTTATTATATAATATATATCGTATGTTTTAAGAAATTAACAGTATCACTGTGTGTGGACTTGACTGTAATCAAATTTGTATAGTGTGGGTTTTCTGCATCGCGATGTCGAAACCATCTCACGTAAGATGTCTTTGGTTTGGCCAAAGTATCCTCAGTTTCCTGAGCAATGAGCACTGCCATCCTAATAAGGAGCAATTTCGTTTTTAATTATAATTGTTTTTCCATTTTTGTCAGTAAAACTAAACTGCGTCCCAGCACACACATACGCAAATTACTTTAAAAAAGTAAAAAAAAAGTGGAAAATATACGTGAAAGTCGCTTTTTGGAAAAAAAAATTACTTTACTTGCATAGTCTGACAACACCTTAACACAAGTCACAAAAACTGCTTGTTACGCATTGATTAACCCCTTGCACGCCAAAGTGGACAAATACTCAAAAACAGTAACCGACGAATCCCAAACGTAAATCTTTACAAATACCTTGATGGCCTGAGTCCAATTTCACAAAACTTATGTATTAAGTAAATGCGTAACATAAATTTTGTCGGTGCAGTTTACACACTCAAGAAAGAGGGAGCAACTTTGAATTATAATTTGTCATTCCAAAACAAATGTTCATTATCGTTAAGGGTATATTTCTGTATTTGTGCCATTAGCGACAAAGTGCCTGAATAAATTCTACCAATACTTTAAAAGAAGGTTGCGACTTCTGATGTCATCCGAAATTATTCTTACACATTGGCTTAAAAGTAATGATAACTCGGATTGCTTTTGTCCTGGCATTGACCGGTTCAGTTTATAAAAATGGAAGTATTTATTTACACTTTATATTGAAAATACACAACATATGCAACGATCATCATGACGACCCACTCATTTCACATTTTTAATATATCCACAAACACAGTTTTTTAAGCTCAAATTTTTTTGCATTTTCAGTATCTGCACTCGGCACTAGTGCGACGATTAGTTTGTTAGTACTCATTTAATTGGTTTCCCAGATTTGGGATCCTAAGAGCGCAAAATGTGACTTTCACCGATTGTGCTTTGATAGAGTGGACACTATGTGCAAGCGAGATTGTGTAGGCTGATCCGGAATCAGGTTCACATTCCAAATAATTCTTTAGGATAATAAATCGCTTTTGTAAGCAAACCAAAATGAAATAGATTTATTAAAAACTCCGTATAGTAAAACTGAATGCAATTAAACAACAAATTACATTTTTCTAATCTGCGCATGCACATCTCTCTGGCGTCTACTTTAAATGAACTTGTTAAATGCTTAGTGAGTGCTATTGTTCACTCCTTGCTTTGTCCGTTGTCGTGCATGTGTCTGTATCTAGTGGCGGTTTTTTATTCGTACCGAATGTGGAGAATGTGGAGACATTGTGATATAACCCTTTCGGGACTACTGGCATAATATGTCCCAGCAAGTTTTTAATGCCCCTCAAAAAAATTATTCAAAAGGGATGATTTCAGAGTTTCTGAGCATCCAATATAATTTTCTAACCCCAACTTTCATAGCATGAGAATATTTTTACTGAGAGTATTTTGGATTTCAAAATTAAACTCCGTCCCGAAAGGGTTAAGCCCAGGTATCATTGATGAGGTGATATACAAAGTAAACTTAAGGTACACAAGCCGGTTATTGACACATACCATCTTAACAACGAGACATTTGTTAGTTAAAGAAATTTTAAAACTATGAAATCGAAAAGGCTTACATGCCGTCAAGCAACATTTATAAATACTTTTTAAACTAACTACGGTTGAATCTCCTAAAACACAACCAAGTTGTTCCAGGCGTGGTTGCAAATAGCGAAAAGTGGCATTTATTGGACGGATTTGAAACACATAAATTATTCAGTACAATCACAATTTTATTGAGAAGGGGTGTATTTTATTTTCAAGTTAGGATAACTTCAGAAACAAAAATACATATGTTTAATTTCAAATAAAATTAGTACAAAAACAATTATTTTAGAAGAAAGAAATTTCAGAAAGAAAATAAAATAAATAGTTTTTTTAGACAAACAAATGCGATTTGCTAACCGACAAAAATTGACAAGAAAGTTGGTTAAAATGCAAGCTACTATATAATTTTTTTAAATGATCAGAATCTTTAACCGCCCTGAAAACGTTGCTGTTTTAGAGTAATATATAATCTTTGCGAAATGGTTGCGTTTATTGAATAGTTGTGTTTTGGAAGATTAAACTGTACTAATATTTTAAACTTATGTAAAAACCAAATGTGAGCTTATTCCACAATGCTTTACTATGAAATTATCTTACGTAACAGTTGTTATATTACAAAAGATAAAATTGTAGATCTTTACATAACGCTTTCCAAATACTTTCTAGTTTTTGAATCTAATAAAATGAATTTATTCCACAAAAATTTGCAGTTGTCTGTTTGTAACACTTATGTAGCTTTTAATTCGGTAAGTATGAATATAAATAACAATTTGGAAATAGGCTTCTCTGACTGTGTTAAAAACATCACCGTGGATATTGGATTATCGTATGTAATTATAAAAAAAATTCAATGCATTTCGCAGCGATTTGTAAACCAACCGTTTTAAAGTTTAACGCACCAAAACTACAATGCCCCAACCAGAAAGTTTAAAAATATAACGAAAATGTACAAATTTTGAAAGCATTTAAACAATTTTTTTAGATACACACTATGCAACTGAAATCTTTTAAATGGAATAGCTTCGGAATTGTAAGTCACACAGAGGGAATGGTGTTGGTATTGAACAAGGGGGTGTGGCATCGCCCATACAACTCAAATCTTTTAAATGGAATAGCTTCGGAGTTGTAAGCCGCACAGCATTGAAATTTGGTGTACAGACGTTTCATAGATGTGTCATTCTACTGATGAGATTTGATTGGCGTTGGTCAAGGGGCGTGGCACATTTTTTATGATCCACCAGTTATGCAGTACACACACACATCAGTGCAACTTGGTACGAACTTTCCACTTAGTAGCACAATTCGACTAGAAGAAAGTTGTGAACATGGGACAAGAGGGCGTGGTACCACATCCATTTTTATATACATAGATTGTTTGCCCTAACTGACTGACTGATTGATTGATTCATCATCGCCCAATCCAAACCGCTGAAGCTACAAACATGAAATTTGAACTGTAGATACATCTTGAAAAATGAACCTCCGCTAAGACGGAATTTTTTGAAATTCGGGGTGTAAAGGGGCAAAACATGTGGTAAGGTTTTGTATCAAGAAAAGTGATTTAAGAGACATCTTGATTTCGAACTTCCCGAAAATTAAAGAAAAATTAATTTTCAGAAATTTTTCTTATTCTTATTTGCATTCGACATACAGCTGCGGTCAAAATAATAGTAGTACGCATACAACGAAAAGAAAATTAGGAAAAAATAATCTGCTTTTTTTACAAATATTTATTTTGTATTTTTTTTAACAAGTTATATGTGTTAACAATGCAATCATAAAAGAAAACTTAAGAATTAAACTCAGTTTGGGTTGATTTAAATTAAATGCGTCAAAAGCTCCAAAATATGGACGGTCAAAAAAATAGTAGTTCGCTTTACTTTCATAAAAATTAAGCAACAATTGTGTTTCATTTTAAAAGATTTTGTGGTTAAATAGTAATAACGAAATGTTTCTTCAAATTAGTATTTAGTTGCGTGACTGTTGTTTGGCTATTACTGCAGCACAGAGCCGATGCATTGAAATAACCAAATTTTCATATCTTTATCTAGGGGCGTGGTCTACTGCTTCTCAAAGTTGATTTTTATTTAAAAGATTATTGTGAGCAACTGCTCTCTTCACGTCACACCACAAATTTTTAATTATATTGAAGTCTGGTGATTGTGCGAGCCATTCCATAACCCTAATCCTGCTCTTGCGAAGCCCCTTTCGTGCGACCTTGCTTGTATGCTTTCGGTTATAATCCTGTTGGAAGATCCAAAGCATTGGCGTTTTTTCACGGACATACGGTGGCACGATTTCCCGCAAGATTCGTACACATACACATCGATCCATCGTTTTCTTGATCAAATAAATAGCGCCACCTTCATAAAACGTAAGACATGCTGAATAAATAAATGGATGTACTACGTTTTATGGAGGTGGCGCTATTTATTTGACATACGGTGGCACGATTTCCCGCAAGATTCGTACACATACACATCGATCCATCGTTTTCTTGATCAAATAAATAGCGCCACCTCCATAAAACGTAAGACATGCTGAATAAATAAATGGATGTACTACGTTTTATGGAGGTGGCGCTATTTATTTGATCAAGAAAACGATGGATCGATGTGTATGTGTACGAATCTTGCGGGAAATCGTGCCACCGTATGTCCGTGAAAAAACGCCAATGCTTTGGATCTTCCAACAGGATTATAACCGAAAGCATACAAGCAAGGTCGCACGAAAGGGGCTTCGCAAGAGCAGGATTAGGATTATGGAATGGCTCGCACAATCACCAGACTTCAATATAATTAAAAATTTGTGGTGTGACGTGAAGAGAGCAGTTGCTCACAATAATCTTTTAAATAATAATCAACTTTGAAAAGCAGTAGACCACGCCCCTAGAGAAAGATATGAAAATTTGGTTATTTCAATGCATCGGCTCTGTGCTGCAGTAATAGCCAAACAACAGTCACGCAACTAAATACTAATTTGAAGAAACATTTCGTTATTACTATTTAACCACAAAATCTTTTAAAATGAAACACAATTGTTGCTTAATTTTTATGAAAGTAAAGCGAACTACTATTTTTTTGACCGTCCATATTTTGGAGCTTTTGACGCATTTAATTTAAATCAAACCAAACTGAGTTTAATTCTTAAGTTTTCTTTTATGATTGCATTGTTAACACATATAACTTGTTAAAAAAAATACAAAATAAATATTTGTAAAAAAAGCAGATTATTTTTTCTTCATTTTCTTTTCGTTGTACGCGTACTACTATTATTTTGACCGCAACTGTACATACAAAGTTAAAAATTGTTGGCAGTTTTATGCATATTAAAAAGTATGCACACAAAAACAATCAAACTCATGTACAGTGGACGTCCAATATAACGAATCTTATGTTGTAACCCTAATTTGTTAAATCGAAAAATTCGTTAAATCGAACGAAATGTTTTTTTGTTTTAAACAATCCTTATTAAAGAAATAAGTTTTACATATTCAGTTTTAACCTTCTGCCTGTCCCTTGGGGTCTATTTAACCAGGCGGAATTAAAAAAACGGTTGAGCGACGTCTACTTGTGTTATTTAGTGTTAATCGCGCTTACAACCCAATAAAAAATCGAAAGAAACACTTTTCGGGGCTTTCCCTTTTCTTTTGTGATTTACGTATAACATTTCTTCATGTTTTGTCAGTAAAGTATATAACCGTTTGATTGGGGTCATCCTGAGCCCAAAGCACAGCGATCGCAATTGTGAGCAAAGGACAGACAAAAGGTTAAACAAAAATCTTGTTTTATTCCAGCATTTTCAAATTCAAATATGGTTATGTGTGTACAGTGAAAAAGTCTTCGATGCGCGATTGCCTCTTTACCTCAAGTAAACTTTTCTGTTTGGCAATTTCTCTTGAGTGATTATTGAAATTTTAATTTTTAAAAGAAAAAAGCCAACCGAATGCAAAACAAATCCTGTCAAAATTATCAGCAATGCATACAAACAGAATTTGAAAATATTGTTAACTTGACGTAAATTTAAAAGTTTTAACGTAACCAAAAAACCGTTCACTTGACAAAAACCAAATATTCATTGTTATTGTAAAGAATGTGAATAAAAACAATTCGAAGGGTGAAAAACAACATAAATATTCGTTAAATCGAATAGCGAATTTCACTTTTGTTCGTAACATAGAACTATCAATGGAAAAAATTTGGCCGTACGTTAAATCGAAAAATCGTGAAATGGGAAGTTCGTTATACTGGACGTTCACTGTACTAAGAAAAACAAACATCCAAACAAAAAATTTTTCGATATAAATTATTAGCGAGAAACTCTCGAAATATGTTAATCTCGCTAATGCTTGAATTTTTTCCTTAAAGAATTTGGAAATTTTCATGTCAAATGTAATATTTTTTGTCAAACGAAAATTAAAAACGTGAAATGTTATTTGAAATAACACTTTTTATCACTTTCGAATTTTTTTGATAATTTTGTTGGCAAGTATTTCGACACAACACTTTGATTTTTTGTTCGTACAGACAAAAGTTGACAACCTAACTACTTCAGTTGTATGGGAGGCGCCCTCTGATGGTGAATTTTCGAACTTTAATTAACTTCTAAAAGTGCGTGCCTAAAAGTATGCCCGTCAAAGCATTCCTTGCAATGCACAACAGGGTGCCTTGCACAGCGACAGGTTGCTTTGCACAGCGGCAGGGTGTCTTATCGTCACAATATGAAGTTTCAAACAAAAAAAATGCATTTCCCAAATATCGAAAAAATGTGACGGGTAGCTATTTTACATACCTGTGTGCACAGGCTTTGAAGCTTTTAAAGCTTTTTCGTCGAATGGTCAACCATTCGGAACTCCAGTCCCACACAGCCGGATTATTAGCCTTTGCGCAGTGTAGTGTGCTTTTCATCATCTTCGTGTTACTGTAAAAGCTCCAATATGAATTCACTTTAGGTACACAAGAACAACACAGCTGGAGAAATGTGCTGCATTCAAAACAGTACAAATAAATTCCATTTGTTAGATTTTGTAAACAATGTTTAATATCCGATTAGATCTACAGTTTTAAAATTTGTGCGGAGAATATTGGTCAGCATTTATTTGGTATAGATGTATTCTACGTCAATAATTTTGCTTCGAAACATCAATGGGGTCACACCGTTATTGATTTATTGGTGTGAAGTAAAGTTTTCCAAATATGTGTGTAAATAACTCATTGGTTATGTAAGCAGTAAGAAAAATTATAATTTGCGGTATATAAATATACATATGTTATAAGACAACATTGCAGATATTGAACATTAGAGCGGTTTATAGCAAAAGGTGCATCAAGATCGTTCGCTCTTCGTTGAAGACATCATGACTGCGGATTCCAATACACGCAACGCCTTCGGCAGCGGAATTGGCAGCGGGGGACTCGGCAGTGGCATTATTACCATGGCAAATCCTTCTGGAGGCAGTCATTCAGCGCTCTTACAAAAGCAAATGTCGTTCAAATCCGCTGTCGGGGGAAATCAGGTATCCAAATCAGACGAAATCGAAGTAATCGAAAGTGGAAACATTGATGGAGTTTCGACAAGGTATAACAAGGTATGCGATTACACATCCTTCGTACGTATGTATGTGTCCATTCAGCACTGAAGTACTTGTTGGAACACAAATTCAAAATTGAAAAGTATATCTTACTTAGTATATCTTAGTATATCTTTCGCAATGAGCGATTCGTATTTTTATAAAATTTTAATTGTTGCACTTCAGCAATATCAACACAATTGTCCAGTCTGTTTCGGGAGGAACTCCTGATGCTCCACATAAGTATCATCAAAGAATATGAAGTGTATAGAAGGCTCATTTGAGCTCAAAAATTCAAATTTTTGTTTGCGAGTTTCATAGTGCATGGGGAAGCCACAAAAGGGAAAGAGTGGTGCCAGCAGGAGAGCGAGCGCTTCAGCACTGATAAAGTGATAGGTAACTGGAAGAGTAAATATATTTTTGTGCGTTTTTTGCAATTAACGTACACAGTCTGTGTGTGCTGGCAGTCATCAGCTGTTCACTGTTTAGGCTCTTTCCCCGATATTAAAGATGAGTGTGCAAACTAAAATGCCGCCAGTTGCCTTTCAATTGTTTTATTGGCTTCATACTTATCATTGAAAAGTATACGAAAGAACAGAAAGCTAAATACGTTGAATACGACAGGGTCAACTGCCGTAATTTTTATTTCGCAGTTCTTCATTTAGCAAATCTCTAACACAGGGTTGACGATCACATCAGATCAGGAATGCCTTTGGTGCTTAATGCTCTAGTTCGAGCGCAGGGCTGTTTGTTTTGGATGCATCTTATAAAACTTGATTTTAATTCAATAAAAGTGCATATAGCCACGGATTCTTTTGGCACTTTTGGGCAATAATATATTTTTATTGCCAGTTTTATACAAACATATCATGATTACGGCCTGCCTAAGAGATGATAGAGCGACTTTAACTTGATCCTTCCACTGGAGACACTATCTCCATAGTTTCCAAAGACCGCTATCTCGTTTCGCGTCAAGAGTCCTTGCTTCTGCGCCATAAAAGAGCAAGTTTTGTCGCTTGAGAATAGGCTAGTCACCCGTCCACCATTGTGGAGAACAGTCCTTAAAATTACTCAAATGTCCTCCGTCCTCCAAAGAGGGTAAAATGTCCTCCACGAAAACGAAACTTCTATTTCCTTTGTTAACCAACACGAAATGCATCATAATAATCTGAGTTGGGTTTATGATATTTTTACGAAAATGACCTTTCTAAGTTCGTATTTGGATTTTGCTTGAAAAATAAAACCACTTCAATTATTCAGCTCAAACGCAGCGAAAAACCAACAATCACTTTATCTACAGACTTACACTTTGCTTGTATCTACACTTGTTACTACTTTGCTTATTCAACTATGACTCGACCCTCTGCGCTGCACACTGCTGCTTTTTATACTTGTTTTCTTATCGCGCCGAAGTTTCTTGCACATTCTGTACTCTCTATCTCGATTGTTCTAGCACAGCTACAATCTATCTAATGCTGTCTTGTACCTGGTAAAGAGATGCTGAGTATCGATTCGACTCTAAAGGGTCAACACAGTACAAAGAGCGTTGAAATTGCAATCATTGGGCACGTTCTTCCTGCCATATTTTGCAGATAAGCTGATGCATGCAATCAATCAACTCACCGTCGCCGAAACCTAATCAGCTTACCTTCTCGTCGGGTCGTGCAGCTCTATTGTGCTTAAGTCACTGGGTAGGACGTCGTCTTAGCTGGTGGCATTCACACCGTAGTCATCAATTGGTTCCGTCTTGGAATTGTTCTCTTCGTGATTGGGGGAAGCTTGGTGAAGTACTCCTTCTATAACCTCAGTACACCTTGTGCATCTGTAGCCAGATCTGCAGAAGGTGCCTCCTAGAATTGATTTGTTTAAGCCTTTTATACACAGGTCGGTATACTGATCGTTGTTGACAAACCATTAGCCCCAGTCCTTCGGCCTTATTGTTTTTCAGTCGCTGTCTGACACCAGTCAATTTACATTTGTGTTCATTTATGCTCATACATAGAAGTTTTGGGTTTAGTAAAAGCGTAAGTTCAAATTGTTGTTGATATTATAAATTTTGTATTTTTGCGACAGAATACTACCCTCGGTTGGATTTGTTGTGCCCCGTGCATTTGGCTGCGGACGTCTGCAACAGTCCATAAAATCGGCATTACTACAGCTACTCTTTTAGTAACGTCTCTACTGGTTGCATCGCCGATTTTGTTCTTAATCAGTACTGCGCCCTCACAACTCCCTAGGGACTGCTATACCGATGATGAGGATTGTATGCCTACAGCCTCACCACCACACGAATGCACTGAAATGGTATGCCGTATGGCGGCCTCCAGTATTCAAGCCAAATTAGACTGGAATCTGGATCCGTGCATAGAATTCAAAAATTTCAGTTGCGCGTCTAAAGCACAGGGCTCCGACTTGGTAAGCTTGAGAGCTATGCGCAGTGCACAGGAAGCTGTGGATATGCAAATGCAACGTAAGTTTTATTAATGAAGAGAGTATTTGTGTGTACTATAACGAAGGATTCATTAATTTACTGTATAAGCTTGGGAAAACTGAAGAAAAATATGTGTTTAAAGGTTCGCACAAAGGTTTACTCGGAAGCACGGTGAACAAGAAACTGTAAACCGGAGCTTGCCCGCTCGGCTCGTACCCGAACCAAAAATGTGAGATTCGGCTTTTATGAATTGGTTTATGAACGAAGTTCATAACGCGTTTGTTGCGAAGTTGCGAATTTTCGATATATTTATTCTGAGAAAAGTTAGAGCCAAAAAACAAAATCCGGTTCACAACCCAGCTCTCTCCCTATCACGTATCTAATGTTGCATACCAATAGAAAAGTATGGAAAACACCTTTCGTTTTATATTCATATCGTGTGAATCGATTGCAAATTGATTCAGTTATTTTGATACCAACTTTGACCCCGAGCCACGGGGCTCGGGCATTTCTCAGGCAACACTTTTAGTTCGTTAGATTCAGGAGTCAAACCTCTATGTAATACCATACTTATTTATGTTTTTCACGAGGGTTCGCTATATTACATTTATGTTGCTCCTTAAGGATAATTTAGTATTTTTTAATGCCCAGTTTGATTCCTGTATTTATTTCCTTTATTTTATTTTTTCTCTATAAGCAACAGGTGTTGCTTCAAGTGTAAGTTTTGCAAGTCGGTGTTGCATTTGCATAATAAATATGAAGTATGGGGTCAAAGTGTTGCATATTTCCAAGGGTGTAGATAATACATTTCTGTGTGTTTTGTTAGTGTAAACAAAATATACTACAGCATTTTGTACGAGGACTTACACAAGATTGTGAATAGGGTTGTTTTGGCTATTCAAAATGGCGGCGTAAGCCCTTTAAATTTGTAATTTTTGTAACGTCCAAATGGGATGGATTTCATGTAATATATAAAATCTGGGTCTTGTTTTAATCTTATGTAGACTAGAGTGATTTGCTGATTATGCGGGATTCCATCTTCCGCCAACTAGTGTGTTCTAGTGTTCTTAAAGGCTGTCCACACCAAAATTTGGTCACTTTAAAATGTATATAAAATAAAAAACAATGATATTTTTCTAAAAAAATTTTTTGTATTTGTAACTAGATACTTTAAAGAAATGTTATATAACATACGTTTTAATATGCTATTTTTCGTATGCTACCAGGCGCACTTTTTGCCGAACTGTTCCCATCATTTTTTGCACGAGGTCCTGCGTGACTTTTTTTGACGCCCACAACCATTTCGAACGGAACTCTTTTTCTGTATTGATGGAGCCACGTGTGCTTTTTAAGATTCTCTTAACAATAGACCAATAATTCTCTATTGGTCGCAGCTCCGGGCTATTGGGAGGATTGCAGTCGCGAGCAACGAAAAACACTCCATTGTCTTTATACCACTTTAGGACGTCTCGAGCATAGTGACAACTAGCGAGGTCGGGCCAAAACAGAATACTCACATTATGGCTTTTTATAAAAGGCAGAATACGCTTTTCCAAGCACTCTTTCTTGTAAATTTCTGCATTTATTGTGCCCGATGTAACGAAAGGATCCGTTTTCCTACCACAGGAGCAAATCGCTTGCCAAACCATCAGTTTTTGTGGAAATTTGGAACGTTTTTTTATTTTTACGTCATCAGGTGCATCTTGTCTTGATTCTGCAGTGTAAAACTCTTGTCCCGGGATATATTTGAAATTCTTAAAACAGTAAGTTTCATCATCCATTACAACACATTTAAATTTGGTCAATTGTGTTTCATAAAGTTTTCTGCATCGCTGTTTTGCTGTCAAATTTTGTTTGGCGTTACGATCGGGCACCACTTGAGCTTTATAAGTTTTCAAACCTTCTTTTTCTTTTACTTTTTGTACAAATGATTTTGACATGCGAATTTTTTTTGCTACTGCACGAGTGGATATCCTTGGATCCTTTTTAAACTCTTGCTTCACTTTTTTTGCGCTGCGAATATCGCTTTGGTTATTGTTTCCACCACTTCCTTTTTTCCGATCTAAGCACAAACGATTATTGAAGTTTTTTAAAACATTTATCACCGTGGATGGTGCGAAATTTAGTTTTTTTGCAATTTTTCGTGCGCTTTGTTGTCTGTTAGAATTAAATTCGTGTAAAATCAATTTTCGCTTCTCCAATTGGCTTGCCATTTTAAAAGAATCAAAGAACTTAATGAAAATAATTTTAATGGAGAACTTACATTTGAATCATCGCATGTTTAGATTTGAAAATTTTTATGAAAAATAAGTCGTAACGTGAGGCACAGGGGTGTTTTTTAGTGACCAAATTTTGGTGTGGACAGCCTTTAGAGACTTCGGCCAGTGGGGCGTGAACCTTTAACGCCTGTGTTTCATCACGAGCGGGGCCTCTTTGAGCCAAAATATGGGCTCGCTCGTTCCGCCAATGTTATTTATGGTCTGTCTTTCCAGCAACTTGTTTATTTCAACCTAAGAGCACTAATGGATGCGTCTTTCAGGATATACAGGTCAACCGGGAACAGGTGCATCAGTACGTTTAGCGCCTCTGCGGGACAGCATTTAATCGGTTCCGTAGTTCTGGCACAAGCTGTTCTTTGTAGCCTACTGAGGTCCTTGCACCAGAACAGAACTTCCTGCTTTCCTCAAGGGGTAGTCGATATTCCCCAGTTGAGATCTTCTGAGGGTTGGTGTTTTTGCGCGGGTGGTAAACAGCATCAGTTCAGTCTTGCTAAGGTTAATACTAAATCCACAAAAGACGCGATAGCACTCCCCCATGTGATGTACACTAGCTTTCATGTTCCCGAGTAACGCGATCACTACGAGGCATGTTGAGCTTCAGACAGCTATGTTCTTCTTCCTTGCGAATCTTGGGGTTGAGTAGTCGCTCGAAGGTTTTCAGCACGAAAGATGTTACAGTTTCAAGTGTCAGGATTCGTATCCTCTACTCCCTACTTTTGTAAGCTTCTCCCTAGTTACAATGTTATCGTTTATCAGGACATATTTGACAAGGGATACCTGATCAAAGGTTCCTACCTTGTGCAACCTGCGAAGTGTGAGTATTGGCTCCATTATAGCAAATTCTCTAAAATGTTATGATGGCAGTAGGTACCGCCGTTTTTCTCTATTCTCTTTGGCTAGTTCTAAGTTTTCTTGTAAAAACTTCACATTCAAAATAAATATCAAACTGCATATTCCGCGTAGAGAATATTCCTGTGAAACTACTATCTAAAATTCAAATCTGTTCACACAGTTTGCAAAAGTGCATCTAACAACATCTAACATTAACGAATGATAACACAACGAAACTATTGTAATTGTTAAAGTAGGAATTGTCAAACTCTGGAATTGTTAAAGTTTGTTTTACAATATTGTTTATTTTGTGTATATTTCTGTGCCGTTTTTATTTCGAACTGAGAATTTTACTTTTCCTCGATAACATCAATATTTTTATATTGCTTAAGTTTTTTTTTAATAAAAAATATTAAAACATATAGAAAAACAAAATAGAGAACAAAGTGGCAAAGAATAAAATAGCGCCTTTAACATACATGTTTTTATGGCTAAAATATTGTTGAAGCTAAAAAAAAAACAACAATTAAACCTAGAGTAGTGTTACCTTTTACATACATTCGAGCCATCAATGTAACATAGCCATAAACTCTGTTTGGGATTTGAAAAGGAGGACGAAAAAGGAAGCATTAGTACGTCCAAACTGTCGGGAATAAGGCTATGGTTCGATTGGAGCAGAATCCACTGATATGTAATTTATTGTAAGGGGGAACAAGCGAAGTTTGAAGCCCTCAATTAGAACCCTGAGTGTCATAATACGAGCGATGCTGTATGACAGTAAATTGAACTACTTAACAAACTTAAAAACTTATCTCTACCGCCTTTCTTACGTGCATTCCGTGCTGATATCAACAGTAGTGGTAAGACTCGCAGACGTTTTAGGGGAAATAATAGGGCAGTCTAATTGGTGATTGAGTACTGATAGTAATTTATTGTAATAGGTATTTCAATTTATAACCACACTGAATAAATTTAAGTCCGTTTTGAATTAAAATTTAATTATTTGGTATCACTCATGATAAACATAAAAATCCATGTATTACATGCATGTCGTATATATGTTTTACCAACGTAATAGAGCTTTTACAACATAACACAACATCGGGTCCTTTTCGTAAACTTGGACGGCTATTCGGTAGTTGCTTGCGGCAAACAGCAGACTCTTCGACTATTCAATTAGTGCTGGAGAAGTTAGGTGGATATCTACCAATTGGTGCACTAGGTCCATCCTCCATTGCACCGTTAATTTCAAAAATTCATGAACTGGGTCCAACACCGCTTGTTGATATTTATTACGATTTAAGTTATGGACGACGACCACATGTCCTGTTAATAATCAGTGGCCCAAGTACATCAGCGCCCATTTTAGAGGTAATTTCTAAAATCCTTTATACACAAATGTATATTAAAAAAATATAATCTTCCATAAACTTAAATAATCGTCATCAGAACAATATACGTTGGAAGGCGCCGAAAGCGCCTCCCTATCGTATTAGGCAAGGCGTTCCAAAGCTGCTAAACAATTTGCTGAACACTTTCTTGCCAAGTGGTCTGACATATGACCAGAGGGTTTCGGAGAACGAAGCTATCTCAATGTTCATCAAAGAGCTGAATAAGGTAAGAGATTATTTATGTTCAAAAAAAGAAGCAAACCTAAAACAGAAATGAATGCAGTGTTTAGATAAGCAATTACCGATTAAAATCAGCAATGACTTTCTAACGTGATTGATTGAGTTTTGATTTTTGGATTTTAGATACGTGTAGAGCACTCACGGCGTGGATTTTGGAACAGCTCCGTGCTTTATAACATTTCGTCGGTGCAAGAAATGTATCCGTTTGTAAGTCGAAACATTTTTATTACTGTTTGTATCAGATTGGTTTGTTTCATTGCTGTATTCGATGACACTCAAAAGATAGATAGATAGATAGATAGATAGATAGATAGATAGATAGATAGAGAGATAGATAGATAGATAGATAGATAGATAGATTTTTTTTTTTTTTTTTTTTTTTTTTGTTTATTGAGGGGGAAAGCATCGAAAGCCACCCAGTCAGTGTGAGACTTTAACCCACTAAAACCCCCTCACTGTCCGACGGTTAATCCCCCCTGGGATACCGGTAGGTAATTACGTCAAGGAGGCCGTTTTGAGTATTGTATCTCAAGCGTCAGTCATGGTCTTTGTCATGTTTTCCCTAGTGTCTAGCCGATTTCATGTGGTACCTGGCTCTCCTCTGTCAGCAATAATGATATTGCAGATTGTTCTGCAGATAGATAGATAGATAGATAGATAGATAGATAGATAGATAGATAGATAGGTAGATACATACATACATACATACATACATACATACATACATACATACATACATACATACATAGATAGATAGATAGATAGATAGATAGATAGATAGATAGATAGATAGATACATACACATATAGATAGATAGATAGATAGATAGATAGATAGATAGATAGATACATACACACATAGATAGATAGATAGATAGATAGATAGATAGATAGATAGATAGATAGATAGATAGATAGATAGATAGATAGATAGATAAATAGATAGATAGATAGATAGATAGATAGATAGATAGATAGATAGATAGATAGATAGATAGATAGATAGATAGGTAGGAAATTATGCATACATAATAAATAAATATTTTAGTTGTAAAATACTCTTCACGACATCTTCTGACACAAAATAAGATGCGGTAGAAATTTAAGAAGATTTATTTAAATGTAGCAGTATTTTATTTGGTTAAAGTAACGAATCGTTTAGTAGCAAGGCATTCGATCCAAATCGGTTCTGTAGTTTTGATTGATTGTGCAACACGCAACATTTCAGTGACTTGAATGTACTTGTCGACTTCCAAAAATGTACAACTTTACAACTGTATTGTACAACTTAGGGTTCAGTTAGAGAGTGAGCACTTTGATTTATAAAAGTATTAATTATAACTATAATTGTATGGTATATTAGCGATTTGATTTCCTTTGTAGTTAAATTGGACGGCATTGGTTCCGAGTAATTGGAGTGGTCCAATAGTTGTGAGAAGTTCTGAGTATTTGAAAGCTGTCGAAGAGTTGCTAACAAAGAATCCTACTCGCGTGGCTCATAACTCGATTCTTCTACTATTTGCGTTAGGAATTCTACCACAAGGACACCCAAACCCTACTGTGTGTACGCGTGCGACAATGTGGGCATTACCCGAAATAACATCCGCACTCTTCGTTGCTCAACACTCGTCTGATGATCTGAATGATGTCATTAAAAGGGTAAGCGTGCTTATGGTAAGGAATAACCAGAAAATTACAACAAACAAATGTTTTATTCTTTTATTTTAAGACAGAGATTATATTCAAATCTCTCAAAGCTCATTTGAAGCGAGCGCCGTCGTTGAAAGGCGCAGCTTTAGTAAAATTGTCTGCCTTAAAAATCCAGTCACGACCGTGGAGTGGTTTTACAAATTTTACGGCAATAATAAAGCATTTGGAAGCTATTGATATAACTTCGGACAATTGGTTTGAGAACATTTTAAACATTTACAAAAAAAACAAAGTGCTGCCAAGTGTGACCAATGTGGAAGTTGACTCACACGATGCGTAAGTATCATACTACATAACTGTCATAATGTCGTTATGATAAGAACATTAAATGTTTAATACATTACAGTGGAGTGCCATTGAATTATAAACACTAAACCATAATACATCGCGTTTCTTTGCTCGGCAAGTTTTTGTTTTTTGCAAATTCAAGGGACTAGAAGGGCATAGCTCCTTGTTTTTGGGCCGTATACCGCCGATTTTATTTCTAGAATTAAACTTCATTGTCAACATAAAAAAAATCTAAATTTAAAGATTCCGCCAAACTTTTCCATTCCAGTTTGAAAAAATGCCATCTTAAACAATAAGTTCTTCAAAAGTTTTGTAGGAGTGAAATGAAAACTCGATGCAAAAGGCAGCAAGAGAATTAATATTTTCTTGAAAAATTTGCCACTACTTCAGACGAAGAAGACGAAGTTCTAAAATGTCCCAATTCTTGCTAAAAGCGATGTTTAGAGCTCTATTGTTGTATTGAATTTCGTAGTCAAAACGCCCATAAAGAATATTTCAGATCAACTAGTCAAATTTTAAGGTTAATAAATCTTAGAGTATAATTGAAAGCATTTTGAACGCGACTAATTCATTAACTTTGTGGGGCGCTGTGAAAGTGGCGAGCATACATATATATTCATGTATACATATTTACATACATATACCTATAGTTGATTATACATAAATACATGTGTATATAAATGTGAAATTTCTTAAATTCATTTTTAGTTGGGCGTACCCGATAGTTGCAAAAACTTTTTATGACACTCTCAGCCATTCAATCGGTAAGAATCAACCAATAGCCTTGTCTTGGCAATTGATTGTAATTGCAGATATTTAATAATTTACATATTTTAGTGGTACCGTTATCCGTTATACTAGTACCATATTTTGATGGACGGTTGCCGCCATATTTGCAGTACGCGTCGGTCGGGGTGGCCATTGCGAAGGAGATCTTGCGTTCTATCACCAAAACTTTTGAGGAAAAAGCCATGCGATGTGTACCAACATCTGTGAACATATTCTCCAACTATAGTCGAATGGACATATTGATTCATTCCGGTGGAATGCAGATATCCTACCATTCGATGCTCTCCTTGACGGGGCCAATAAAAGGAATGGCTCGTCTTCCGGGATTGAATTTAACTCCGACCCAGGTCTTCTTTTTGGTATCAGCGCAGGAAATGTGCGCAGAATCAGACTACGTGGGTATTGATACGGACACGGCTGAATTTGAAAACATGTAAGTAGTGATCTCTTTGGTCTTTGGATTCAAAATTTGTCTTTTGATTCAATGCGTAATTTATTGGAAGTAAAATACCGATACATTTGAGTGGATCAGAGCATTTTTAATTATACAAAAAGAAAAACCAAAAACAACCCAAGCACAACCTGCTCCTTCAAACTAAATGCTCTCGTCTCGTACAAGTGACAAGTAAAGCAGCTGATACCCAGCGGGCAAAGCGTCGCCAAACATTTATTTATACTTGACTTCTAAAGAGATTAAAGTTTCTATAATATTTCAACTAATTAATAATTGATTGAATATTTCAACTAGCTTTAATTATAACGGTTTTCGAGGAAGCATTTAAAGAATTTTGAACTTAAAATAATTCTAATAGACCTAATAAAAACTAACTATATACACTTAATTTTTTTAATTTATAGTTTGGGTTGGCTTGTAGCACAAGGAGGAAGCGCCACTGAAGTATTTAAATGCCCGTCTGGATCGATGATTAATGCTCAAAAAACATGCAATGTCTTATAAACCACTCTTTCTGACAGTTTATAAATTTGAATTATGCGGAAAGTGGTGTGATAAACCGTTGATAGTAATTAAGGCGAATTTAACACTGTAAGAATACAAGATAAATAAATAAGATACAATTTAGAAAAATTTAGTTTTTGTTTACGTATTTGGATAAAAAAATGAAATGAAGATTTTCTCCCTTTTCAGTATAAACGATCTTTCAACAAAAAGTGTTGCTTTTGGAAAACGTGAGGACATGTTTATTTTAGTTGTGCTGTAATGTAATGATGCAATGCAACCTTACAAGTTTATTGTTGTATTGTATGTTTATTGGACTGATGACTGGTGTTTTCTGTGCGTAGGTTTTAAGAAAGGTTAAGAAAGATATTCTCTTCTTCACTCTGAATATCTTTCGAAACTTTTCACGTTTATGTAGCATCATGCATGAAAAGTACTCTCCCTATCTGGCATACCTTGTGATTGTACCGAGGGGTAAAAGATCTGTCGTCTACTTGCTTCACCTTGTTTATTTCATCATGGTGTTTTCAAGTTTATCATTGTGGAACACACTAAAATATACCATATTCAAATGTGGAATAAACGACCGTCTCCGAATAGGCCAAGACAAATATTGCAGTACAAAAACTTGTTAAGCTAAAAAAAATCTTTTTGAAAAATATGTTTTCGGTTTCATTGAAATTGTGAATAATGTCAATGATAATATTTATTTTTGTGCATTTATCGTAATTTCTTCTTAATATAAAGTTATGACAATTGTTGCCGTTATTTTTGATATTCTCGCGTTCACCCTTTTAATCGCAAATGCAAACAGCATTGACAACGTGGTACGTATTTCAAAAAAAACTCCAATGATTTCGGCATCGATTCCGCCGGAATCAACGCCTGCTGTAAGTGCTGTTCTTTTGGAATGCCCAAAAGAATTAAAACCAAACTCAAACTCGGAAAAAGGAGGGAAGCATACACGTTCCGAGAAGCAACTGATGGTAAACATACGAGTAAATCCGAGTTTTCACATTGAAAAAATTGAGAAATTTTTGATTCTGGATGAAGTTTACGATCCTCAAAAACGGTCACAAGCGAAAATAATGTCACCCTACTTAATAGAGATAAGCCGCGGCGAACCGGTTATGATGTACCCATTGGAGTTTACTAAGGTGCGCCAAAGCCGATGGAATGTAAGCGTGTAAACTTATTTTGCCAACTTGCAGTCCGTGAAACTGGATGGTGAGAGACAAGGTCAGCCAATCAATCAAACAACGCAGGATTCCAAACCCACTGACCACAAATCAGAATCGAATCTTCAGATGGAGTCATTGAAGCGAGGTAATTGCGTAAAAGTAGTGCTATACTCGTACTACATATGTAATAGAATCCACATAGAGCTTTATAATGCAATAATGCACACGCATATTTGATTGAAGTGAAGAGATGCTGGTTGAGAAAAGAATCACCCATAGCCCGAGGTCTGGTGCTAACTTTGGCTGACATATGTATATGTGTGACGTAGTGACGTGGTTTGGAAAATCAAAAGCAGGATTTATTAGACGGTTGCCTTTCACAATAGTCATTAAGATAGTAAAGGTACCGCGTCTATTCTTCCAATCAATAGCAATTTTCCACAAAACTTCCCTTCAAACGTTTCACCTATTCATGCGCTTTCTCGAAAGAAAATGATACGACTTCCTCTACCTGACTTTTTTAATTGATTCAGATATTTTAATACTAATGTCGACGATATAATTTACAAATGCCAGAAGATATAATTTACAAATGCATATGAATACAAGAAAATACAAAAGGTGAATTAAATAAGAATCATAGAAAATAACTATAAAAGTTTGGTGTTTGCATAGCTCTTAAAAAAGAACAACTAACATTATGAAAATTCATTTAGGATTACATCCCTATATTTTAAACAATTACTAACATAAACATAAAGTGAATGATAATTACAACTATTGAGAAAACTTAAAACGTTCGAATATCGAAAATCCAATTTAACTGTAGACAGCAGAACAAGATTGCATTAAGTTGCAGCACAAGCTGAAAGCATACCGCTGAGATATAGCGAGTTCAAGGGGGTCGGGGTTTTCGGATAGAGATTATGTGAAATTGAAGGTACCTGGTTCATACTTCCATATAAATTTTACCACTTCTTGACCCAATATGCACCCTTCCGCACTGTTTTCTAGACTAGGATGCGAGGAAGCTGGTCTTCGTATGGAATATCGTTCTTAAATATATAATATATATCATTAACTAGCTATTCCCCGTGATTCGCACACGTCGATTTTGTAGTTTTATTTAAAGTATCTGGATATGCAAAAAGTATAAAATTACCGATCAATTAAGTTACAAGTATTCTGTGCAACATTTTCATACCGATGACTTGTCCGACACACGTCGAGTTTTTGCGGTGAAAGGAATATCACCGAGCTGTGCGACCTACAATTTTAAATACATATGTGACATATCATGCATAAGGGTTTTAGTTATCCTAAGGTACCGCGCTCCCTTGTCAAACGTCTGCCACATTTTTCCAATCAAATTAAACCACTAAGTGATAAATCCATGGCGAGTTTCTTTCATGCTTTGCATCTTTTACAAAGTTCCAAAGCCAGCATCGAGAGTTCAGCAGGTAGCATGCTGGCTTTTCGTACCAGGGGCCTTAGGTTCAATTCCTGGCTCGGCTTGTTAAACACTCGCCTACTTTTATAGCTACGTATGTATAAGAAATTCACAAGTACACTCTTGGCAGGCAATGGCAAAACCTCGAATATGGAAGGAAAACTGACAACCGTCGTTCAGATTCGGCATGCAACTGTAGATCCCTTTCCCGCTATCCCCCATTCAGTATACATGTACATTTCAAACGCGTGGAATTTGTGTTTTCACAACCAGCCATATTATAGGCCTAAGTGTGTTTCAAACAGAGGCAGCTACCATAATCTCATATGGAAGGTATCAGAACCCTAATTTATGGTCTAGTTTGAAAAACCACTAAGATAGCAATTTTAGGCGACACGCCCACTCGTTTTGCAGATACATAAGGGGTGACCCAGAAAAAATGTAGAATTTTGAAGGACACATTAAAAAATCTGATTTTACTAAAATAAACTGCAGTTTATTATACATTTCTTAAACTCTAGTTCACAAAAAAATGTAATGAAATATAATTAGTGTTTGTAAATTTTTTTTTATATTTTTCTTAACGTTTTTAGTTAGAGACTGGACAGTACGTTCGGTGACTACTGCATAGGGATGCTACCATCGATTTTACTTGCTTCATTATAGCCCAATATCTTTCAAAAGTTCCGGGCAGTGCCTCTTTTGGGACCACCGTGACACAATTTTCTTCATACCATTCCATAGTTGACATCGAGTAGTGGCTTGTCGCTAGGTGTTCAATAAATGGTAGAATCAAGAAGGAATATTGTTCCTGTCGCAATACACGCCTTGCTCCGTAGACCGCAGGTGCAAATAGCTTGCCGAACCATGAAGCGTTTTGGAAATTTAGTGCATTTAACCGCGTCTGCTCTAAAAGGAAAAACTTTTGCTTCCGACTGGTCAAGCACTTTCTGCTGCTCGTAGATCTTTAATCCTTGACCTCTCGAGACCGTCACACAGTGCGGCATCCCCATATATCGCATGGCCACAAATAGTAAACGTGATTTAATTTTCACGAAATTTGTCATCCGCCCATTTTTTAAGAAAAAGACGAAAACTTGTGAAAATTGTTCTACTACCAGGCAACATCTTTAATTTTAATTTTTCCTTAAATTTGTGTATATAGGCAATATATAAAATTATATATATAAAGTTTAAAACCTGCGTGAGGCTACACATTTTTGTTTAATTCCTTTTAGTAAAGCTTATTGGAGATTACATTTTAACCCATCATGTGCCTATATTAAAAGCGTTTTCATTAACTCTTTTCGCAGTTATAGGAAAAATTGCTGATGCCATTGCGCCTGCAAAGAAATCCGATAGTACTGTTAAAAATCACCAAGATCTCAACAGTAATTCTGGAAAAAGCCAAACTGCAAATGTATACAATGCTGGGCTCGAAAATAAAAACACGGACGGAGGAGATGCCAATGAAAAAAATAGGAATGATGAAAAGTCTACGAAAAGCCGAAAACCAAAAAGTCAAGAGTCGAATCAACGAGTCTCAAAGAAAAGTGTTGAGGCAGAGGACAAACCTAGACTAAAAATTGGATATTTGAATGATATTTCGAAATCACAAAACGGTATGTTTAGCAAAATCACTTCTGACCAAAGAAACACACAACCAATGGCAAACGTTGGCATAGAAAGGCGACTTGTAAAGCAGTTAGAGCAGCAGTCGAATTTAATCAAGTCAGATGCGTCCAAGCTGGGGCATGGCGGTCCCCAACCCCAGGAACGCACTGACGGTGAACCACGAAGAATTGAGAGAAAAGGAGATGAGTCGTCATTAAAAACCTTTGCGCAAAACAGTAATGACCATAGAAATTTTTGGAAAGAATCTCAAGGCAACTCGAACGAGCTATTTGAGAGGTTATCGAACGAGGATAATGAAATGTCAAGTGCGTTTGATTCGCAAAAGAGTGAATCCGGAAGGGAAACAAGTTTTCGCAGCAAACAAAACGTTATCAATGACGAAATCGATTCTGAAGACCAGACAAAGGGTGCACGCCTTAGGGGCAGAAGACCATTTTCAGGAATGCATTTAAATAAACCAAATAGGAGGTTAAAAAATAAACCGCGCCTTCCCGATTCACTTTATGTAAGACAAGATAGTGATATCGATTCATACCAAGAACAGATGCCAAATATGGAGAATTCTGCGGACAGAAGACAATGTGTAAGTAATACATAAGTAGGTATGTGAAAAAGTAAAAAGTTGGCGTATCTAGAGGAATGATTTTTCCCAAAGTCGTCTAAGCCTTTCTTCGATCAGGGGTATATGCTGTGTTTCGACGTTGCCGTGATTTTTCATTCAATAATATGTTTCGTTCTGAGTTTTTTATTGTTTCTTCAACTGTGCTGATCACTTCTACTGTGCTGATTGAAAGATCCCGATGCAAAGAGTCGTTTGTGATGTACCAAGGAGCGTCTACTATTTTTCGTATTATTTTTGATTGCGCTGTACAATGTCAACGTTTGTTTTACATGCCGTATCCCATATCTGAATACCATACTTACTATATATCTCCAGATAGGAGCAATGATAGTGTTGTACATCAGTAATTTGTTGCTAAGGGATATGTTTGATTGCTTGCCTGGAAGCCATTGCAGTTGTCGGAACTTGTTCTTAATCTCATTCTTTTTTTTATATGTTCACGCCATGTAAGTTTGGCATCAATAGTCATACCCAGGTATTTTGCTATATTGGCAATTTGAATTGTGCAGTCGTCTATTTTAAGCGAGTGCTGGTTAAAAGTTCTGTTGGTGTAGATGACTTACATTGGATGTATCAGGGAGGCGTCAATAATCTCAGATAGTAGTAGTAGAACATTATCATTTTTCAACTCTCTTCTTTAAACGAAGGCTCGCCCTCTATTGTAATGCTAATTGATGCTGACGGCGAATTTAAATTGTTTACAAAATAAGGACTCAATAATAATTCCCATTACAGCAAGAAAATGATTGATTTTGAGTAGTAAAACAATTACCGTTCCTAAAATAGCCAATCCTAATATATTTGTTGTGCATTGGATTCAATGGCTAACATGAACTTTCGATAAACAATTATGTTTATGTTTTTAAAATAGTTTAACAGTTGTTTGGAAGCGATGTCGTCTAAGTTTTGATTTTGAAAGTAAGCGGCACTGTATTTAACACTTCGTTCAATAATGTGTGTGACTGACACATAGATGGCGGCACCAATACTTAATCAATATTTTTTTTCGAAATTGTTAACCTTTTGAGGCTTACTGTGGAAATTATATGTCAATCCGACCATTAGTTTACAAGTTACAGTGCTTTAAGTGACACTACTTTTGAGTTTTCAAAAAAAATTAATTCAAAGCAATTCCGTGTGCTGATTTGTTTTTTAATGAAAAAAAATACTGTTCAATGCCAGGAATGGCTTGAAAAACATTATTCGGACTCTGCTCCATCAAAAAGAACCATTTGTTATTGGTATGCCGAATTCAAACGTGGTCGTACAGACACCGATGACATTCCATCTACTGGACGGCCAAATGACGATGTTATTCCGGAAAACGTTGAAAAAACACTGAAAATCATTATGTCCGACCGTAAAGTGAAAGTGGGGGAGATTGCTGACATTCTAAAGATATCAGCAGGCAGTGTACACACCATAATACACGAACATTTGGTTATGAAAAAGGTGTTTTCGAAATGGGTGCCGCGTTTGCTCACACCGGAGCAAAAACAACAACGAATCGATGATTCAAAGAGCTGTTTGGACATGTTTACGCGCAACAAGTCGGAGTTTTTGCGTCGGTACATCACAATGGATGAAACATGGATCCACCATTTCACTCCAGAGTCAATCTGGCAGTCTGCAGAGTGGCATGCAACCGGTGAAAGCCGCCCAAAGCGTCCAAAGGCACAAACATCGGCTGGCAAGGTTATGGCGTCAGTATTTTGGGATGTGCACGGAATAATATTCATCGACTATCTTGAGAAAGGGAAAACAATCAATAGCGACTATTATATAGCGTTGTTGGAACGTTTGAAAGAAGAAATCGCGATTAAGCGGCCCCATATGAAGAAGAAAAAAGTGTTGTTTCACCAAGGCAATGCACCGTGTCACAAGTCGATGAAAACGATGGCAAAAATGCATGAATTGGGCTTCGAATTGCTTCCTCATCCCCCGTATTCTCCAGATCTGGCCCCCAGCGACTACTGGCTCTTCGCAGACCTCAAAAAGATGCTCCGTGGTAAGAGATTTGGCTCAAATGATGAAGTAATCACCGAAACTAACGCCTATTTTGAAGGCAAAGAAAAATCGTTCTACAAAGGCGGTATCGAAAGATTGGAAAAGCGTTGGAATGATTGTATCTCCCTAAAAGGGGACTATGTTGATGAATAAAAACGAATTTTGGCAAAAAAATGTGTTTTAATTAGTTAGTCACACACATTATTAAACGAAGTGTTAGTTACCACACGCAATTTGAGCGCCAAAGTAAGGGTGAACCAGAAAAAATTTAGAATTTTTAAGGACACATTAAAAAAAAGTAATAGTCTGATTTTACTAAAATAAACTGCAGTTTATTATACGTTTCTTAAACTCGAATTCACAAAAAAATTTCATAAAATATAATTAGTGGTTGCAAAATTTTTTTATATTTTTCTTAACGGTCTTTGTTAGAGACTGGACAGTACTTTCGGTGATTATTGCATAGGCTTGCTTCCATCGATTTCGGAACTGTACATCATTTTTGCAAACTTTTTTAGTTTTTCTTAGGGTTTGCTTCATTACAGCCCAATATCTTTCAATAGGCCGAAGTTCCAGGCAGTTGGGAGACTTTGCCTCTTTTGGGACCACCGTGACCCAATTTCCTTCATACCATTCCATAGTTGACCTGGAGTAGTGGCTTGTCGCTAGGTCTGGCCAAAACAAAACTGTTCCTTTGTGCTATTCAATAAATGGTAGAAGGCGTTTTTGCAGGCATTCTTCTATATAAATTCTAGAGTTATTTGCTCCTATCGTAATGAACGCCTTTCTCTGTAGACCGCAGGTGCAAATAGCTTGCCAATTTGGTGTATTTCACTTCGGAGTATTTTCTGAATGTTCCATCCTAATTCTTTTTAGTGAAATAGGCATTCCCAGGCAACTGCTCAAAGTCCATCTTAGAGTAGGTTTCATCATCGAGAATCACGCAATGGAACTTGATTACGTAATTGTCATATAATTTTCGAGCCCGCGTCCTCGCTGTTTTTTCTTTTGCTTCCGACCGGTGAGGCACTTTCTGCTGTTGGTAGGTCCTTAATCCTTGACTTCCCTTATATCGCATCTCAGTTGATTGCGATGTGCCTCATGCAGCTGCAACATCTCAAGTCGACCTCGTGGGTTTATTCCGATATGTGCTAACAAGCCTCTTCAGCACTTCTGGGTTACTTGGACCCTCTTTTTGCCTGATTCTTCGGCTCTGTAGATGGAGTTTCCCACGTTATAGTTGTTTATAACATTATAAACCGTCACTACGCTCGCTTTGCTTTCCCTTGCAATGCTTAGTGTAGATTTCGTCTTATCAGTCAAGTAAATGTCCAGTATTAATTTGCGGCAGCGCTTTTGCGGGCTGGAAATGTTGACTAAAGTAGATCCAAGATGCAATTGACTAATATAGCAAGAAACTGCAATATTTATAGATACTTTCAATCGCAAATACCAGCCTCCTAACTCTTGGCATTTTCGAATGTTGGATGCGTAAAAATTCTAAATTTTTTCTGGTTCCCCTCTTACTATAAAGAATTGGGGCTGAATCGACTGACGCCACAAGAGCTACTCTTAAAATTATACCAGAAGCGGCTTATGGGACAATTTTTAATTCGTCAATATAAATTTTGATAAATACAATAATTTTGTGTTTTATTGTCGCAGAATACATTAAAGATAAATCGCAATATTCAAGTCGAATTTTTCAATTTTTTTAGTTTCAGACCAAAATGAAAACTTGTGAATGTAACGCCCAAGGTAGTCGCCATTCGGATCCCATAGAAATGCAGCCAAATAAGTTAGATTTCGACAGCAATATGGACATTTTGTTTTATAATGATGGCGATCCAAATGAACAGAAGGAAAAAACTATACCACAATTCAAAAGTCGACAGAGAACATTTGAAGACAACCACAACGAGTATGGCGAGGAACAGAATACAAATCCTTATCGACCAATGCAAATGGTGCAAGGACAGTACCTCACATCAGGAGGAGATGAACTTGAGGTTTGTGCAACAATGATATTCATAAATCAACTTTTCAACAAAGCTATTTTCACCAAAAGCCTTCCATCAATTTAAATACTCATTCACTCGATAAAATTTCGTCCAACAACCTCGGGGATGATACACGGCCCGACCAACAAAACGCAATTCGACGTTTGCCATCAAGCTCACATGAAGTTGCCAGTCTGAGTGGTAGTAATTGGGCTGATTATGACGACGGAAAGAGAAAAATCGGATTTGCGCCAACTAGTGGCAAAACTCCAAAAAACGTTGCATACCTCAAAGTCAAAAGTATTCACTTCGATCCCAGCAGTTCAGATGGGCTTCGTAAGTACGTGTAGTTAAACCTTATAAATATCATTCACTCAATATGTAAAACAAAAGTTTAGAACTTTAGTTCGGCTTAGATATAAACTTAACTGTCTTAACTTAATGGAACGCCCCATTTATTTAGTGCCAAGCTTTGGACATCTCCAAAGAATTTCAACATACGTGAGCATAAGTAAACAAAAACTAATTTTGTTCTGCGTTTAAAGCATCTAACTATTATATGGATATAAATCAATGAAGGTTTATGTTTTAAATTATGTTTTTTTCATTTCTTATCAAATGGGGAAATTGTTTCTGCTTCAAGTTGGCTACAGTGAAATTTATAAGGAAGTATTAAGAATGCGGCTATTCATTTTGGCCTTTCGTTATTACCAAAAAGTTTGACAACAACAGGACGGAGAATGTGTTTGACTGTCCTGATCATTTTTCTTGTTAGTTAGCCTGATGCAATTATGTGACAAACGATTGTCACATGTTGATTGATTTATTTATTTAACCCATTCCCTGCAAAGCCTAAATTATATGAGTCATTCCCATTGCTGCAATGGCAGCCGCCGTGGCTCAGTTGGTTAGTGCGCGGTCCAACGAGTCGCATGCAGAGCGACGCAAGATCGAATACTGCATGTATTAACACATTAAAAGCGGGCCGGGTAAAATTACCCGTTGTGAAAACTGCTGCTTATAAGCGGGGCGGGTATTTTAACCTTTTGAATGTAGGCACTTTAAAAGCGGGAGACGGTATTTTTACCGGATTGGTTTTCATATAAAACTGAAAGTATTATTTCATATAATTATTTTAGTTTCATAAATTTCAAGTTTTATTTATTTTGGATCGCGCAATTTTTGCTTGTTTTGCAAGTAATGCCCGCTACGCAGCATAGTTTCATATACTAAGCTACCCGCTTAAAATGTGTTAACACCTAAAAAAAAAAATAACGGGAAACTCGTTTTCTCTTTCGGTGGCTGTCCTCTCAGCTGGCAATGGCAAACCTCTGAGAGTAAAAATTGCCTATGAAAAAGCTCCCAACCTGCCGTTCGGAACCGGCATAAAACTGTAGGTCCCTTCCACCCGCGTACAAAATTCACACGCACAACACGAGTGGTTGCGGGAAGCTACGCCTTAGTCTCGCGTAAGCGGGTTGTCGTGCCAATCAATTATTATTATTATTATTCATTCCCATTGCTATTTATATTTTGAGTGTTATTGTTTACGAAAGCTCTGTTATCCACAAAAAATTTGCTAATTCAAAAACCTGCATGTTATAACATATTTAAAGTAGGACGAGTATACTCGTCTTGGCAATACATGACACCCTGCCAAAGACGAGTATACTCGTCCTTGGCTGCGAATGGGTTAAAAACTCTCTCTCTAGAATTACAAAATATATCAAAATTTTTACAAAATTGCCTTAGACAGCGTGTAAACGGTTCGTTAAGACTAACAGGGCTATTCTGGCAACTATCTTTCAACTCACCTCAATCTTTCGAAGTACAAAAATCTTTCGAAAGACAATTTGCTATTCTAGCAACTATCTTGAAAGTTTTTTTCCCATGAAAGACAGTTTGAAAGATGTGCGTTTGGGGTCGTCTTTCAGCTTGCAAAAAGTACGTGCGTTGTGTTTGTGTTATGAAAAGAAACGATATACGTATATATATAATATATATGGACATATTTTATAAAAGAATGCAATTACTTTTTTAATTTTTACTTCAGCTTGATTTCTTCAGCTATTGATTGAAATTTTTGAAATTTTGTTTGAATTTTTCATTTCACGACGGACGGTTCGTTTGCCAACAGTATTGCCAGCATCGAACAGAGGACTTGGTTTACAAATGGGAGATTTTTATGAAGGATGAAAGAAAACGTAAAAATACACCAATTAACAGCAAAAGTACATAATATATGTTAAATTGGCCGCTGTTCATTGCCACACACATTGACAAATATGACAACATCAATAACATCACTTAAAAAATAAAACAATTAATTTGAATTCATATTTTTACACCAGTTCTTGTCTTTTCTAAAAAGAAATACGTAACTGCAAAATAATCCTGATAAACACATCTGTAACTAAAAAGAAAATCATAACGAAAATTGGAAAAATAATTTTCTTTCATCATTGCAAAAATGCTTCAAATTTCACAGAAAAAGAGTTGGCTGGCAATGCTGTTCGCCGAAAACAGCTTTTCAACTCGAGTGTTGAATTTTAGAGCTTTTTCCGAAAGATTTTTTCGCTATTTCGGCTATTCTGGCAAAGTACAAAATTTAAAAGGCGTTTGATATTCGTGAACTTGAGGTCATTACTTATGATCGTAATGGTACATTTGAAAAAGTCCACCGAAAAACTGTAAAATATCAGATATTTTCGGTCCCTAGTTTTTACTTCTCAATATAAACTCTTGTTTTAACTGATTTTTAATAATTAATCTATTGCAGGCCTTTCAGACCCAGAAAAAGCGGTATGTTTGGCAGAGTACCACTACGTAACCGATTTAGGAACAAATTATTTAGCCATATGCAATCAAATCGCGCAAATTTACAAACGTTCGGAAACACTGGAGTTTTTTACAGACCTGACTATAACGTTGCTCCCGATGGTTCATTACGAAGATTCGAACCAGCCGCTGAATTTTATGATAGGTTTTTATTTGATAAAAAAGCTAATATAAAGCATTACATCGGTAAAGAGGGATATGATGCACACGATAACCTTTTTAATAGGAAAAGCTACACGTTTGGCCCCATCTCCGAAGTTGAGTCTGGTTCGCGGTTCAACATTGACGATGGAAATGGACCAGTAAAAAGGATCATGAGTAAAGACACTAAGTACAACTCCCTTTGGGACGAACCACGTTTGCCTTATGTTATTAGTCAAGCGGAAGATTCGCAAAAACTTAAACATGTTTATCAACCGTCATCTGCAGACTATTCAGATTATTGTAAGTAATATGTTCATATGCTTCGAATGATTGAATTAATAAGAATATATTTTCGTACACGCTTATTCTGCATAGATCACAGCTCGTTAGCGCAAGATTCGCGAAGCTCAGGAAAGCAGCTCATAAATGAAGATCATTCCAAATATCTTCCCAAAAAACCACCGTTTGAGAATATTCTTCATGACCCTCACCTTAGTCTGCAGGACAAATTAAGCATAATAGAAACAGTAGACCCGCATGATGAAATAACGGAAAGAAAATTTAATCAACTAACACAAGAAATAAACCGGCCTTTTTATATTAAGCAATATCCGTTCCCAGTACCCATGCCCGCAACTTACTTGGACGCCCGAAAAGTGCCAGAAAATTCAAAGAAAAAACGAAGTTTCGTATTATATGACGACTTAACTGTGCGCGATACTCTCACTGACAACGACTATAATTTTGATGACGTTGATCATGTACGGGATAAAGCAAGTTCATCGACCAGGCATGTCGACGGGGAGGACATTCAGCCCTGTTCATCATGTGGTGGTAAGAATAAGAAGCCACCGGGAAAACCGGAAGGTATTATAGCACCACGAAACAACCTTTGCGAGTGCAGAAGTGATCGCACCACGTGCTCCTGTTCCCCACACAAGAAAATACGCTCGGTCTCTGAAACATGGTATGTTGCGGCACTTAGAATTACAATTTTTTATAAGATGCGGTTACTTCATATTCGTTAGGTATTCAGTGTTCAACATGAGTGCGCCCTTGCCGTTCCTAACAACGAAAATGCGGATATTTCGGAAGCGACACAACACCTGGTTGAAAATTGCACCATCAATAACGTAAGTTATTCCCTAATAAACTACTAAAATATTTAAAATGTTTTGAGCGACGATATTTTTTTTGTGGTGGCTTTGCTAACAATTCAATTATTATATAATTGTGTGTTATTACACTAATAACAACATTTTTGTATCCCTAAATAACTCCCTCTCTCCTTATAACCGGACAGTTTCAATAGCTGCACAAATTGCGCAGATATAGCAATTTCATTAAGTTTTCGATACGAATATCATCGAATAACCGAACGCCCTAATAATTGGACGCGGACACTACATTTTAAACAATTTTTAATAAACAATCTCTCATAAACGGACAAAATTCAAAAATGTGCCCAACCGGTTTCTTCAAAATCTGTACTACCCCATAATACAAATCGCACTCTTATTGGAAAATGAACATTTGAAATTCAAATAATCAATATTTAGGCAAGTGGCGCACACAGGATTTTATTTTGGGGTATGATTTGCGTACAACTTTTGAGCCGAATACCACTCGACACCATATTTTGTATCAGCATTATTTATGTTTAGGGGGTTTGAACCCCAAAAACGCCGCCTGTATGCGCCACTGGTTTAGGCAATCAACCATTACAAAATTTGTTCAACCAAAGTAGTACTTAAATTTTAACTCTTGTACATGTAATAAATATTACATAATTCAATATTCATAAATTCGTACAAATTATTAAAGAAACAAACGAGTAACACTTGCATACAATTTAAAGTAATTTTTTGTGCCCCCTCCCCAATAAGCGGACATCTCCCGTAACCACACAATAATACTGTGATGATGAATGTCCGGTTATAAGGAATTTCACTGTACTTGTATACTTATTTTTGGAACAATAATCGTCGCAAGTCGATTTTTTCTTACCCCACAGTATGAGACACCTCAAATCTGACTCGAGTGATAGGGAAGGTACTCAAAAATATACCCCTGTTGTGCCAAATTGACCGAATTAGAAAAAAAAACATTAAACTCACTTGGCAGGAAATTAAATTCACTTTTCATTTAATTTTTTCTTTAAACCACGATAAAACAGCAACAATTATTTGGAATAAGTAACTTGTTTTATGTTTTTTGGAAATATATGCTAATAGGGCGTTCAAACTTACTCATTTAAACTAGTTTAAGTGAAAAGAGCTTTTTGTTGAACATAACCGTCCAGACTGTTCAATGAGATTTAATTTGACAGCTGTTTGTTTACAAACAACAAATAGATATTTTTGTGAACTGATGTTCTGCGAGCATGATGATGCCATAAAAAGGCGATGAATGGAATGAAAGCAGTGCGAGCAAAACGATTGTTTTCATTCATTTCAATGTTTTACAATTTTCATATTTTGTCTTGAAGAAATGACAGCTGAATTTCAAGGGATGTGTTTCATACATGAATAGCTGTGATTCGTTGGTAAAATAGCTTTTTCATAGAAAGCACTCGGATACAACCCTTCGCTAAACTCGCTTTAAAACTTGTTAAATGGTTTAACACGTTTAATTTCCAACAACAATTGCATGTGAATAAACAGGTTTTCGAATTGGTTTTGTTCATTTAACTTGTTTAAGCTCATTAAACACGTTTAACCCTTTCGGGATAGTACCAGCAAGTTTTTGATGCTCTTATTAAAATCTTACGACCCACGCAAAATATATTTTTCATTTCGGTTTTCCCGCATAAAAGGATGATTTCAGAATTTGTGAGCATCCAATATAATTTTCTAACCCCAACATTCATAGCATGGGATTATTTCTACTGAAAGTATTTTGGATTTCAAAATTAAAGTCGTTAAGGGTTAAGTCGTCAGTTTGAACGCCATATAAGGATGATTTTAAAGCCTTGAATACATACATAATTTGTCAAAAGTGCATCTTTTTGGCAAAAACCACATTTAGTATTAACCAGTAGTAATCTTATACTACGTTTACATTGAGCCCAAATGCCCAATATCAAATTAATCATTTCAAAGTGTTTGCATTGCCTCATTTTCATTTTGTTTGGCAGCTAATGTCAAATGCTTAATGCTCATGTCCTCTTGCCGCAGCTCATAGATCAGCTCTTTTCCGGCTTCTGACGAAATCATTTGTTGCTTTTTTGCTGCCTCTATATTCTATACGCTGCAATATTTGAATACAATTATATTACATACCTTACCTGCTAAGAACATTCTACATATTTCACGCAGAAAAAATGTCAAGTCAAAATTTCCGTTTTGATAATTTTCGCTTGTTTTGATTTTAAACTGACAAAAAGAAGTAAAAGCTTTTGAAGCTTTTGAAAGCGCCTTCATTTTGTGATGCGTTCGATAAATCTGGTCATGTTTTATCGCACTTACTTCGTCGTTTTGTGGAAATGAGTAATTTCGAAGATTTGAATTTGTATTCGGAAATGCGTGATTTGGCTTTTAATTTGAGACTTTTTGCCCAAATCACGCATTTGGGCTCAATGTAAACGTAGTATTATATTCTTAAAAATATTATTTGGACTTTTAGGAAAAAGTGTCCAGCACATATCATTCAAACATTTAACAAAAACAATCATGATTTCGGATTACATTTTACACAAAAAAACCTGGGAATGTACGAAATAAAAATTGTTAGATTTTAATTCAGCATGAAAAATTTGTTTGAAATTTTCTAAAACACGTACAAACGCGTAATGTTTTATTAGTATATACAAAATTTGTATTATCAAATAAAATCAAATGAGTTAACAAAATAATCATCAGTCCATACATACATGCAATAAACAAAATCTGATCCCTTTATATACATGACATTGAAATCATTAAACGGTTGGCACTCTGAGTAATTAATGCGAATTTGTTACAGCCTGAGCAGCTTATCAGGAATCTTTGCCAACGCGAATCTCTCGATTTTGTTCTCGTCCCATGTCGACATATTTCAACTGGAGAAATCACTGCGTCTTCAAAACCATCAGCTTCTTATACCGAAGGATGACAAACCAATGTCAAACTGTGAGTCATTTGGAAAACCGGAGAAGAAGTCAAAGTTTAGTAGTATCGACGAGCAGTTACCGAATTTGATTTCTGTGAATATGAATCCGAATAGTATATTGGCCATAGATAATGATAATTTTATTATGAATTCATTGGAAGCCCAATCTAAGGCTGTAGAAGCCGAAAAATTTGACGGAGGTACGGTTTCTTTTAAAGAGGCAGTGAAACGCGATTCCATAAACATACCTAGCGATTTCGACAATTTGGCGGCTTACGGTTATCCCTGGATGAAAGAAGATATGAGAAATAATCACAATGGAAAACGATCGGCGCGTAAAAGCATTCACACGATTGGGGATTTGGGATATTTTCCAGTAACTATGAATCTTTTGGAACGATGTCCTAATGATAAAAACCGCTTATGCTTGAACATGTTGGACGACAAAGTTCCAGGTAATTATGGGACTAAAGCTGCTTACGATGATAAAGCTTGATGCTCATGTGAATTGGCGACAACTATAATTAACACCACTATAATTTTTTTTGGCATATAGTCATGCAGATAGAAATAGGAGGGAATAATTTTTAATTGCTTAGAAGAACAGGACTTTGCCTCTTAACAACGTAAATTTTGCCAATCGAATGGAACTCCTTAAGTCAGTGCGCTCAATTTCCCTTCCGATATTTTGCGACTTGCTTATTAAAACTTTGGGTGTATGGGCGGAATTCCAAAGGAATATAACTTACGACACCCGCATGATACACAGTAATACGCTGTGAAAATTTCAAGAAGATCAGTTCAAAAATCTTTAAATAGATTTATTAAATTTCAGTCCAGTTCCGTCCAGTTTCAGTTTATTCAATGCACTTTTTCAAATTTTTCAAATTTTACATTATTCGGCCTAAAATTTGTTATAATTACAAGCTTCTCCTCTGTAGAAGTATCTAAATTCAAAGAAAACGTCAAATAATAAAGAGTTATCTAAAGTTTTCTGCTTCTTCTTTCTTTACTATATCAAGATATACCATTAAAAAACATGTATTATTCTCTTCTTTTAACTTAAATATTCAGTTTTTTAATTTCGTATTTTTCCTAAAACTTCAAACTATTCCAAGGACCAACAAAAAATGTATTCTTAAAACCACAGAGGGTTCAGACGTCCACAAAGTAGCAATGTGCCATATGGCAACAAAATAGCGAAAGGTTTAACTGAAATAAAAGTCCAGGTTCCATTTTTATTTGGTATTTTTCCTTAAAATTAGGACACATAACTGAAAAATTAGGTTAAGTTAAAGAATATTTTAGGTCCAAAGCATAAATAAACCATTTCTGTACAACATTTTATAATTTAAAAATACTACCCCGCTATTAATTGGCCCTATTATTACATCTCTTATAAATGGATCAACTGATTTCGTTAGTTGGTGCGGTTGGCTTTTGAAATTGCAAGGACATTAGAATATTTCGAAATTAGATTGTCTTTTCATTTCACTCATCCGAAGTACGTTTAATCGGAAGGAGTTTCACTTAACCGGAGTTCGCTTTACTGAAAACCAATGACTATATGACGCGAAACTGGGAAGGGTCACGGTTGGTAATTCGGTCAAACCAGGCCCCAGAGTCGCAAATTCAGTCAAACCAGTTCGATTGATTCGCAACGTCATATTTACAGCAAATAAGAAAAGTTATCACTTTAAGATGCAAACAATTGACTGGTTACGGGTGCTGTGCGAATGTTTGGGTACAAAAACCGGTACACTATCGGACGGTCAGAGGCAGCAAGTTTTCCCCGGCATGTAATTGTATTGGTATTGGTATTGGTTTTAGTGCAGAACGTATTTACTTTTTTCAAACAAAAAATTATTTGTACATATTTATGTAGATAGATAGATAGATAGATAGTATTTTCATGAAGCACAGACGGTTTATGAAATCTTACATTTGTCAGCATAATGACATTTACTGTCAGAAAATAAGTGTACGATGAAGAGAGAGCTCCTGATACGTGGCACAATTTATTAATTTCACTGTGGCTGTGTGTACGCAATGACAGTTTTCCTTTCGTCGTCCTTTTCAGTTTGTAAGTATTATACTAGTTGCTTTCTAATGGTTATTTTTACAATACAGCTTACAGTATAAAATTAAAGATGCCATTCCGGAACAACGCCATTATTCGTCGAAATTTGTTCAAAGTCAAAATTGCACGAATAATAACAGATGCTACTACCAAGGACGCACTCCAAGTCTCCATAGACATAATAAATGAAGGATTTGAAACCCAGATGTTTTCTGTATTTGTGAGTAACTGCGCAATACCATGTGCCGCTGCAAAGTCAAGCGTAAAAAAGATCCTCCTGCCACATATTGGTGAGACTGTTACATTCCTGCTACCGCTTATATCGGAACCAACTCAAAAGCACAAGAGATTTAATTGCGATGGTACGGTTTAACAAAGCATAGCACCTCTAATGAAATGTTAGAATTATATTGCTTTTATAAATTCAACATTTTAGACAGTTTTTGTACTTTTTAAACAAATGTTTTCAGTAATTAAGCTCATGTAAGCTTGACAGTCTCACTTCTGGGTTTACGTTACTTTTAAAATTCTGGGAATTAGGGTTAAGGCGGCAACGAAGCGTTCTTTCTACAACCCTCAAAGAAGGGAATGAGGGAAACAAAAGACTGACAATCCTTTTTTAATAAATATTTTAAATTTTCTAGATATTAGTATTTTTCCGTTTATTAAAATTAAATTTTACTAACAAAAATCAAATAAAAAAGTTGGTTATATATTTCATTACTTTTAAGCAATTACTGAACAGATTAATCGTAATACGTTACTTCATTAATTACCTAGAAGTAGTTATGCAATTTTTTACAAGAACTTATATAACTCGATCCAAGGCCATTACATGTAAGCAATTACTTCCAATGACATGCCTATGTTAAGGGGGGCACTCACAAAAATGACCAATTTTCTTTATTTTACTGTACAAAAAAAGAAAGAGACAGGAACAATCCGTTTGGAACATCTGTAGGTATTAGTTAAAAGTTCAAAAAAAAAGGTATACATAAAAAAATTAAAAATGGCAAACATATTGAACATCTTCCAAGGCTTGGTTTAAAAAAAGACGTCTTCCCGTCCACACGATGCCGTCCGAAGTTAAAGTCTGAAACATACAAATTATATATCAAATTAATCAGCAGGCTTGTCGCAAGTGCATGAACCTCAAAAACTATAAAAATTTTCAAAATTTAGCAACAAAGCCATATAAACTACAAAAAAGTTCGTTTTTTCTTCCTTTTCTTTCTTTTTTTTAAAGATTTCAGTGGTTCATGCTCTTCTCTGTTCAATATCCTACAAAACGAGTATATATTCTTGTAGATCGGTTCAGTAGTTTTTTTTTTATCATGTGGACGGACTACAAAAACGTGTTCTGAGGAAACGCGTTCCAAAGTTATTCGGAACACCTGGTGTGGCTGAGCGCGCGTCGATGAAAAGAACTGTGTCTCCAAAAGTTTTCAGAGTTCGACTTTGAAACTTTGCAATAATGTTCTCGGATAATATATCTTTCGATTAAAGCAAAAACAAAAATCGATTTTTTGAAACCATTTCATGGAGTGCCCCCCTTAATGTAATGCAATACGTATTCTAGAAGCTACAACAATACCTCGATTTACGTTTTGTAACTGAATCACAAATCATGTATTTTTTTTTAATATTCGGGGTACCTAATCATATGAAAAACTTAAAATTCGATTCACGTCGCCATTTCTCGGAATGTGGTTCATGGACGTAAATTGAGGTATTGCTGTAAGCGATGAACAGACCCTGTAGGAATTCGGACTGGTCCAAATGTAGTTTTTCAACTGGTTACTTGTCAGTTATAGCTGACTTCAGAACCTATTCGTTTCTTTGGAGCAAACACACCCTTTCACTGTCCTAGACGACAGTCAATTGTCCCCGTCTGCATTCATTTGCAACTAGTCCAAAGTCAGTCCGTAGTAAAACAGTTTCCACACCAGTTGCAAAGCAAGTAGATTCGGAACTAGTTTTTTCTGGGTTGGTTTTCTAACCAGTTGAATTTTTTTTTGCAGAAAATAAAACAATGAAATTTAGAGGATAGGAAAAGTTAAAAGATTGCGAGGAGTCGAACCCACGACCCCTGTACAAACTTCACATACAAATACTTTTACAAATATCGATCCAACTAATGTCATTCAACTGTAACCTTAACACCCGTTCTTTCATTAATAAAATAAATTATTGCTCTTACATTTTTGTACAAAGCTGTCATAGTTCAATAAGTTCTTGTCTTGATATTCTTAACAATATGAGAAGATCGTATTTCGTAGATCAATTCCACTGCAAAACTGTGTAAAACACCACTTGCAAACGATGAATAATTCCAGTTGCTAGCCACATTATCTAACACGCGTAGCAATAGCTCTTACCGAAAGATTATACTTAGTAGTAAATTGATTTTATTGAATTGTGCATAATTTTGGCTCTTTATGAAAATAACAACTCTTATGAATTCGTAGTATTGGTGAAAGCCGCTATTAAAAGTAACGCCGTAGAGACCCCAGGAGCAATTTCAAAACCACCAAAGGCTCAAAAGACGGGATTAGTGAAAAGATCTGGAAAAAATGATCGCGGTCTTGTGGAAAAGGAAAAATTAGTTGCCACACGACAGCTAACAGTAGAACCAGAAAATCGCTGCTTTTGTGTGTGGGAGTGCAATTGCCATTGCATCTCAAAATTGGAGACGCATGTAGATTTTAATGTTTGCCAGAAACTCGCATTTAGAGAAGAGAAAAGGGCAGGAATGCTCTTCCACTGCCAGGACGGTAATTCAGCAGATACGGAAGCATGCGTAAGTAACGAGGACGATGAAAATAAGAGCGGAGCGGATGAAAGGAATAAAGTGTTTTACTTTCTGGAAAATGCATTAATTTTGCTGGTCATTATGCTAATATTAGGTAAGTGTATGTTTGGACATAGTATGTATGTATATGACTGTGACTTGAAGAAGTACGGAGCTTAGCCGTAAAATCAGTAGCTTTTCACAGAAAATAACCACCTAACAGTTCTAGTACAAAAACTAAGTTCAATTTAAAAGTTCATGACGGACTTCTATTTGATTTCTCTTTGGTCATACATATTAAGTATCCCTATTTCCACTTCACTTCGACTTATTGCCAGTTTTATTATTTTTTTAACATATTTACCTCGATTTTTCATCCTTAATCCTTAATAGTTACACTCGTGTAAAATCTACCAGTTTTACAATGGGTTATGTAAAGGAATTCAGAAATCAGAATTATTTAGTGACAGGCAAAGTTAAAAACATTGAGAACATAAAAATTGAACCGCTCATACAGTGAGAGGCAATCATAACCACAACTTAAGAAAACGGAAGTGAAAAGCATCTGCAAAAGGACATTCTGTCCTCTACACATTCAGACAACATACGCTACAATAAAAAGGAGTGAGGACTATAAACCGCAGATAGCGTAGATAGCGCAGATCCGTATTTAGAAGTAAAAAACATGAGCTCGTTTCGATCGGTATATCCGTCCACTATGACATGCTCTCCCAAAAAAAGATTGCACACTTTATTCCGTTCCGCTTTGAGAGAACAATATTTTAAACAACGAGCAATAATTTTACTCACTATTATATACATATACGTCAAAAATAAAAGTCTTGTTAAGGGACTCCCTTGTGACAGTGAGTGAAAACTTTCAACTCCATAGATACCAGATTGAAAATCTGATACAATTGTTCTTTTCCAACCAACTTTGTAAGAAAGAATGGTTTCAGAAATTTTGAAAGAAAACACACCGGCACATTTTTGTTAATAAGTATATAAAATTTTTATAAAAATATCGCGAACCAAAACAGCACCATACTCATTCATCTTTTGTAAGCAAAATACTTACAATAAGTTAAAACTTTGTTTCCGGAAATCAGTCATGGTTTCGGGAACAATGTATCGATTTGGATATTTTGAACCTCTCACTTTATTAAGTTTAATGAAAAGATACATTGCCAGAAACTGGAGGCTAAAGTAGTGGGTAAATGATGTCGCATCGAATTCTAAGTTCTAGGAAATTGCTTAGAGCTGGAGTTATTCTTAGATTTTCCTTACACTTGACCTTAACTCTGTGCATGGAGTACAGGATTTCTCCCTCTATTTCTTAACAAAATGATATTTAGTTATATAATAGTATAGTTATTTCCCAATACACTTTAATATTTCCGTCATTCCCATGCAGAATATACTGGCATCAGTAAGGAATTGAAATCACCATGCACGGTTTAGACACAGAGTGGAGGTTAAAATCACGGCATCCCGAAGCATCAGCGGGATTTCGGTGATGTTAAAAACATCCAGGGACCCGGGATTGAATGCATACTTTTGTAGTATGGCATAGGAATATGTACGGTAAATGGGATGGGAAGTGAAAAATGTTGACCACTCTATAGGATTAATCTCATTAACTGACCGACACATGTTTGTAAATCGCATAAAATCTTTGTGCTGTTTCTACAAAAAATATTTATAATTTAGGATTGCTAAAGGCCATCGTGGGAACATTTTCAGCGAAAGTTGACCGTTTTGGTTTTGATTATGCCCAGCCGGGCAGGGGATATGACTCTTCGTCAAAGTTCGTATTATCAATTTCCCCTTTTCAACATGTAATTTATTTAAAATGTTTTGCAGAAGCCGCAGGTTTTTTATAAACTCAGTATTTTTCATAGTATTCCCATTCTTCTTCTGGTGTAAGTGTTTCACACCATCCGAAGAAGACTTGCTGGTGGCAAGCACTGAATGGCAATGCTCAATGGATCAAGGATCACCAGAGTCATCAGAGAAATACGATAATAATCGCCGTGGTCCACGTAACAATCAAATTAAGCCTTTTGGTGCGGACGCAGAAGACGAGGATGTTATATTGGCTCAGGTTAAAATGTTTCTGTTTTTTTTAATGTCGGCTGAATTAGCGAATTTATCAATTCTTAGCACATTGATCGTAAATTAAAAGACAGCAGTAAACCTGCTAAGAAAAGTAGGGCAAAAGAACGTTTGGGAGGAGGCCACGACGTGTTTAATATTGATAGCCAATTGAATAACCTCAGTTTGGCATTTCATGACGGTATTTTTGATGCTGACGACGACGACGAGGATGAAGAGGCAAACACGAAGTTCGTATTACAAGCTTTAGCAGAGAGCAGAGAATCGCTTAAAAAATTGGTAAACATAGGATAAAAGCTAAATTATATTTACATGTTTTAAAGCAAAATTTGAATAAATACATTACACGCAATTATAGATACACCATTCTTCCAATCAACAAATCAATATGACGGAAGAAATGAGCATAAAGCTTCAACAAGCTGAGGAGTTCATTCGTACTTTGAAAAGTGCGCAAATTGTTTACCGAACATTCGATCAGCCCGTTGGAAATATTCGGTTCATACCATATGGCATAAGGTATTGTGTACAGGGCTATTTCTTACCATCGGTGGGAACGGAATACGAATTTGTCAACTATCAACCTTTAATCCAGTATCACTGCATATCGGCTGACGTAAGTAATTGGTTGCCTAAATTTGTTTTCACATTTTTTTTCACTAAAAAATGAAAAATATGTGCACATATGTATGTATATGCTTTTTAAACTATACAAAATTATATACAATTTTATTTTAAGTTTATTCGGAATACAAGGAATACCAAAAAAATCCTTTGTTGAGGTTTTAGGCATAAGAGCCCCCCTCCCACTCCCCATAGCCCATAAATATGCGACATTTTCAGTCACATACCTTATAATCACAAAAATAATTTTGATTTTTGAATTGCCGCGCTTATCCAATCGGTAAATTTATATTTTGTCAACGTTGGCAATACTTTTATTGTTGTTCTGTCACATTTTAACGCATATCGTAAGATTAGTGTAAGATTGGCGTCTATACGAAGAAACAAAATTTTGTGTTAAAAATGAAACTTCGTGTGCCGATTCATTGACACGAGCATACGAATGCACATTAGGTCAAATGATCACTTTTTCTGCGCGAAACTCAAATTTCGTAAATGCCGTTATAAATTTTGTTTCCCCTCATCATGTTAGAAATACTCCAAAGCAACGAAAAGTTCACTTTGTTTTTTTAAATCATAAATTACCTTTTGACAGTATTCAGTCAAAGTCAGTTTATTGACAAGTCATTGAAATTTTATTTGCTGAATCAGTATTGATAGTAAAGGTTTAAGCGCGTACTGTAAAAATTGTGCGAATAATTTTAAAAAAGTTTGAAATGGAAAACGATGAATTAGGTAATGTATTAATGATTTTATTAAAAATACATGGAATTTTTTTTTTTTGTTGAAAAAAAAAAATAGTATTTTAACATGACCTAAATTCTTTTGCGTTGACTTCAAATTTTAACTTTATGCAAGTTTCGGCAACATTTGGCAAATTTAAAGTAAAAAGAAATTAATAAATTACGATATTATAAGTTCATTTCATTTTATTTCAAGTTGCGCTTTTTTGCGTTTTGCTAGTAATACCAATTTTTCACGATACTATGCTATGCAAAAAATCGAATTATTTGAAATTTGGCTCAAGGAACGTTCAAAGGAAAAAAAGCGTGATGCAGTTCTTAATTATGTTGTAGAAAATATTTGTGCTACTAAAATGTCCGATGATTGCAGGAAAATAATAGAAGAAAAATTACTTCTTTTCCCGCAAGTACTTGGCTGCAAAATGGCAAAAATGTAGCAGAAAGGTGGAAAAATTTCGAGCTAAAAACTACGCATGGCTAAGTTGGTTTGAAGTTACTGCGATTTCAATCTCAGCAACATTGTGTGGTCCTATTTGGGTAGATCTCAAACTCTGAGCTGGAATGTAAATTACTCGCATGAGATTTATTTATTGAACAACTTTACTACCTTCGGCTTGTCACAAATCAATAATTTTGCTTAACCGATTCCTTGATTTGGTGTACATCACTGAGAACCTAAACTGTAAGTTAGTTGAGTGTAGCTCGCCCAGCGTGTTAGCACCGTACTCCGCTCACAATCGAGCTTGAGTTTTATCAGTTTAGCCAGATACCTGAAATTACTTTCTCCTAAATCTTTTGGGGGGATTTTATTGTGACAGCAATAAGTGAGAACGAAATAGAACGCGCTTACATTTTGTAAGCTTAAAAATTTTTAACACAATAGGGTGCTTTGACTATTAAAATAGTTACCAAAATATGTTTTGTTGCCAATGTTCCAATCCACTAAGAATCAGAAAAATCCCTTAACATAAAATAATGTTACGAAAATTAGTTTATTCGTTTCTCTGGATTGTGCTTAAAAAAAACACTTCAATTACTTAACGCAAAACGCATTCCCAAACCAGCAATCACTTTATTTACACTTCCTACTAATATTCCATGTTTCCCCTTTCCTTGTTCAAATAAGACTATCTCTCTGCGCTGTACCCGGATACCTTTTATAGTTGTCTACTTATCGCGCCGATTGTTCACGCACATTTCAATTGAACTATCTCTCGGTCGTTCTTGCACATCCCATTACCATCGCGAGCCATCCTTGCCATATCGAAATTATAGCAAGCTGGCCGTACTCTTAAGTGCGTGCCTAAAATTATGCCTAAAAGTATGTAGAGGAAATCTCCTGATCTGGCAACATTGAGTTCTATGATTTTTTTACTTTTTGCTGCTGTAGGTCGCTAAAAAACTGAAACGTTTAAAAAATCTGAGGACTAAGCATTACAGAAAATACCGGGTTTCTAAAAGTCTTTCTTCCTTAACCTTTACTCTGTGCATGGTTTTTACACCCTAATCCCGTGCAATGGGAATTAAGGTTCCCCATTTATGAACCATTATAGTTTGTATGGAAATGAGTAAAAAAATAGTTTTTTTGGAAAATAAGTATATTAATCTGTAACTGATCAACAGCAAAATGGCTTTTCTGGTTATGACATCAGTTCTAGGGTTTTAGGGACCGCTGATTTCGAATCCCCAAACCGTTTTTAAAACTTACTGCTTTGCGCGCGCCTTCTCCAGTTGGTCACACCAAGAGAAGATAGGGCCTCCTCAACTTAATCCTTCTACCGGAGACACAGCCTCCCTCTTCGTCGTCGACCTACAACTACCGCATCGAACGTCTTGGCCAACGAACGATGCCCAAGCCAACACTCACACACGTGTATTATATTGCGGGGATCACTTCGAGGGGACATTATAGATATTGATGAATAAATAAATACGTATTTTTCGACAATAACAAAAAGTAAACTTATTAACCTCGTAAAATTTCATAAATAAGCATTTTAAACAATGTAGTGCGTCATTAATTCGCTTTACTCTTATGCACAGGGAACATCGATGGAAGCTTTGCACCCACCAGTTATATTGTGTCCAAAAGAATTTTCACATTCATATGCAAACCAGCTGGAAGTCTTAGAAGCTAATGATCTTTTCATTCACCCGCCATCTTCCGTTCCGTGTATCAACGTATTTGCATTAGCGACTGTCTCTTCCTCGGTAGCCAAGCTCGCTTCTGATAATAAATTTTACAAGCGCAGTACCAGACGCTCATCAATTCCCAGCTGTCCAGATTTTTCACAACGATGTCTATTACCTCCACAAGAAGAGGAACCTGAAAGCCCAGTTCAAAGTCAACCACAAGAACAGATTGACGAAGAAACAGAAATAATTATTGATCACGAATCCCAAACTAGTGCTGACAATTTTTGCATGAATTATGAAAAATATACTTGCGAAACCATATACGAATAGGAAGAACGCATGGCTGCTTCTCAGTATTAGCAGCAAATCGAAATTGTATTTAATGAGTTGAACATATATTTATTTATTTCGATTTATTTCGTTTTTTTTATGAAACTTAATGTAATAATCACATTTTAATAAATTTATTTAACTATAATTTGTGAAGCTGTAATTTGATGTCAAAATTTTTTATTACTATTCCATGAATTTATCACACATTAATCCGAGAATATAATTGCTTAGAAAAAGTTGCCAATAAAAGAAGGCGGTTTCTATTCCAACCGCTGCTGTTTTTGGCAAATATTCGTGCCGCGCAGGTAATGATTGGCAATTGTACCGATTCTATCAGCATAATCTTTTTTGGATGGAGGTTTGCTTTTGTAGCGGCAGATGAGATCAGGTCTTTGTCTCCCACTGTCTTTCTGAATATTTTTATAAAGAATCTACTTTTCATCGTGGATTATAATCCGATTAAGAAATTTTTCATTTTTGTCCACTCTGCGGAATATGTTGGCCAAGTTTTGAACTTTCACAATAGTGTTTAAGTGCGGTCGAACAGTTAAATGAGGAAGAGGAGCCGTTTACTATATTTGACAGCTTTCGCTTACATCCGCTTTAGTTGACACATTTTTTCATCGATTCATTCAGAGTTCATTCATTCTCTCTAGGATATTGGGGTTCCAGTTGAGTTTCCTGTCTAAAGCAAGTCCTAGATATTAAGCTTTATCAAAGAATTTCAGAGCGATCAATCTGGTATTTTATGTTTGGGCCTAGCTCCAAGGCCGTGTTGCAAAACATCCCGGATTGTGGACGGATACTTTCCGGAGACAGCAATGGCACCCCGTCCTCTCCAGACGTATTAGCATTAGAGCATTAAGTTAGTGTGAAATATAACGTAATCTAAATGTCCGCCACGGACCGGTGTATAGCGTAATGACCCGATGTCATCGTACATCACAAGCGAGATGGCCCCGCCTCTGCGGCATCGTAAATGAGGAAGACGAAGAGTAATGTTTGTCACGTCGAGGCTACCGTAAGTAACAGTATTGATGTCAGCTTAGAGATAAGGCGAAGTATTACTCTTGTCAATAGATGCTATTAAGGTCTTGGTAAGCAATTGACTAGCAAAGGCGCGTACAAAGCAGAGGCATCTGGAGAAAAATTTTGTGGCGTAACTCGGTAACGAATTTTTATGACCAGTTAAGTAAGTTGTTGCAAAATCTGACCGAATATACGGAATGTCGCTTGTTATCTTTATTTATTTATTTATTAAAGCCAATCAAACAAGTACCTACAGTCTAGAAAATATATATATAGGTGTATGTATTAAGTGGTAAGTAAGGTATATGTAATATGAAAACACTTAAAAATTAGTAACAACAACAATTTCGTATAGGCCTGCGATTTAAGATAGCCCAAAGGACAAAGTCTAAAGGAATTACATCGCACTATCTAGGAAGCCAGTTCATCGACGCCGCTGCGCGATATAATATTGCCACATGTCATAGGTATTTATATCACCCAGCTTAGGCCAAAAGATCAGGGTTATGGCAATACCAGTTCCGTTTTGGAAGAAGTACAGACTGATGAGTTTGCCAGAGCCAATACAGCAACAACGAGCTTCTCGGGATGCATTTGGTGTGAAATTGTGTATCGTGTAAAATGACAGTTTTGCTAATTAAACTTCATCTAAAAATGGGATTCGTCGCTATTGATGATACAAATTCTGTATTGTGCGGAGCATTTCTAATAAAGTAGTATAATATTAAAGTAGTCTAATGAAAGAGAGTAAGCCTAATCGGTGGCCGATCGATAGAGTGCCGCCCCTAAATTTTTGTACTTACGCCCCTAAATGTTATGCTTATGAAGTTTCTCAACCACATCCGATGTTTAAATTCATTTTTTTTCGTACAAATCGATCTGTATTCAAAATTATAATCATAACATTAAAACATTATTTTCTATAAAATCTAGCGCCCATTTCAAATATTTTTTCTTACAAGTGCCCCGCCCCTCCCATATGCTGCCCTAGGGATTTGCCTCATAAATGTCGTGCTTTGACCGCCACCGCCAATGTACCTTTATTTTGATTGACAAATTTTGTCAAAAAAGTCTTCAGCAGAGTTTTTAAATTGTGTACAAAGGTGAATTAAATTATACATAAACATTTTCCTTTTGCTTTTAGTACGATTTTATGTGAATGAAAATGCGGTTTTGGTTGAACATTTTTTTTAACTGACAAATTTCAGACATCAAAACTTACGCAACTTAAAAAAAAACTTTGGTTTCTTTGAGCGGGAGAGGTTTTTTTAGACTACTTTATTTTTGTACTATGATTTTAAAAATACAATGATGATCGAAACAGGTTGTTCCACTTTCCATGTTGATTTACCGTACAATATTAAACAATTGACAAACCAATTTGATACATGTCACTTTAACTACCGTGCGTTGGTATTGAAAAACCCAGTATGATTTTTTGTATGTTTGCTGAATTCTATGGATAATTACAAAAATCACCAAAACCTAATAGTGTGTATCAATATTTTTCATCAGAGCCGAGAATTAATTTTGCAGCTTCAAGCTTCAGCCATTCAAATTGCTGCCTGATTCTGTTTTATTGCTTGTGAGATTATAAGAATAGAGTAAAAAACTGCCACTGTCTTTGCGAATTCGGGAAAAATACTGTTTTATGCCTGCCATCAAAGGAAAACTTGATATTCTACTATGTATATATGTATATATGTGGTCGTTTTTTAGTTGGGTTCCGAATCCACCTCGCAGCCCAATGCACTTATTTTTTAGTTCTGATACCTGGCAACTGCTATTATCACTACGGCTATTTCTGTTTTGTAACATTCGTTTACAAAGGGCACTACTGATAATATCAATTGTTCGCCCCTATATCAACGTTTCCTGGACCCGCCACTGACTACACATACAAGCTACTGCTACTGGGTACGATATTAGTTCGTTGCTTTTGCAGACCGAAATGCCATCTCTACCAACCTGGCGTTACCCAATCGCTATTGATGGTGTAAATTATTTAAACGCAGACCTTTGTTGAGCGATTTCGTGTCAGCCGGCTCATTTAATTGGAAATGTTTATAAGTATCATAAAACGGCCTGAATAAACTAAGCGCGTCTGCGTATACATACCACACATGTGTGCATATATTGATGGGCGCGTTGTGCTATGTGCACCGAAAACAGCTGGTTTTTGTGAGAAGAGTGGACGACAAAGCGCGCTCCATGGCATGTGAGGTCAGGTATAAATGAGGTCTTTTGATGCGGGCGCGTTCAGTTCATCAGTATCAGCTTATTATAAAAACAAAGGTAGGGACGAATAATATAGTCCGTGTTACTAGTTTCCGAATCCATGAGCTCAAGGGGGCAAAACATATTTTTACTGGGCAGTGGCGAGCCAAACTGGCAGTAAGAGGAAAATGTATATTTGGATATTATTTTGCTGTGGGCTGTACGTGCTTTCTCAGGGAGATGCAGCAACTACAGGAAAGTACGACTACAAAGTGGCGCGATCCATTGAAATTCATGATGAGGAGTACGGAGTAAAGCAATTGGAGGACTTGCGAAAACGTATCCAATACGAAGCTCAGTTTATAAAACATCCCAACGGTGCGCATAGCTTTAACTCACTTCCGAGTATAACGGATGAAACTTACGATTTCCCCCATCAAGAAATGGCTGTAGAGACGCAATATGGCCAACGAGAGTTCAATACTACAGAAAACAGCGACCAAACACTTGCATTACAGCTGCCATCATTGCCTCTTCCAGTTCATCCCCATCCTCTTTCTCACTACAAAGTCCCTCCGCGAAAGCACTACAAAATAGTTTTAGTACGAAGCCCACCTGTGACAACTGCACCGCCGCAACCTATGTTACCTGAAGTCGAGCAAAATACATTAATCTATGTTTTGGTGAAAAAGCCTGATAAGCCAATGGATTCTCAGGTGCAGGAACTTCAACGAACTCAGCAAGAGGCTTTTAAATTGAATAAGCCCGAAGTATATTTCATAAACTATAAATCGCATAACGGCAAGCAAGCTGCAACAGAAACTACTCCCAGTACTATCACTAGCACACAAAATCAACAGACAGCAATAGACCATATAAGTACACAGAAAAGTTCTATTGATGCAATTATTAGAAGGCAGGTTGATCCTGAAAATCACAAAAATACTGGATATCCATGAACGATGTCGTTTGCAGCACGTTAAAGGCAAAATTAATGTCTACTGAAATATTATAGTTGTAAGCCAAAAAATAACTCAGAAAACATACTAACTTGTCGTTATTTATGATTATAAAATAAACATCTATTGTAAACATCTTTATTAGAATATAAATATGTAGACAAATTAAAATGAATGATTTGTGATGCACACCGCTTCATTGATGACTTACGGATTTACATACATGTATTTTGTATGTACAAAATGATGAATATTTGGGCATTTCAAAACGTGAACATGCTGGAAGTACAACCAAAGAGAAAGGTAAATTTGTGCGACACATCAAGCTTAAAACTGAATTATGCGGATAATAACATTTAGGATTACCGACGGAACATTTCGGGTATCTTAATGATTCTATTTACACATTTTTTGAGGTAATGCGAAAATTTGATTGCACGAACGAACCCGAACAACAAAAGAGCATTTTCTTTAATACTTTGTGTGCCTTGGTGAGGCCATCAGTAGCTCGGTGCAGGTTATAATCATAGTGCTGTGCGAGAGAGCGAAGATCTTTATGCTTTAACACATTGTTGTGTGTTTCTGGTCCAACCGCTTTTGTGTGCCTTACGTAGTTATGCTAGTGAAAGTAACGACGAACCAGCGAACTGTTATACGAGCTGGGCTTTCAGACAGTTTGGCTTTCGCAGGGCTGTTTAGTGTGAAGCGTTATTTTAACCACACCAGTAACTAACCGCTCGGCACTAGCAATTCAGATTTATTTTGTAAATTACAGCGAAGAATAAAGCAATAAAAAATAAAATAAAACTAATCCGAAAGCAAATTGTAGTGCAGCAGCAGTTCTAGTTGTGTGATTCATAAGTGAGGTGCAGAAAATAAAACCTTGTGATCTCCAGGTTGCAGCTTTGCGGTTCCCAGCGATTCCTTAGTGTGTTGATCTCAAACGATATTAATTGGTCGCGTTGAAATAAAAACAAACGACAAAGAATGAGCTGACGGTGGAGCATGATTTTCAATAAATGAATTATGCAGACGCCATTGTTGTCAGCCAGTACTGTAAGTACTCGCAAAAACAGTAGCTTAAGCAGATTACACAGATACATAACTACGTATACATACATAAATATATATGTAAGTAGTAGAAGATCGATATCTATCGAATTGAGACTTGAACATATGTACATTGTAAATGTGCATTACTACATACATACATGCCATGTCTAAAGCTCCATTCGTAGTGAACAGGGTCGAATTTAATCCTCACAAGACCCAATGTTGCCTATTATACCACAAAGGAGTCTCACACATCTCTCTCTCTCTCTCACATCCTAACACATCCTTGGCTATGGGTGGTGGTAAATATTGCTGAATGATCTTGGCATGTCCCTTAAAAACGATCTCCGCTGGAAAGATCATATTTTTGGTATGTCGAAAGAAGCAGCCAACTGCTTCACTTCGTCTGATTTCCACATAATTTATACCACCTATATCCAAACCAAAAATTAAGTTTAACTCGCACCTGTGGCTGGGGCTTCAAAAACCTATCTGCCACCCATGCATTCATTGTTGAAACGATGTTCCAGCGCACTACGCATTATAGATAGAGTTCGTTTCTGGCCCGCACTGCGCGATTGTGGAATGGTCTCCCTGCAAATATTTTTACCGGCACCTATGATCTTGTTTCGAAATCATAAATTTTGCTTAATTTTCATATAGAAACGCATACACATAGCAATGGCACGACAGCCCGACTACAGGGTTGATGTAATCGACAAAGAAACTTTTTAAAAACTGAACTATGTACTAATTTTTTGGGATAATTGTTCGTGCAAACATTACTACTGCATCTAAATTGCTGTAAAGTAAAAAATAATAATGATCTTTTTGAGTAATTTTTAGTTTTTCGATAAGTGTCTCGTCGCTCTTTTACGGGTTAGACAGTTAAATCCTGGCTTCCCTCAACCATCAGCGTTGTGCGTGTGAATTTGTTTACGAGTATGAATGAAAAGGACCTACAATTTTATACTTTTCGGTTTAAAAAGTCAGAATCATGGTATTATGTATGAATCTACTTGCCTTCCTTTTTGTTTCATGATGCTTACTATGAAAAAAAGTAGTTTAAATATTTGAAATGATTGGCCGAATCTGTCTATCTATATTCATATTTATTTCCTGCATTTTGTGCCCGTTAGCTTATCACTAGAACTACCGGGGGCGATCATTTGGCGGTTTTCACATCTCGATTAGCCGTAGTTCAAAAACGGAGTAAGTTAAGCTTATGTAGCTTAAATAAATGGTTATAATCACCGCGAGTATTTGTTTTTTGATATATACTTTACTTACTAGTACTACGGACTGACAAATGACGGCTTATTGCGGAGCCATAGAAAAAAATCAAAATATTTACCAAAGGCGGTACAAATATTAATCTGTCTGCTATTTATGTTTTTTCACCATTACTTTTGCAAATTTAAAGCAGTGTGATGAAATCAGCGCATCTGACATCCCTACCTATAGGCTGTGCTTAGAGAACTACGAGACAGTTGCCCACATTGTGTATGAGTGTTCGGCTCTGGAGAGAAATCTGAGAAAGCCGTCCATAAAAGAGATCGAGTTATGAATTATAAGTCACACGATAGGAAGTCTATGATCATGGCACTTAGACACAAACTCTATAGGAACGAAAAGAACCCTGTTATGTGGTTCACTTTAGCAAATCTATATACATACATATATGAAAAGGAATGTGCGTTTGTTTGTTTGAGCAACAAGCTCACGCGACACTAAAGCTCAAGAACCAGGCGGCCGTTTGAGTTGTATCTTTCACGGAATGTTCATCTTGATTAAATATCGTCCCATAGATCTTTAATTCTACTGGTAAAATTTGAGGGGCGTGGCAAATTTTTTGGGACTCAAATTTTCTTCGTTACTTTAGAACAGTAAGTCGCACATCAATGAAACTGGGCATCATCCTGCGACTGGAAGACTGGGTTGGGCATTGCATAAAATGGGCGTGGCACCGCCAACACTACTCAAATCTACATACATATAATTGTTTGCCCTAACTGACTGATTGACTCACTGATTCATTACCGCCCAGCCCAAACCGCTTAAGCTACAAACATGAAAATTGAATTGTATATACACTTCCGCTAAGACAAGTTTTTTGTTTAATTCTCGGTCTAAAGGAGGTAACCAAGAGTTAAAGTTTTGTACGAAGAAACTTTATTTATTGGGCCCATTGACTTCAAACTTGCAGGACTCTGCTAGTCCACTATAAAGAAGTTGATAATAATTCTGAAGCTGATAGCCTCGGCACCTAGTGCTGCGTTAATTATAATTGTAATTTTGACAATAATAACGAGCGTAATGGTACGTCAAAGATTCAACAAAGATGCATCAGAAATTTTGACATACTTTTAAACACTTTCTTTACATACATAAATATGTAAAATGAATTATTTTTCGACATGTTTGCATTGCATGTTTACTACACTCCTAATTATAACTTACAAGTGTAGTGCAATTTTTTTCTATAAAAAAGGGAATTAATTATTAAATTTTCTTTTATAAATATTATAGACAAACCCGCGGAACTACCTAAAGAATGTATGTCAAAATGTCGGGCGCAGAAGCCAAAGCAACAGCGGTGACAACGCATCAATCGCAGCAAACCAACACTACATCAATCGATAATAAGGAATGGTATTACGTAACCAACCCGAATATTACAACTGTTGGTAAAAAACGATCATCCCAATCATTTGATGAGGCTATAAATATTTCCGGAAATGCACCAAAATTCGACATTGGTTATCATACTGAAAGGACTAAGTATGCCGAAAAACTTTGTATGCAAGTCCAAACCTTGCCACGATTGTCCACTAGTAGGGCCATTGAAAATGAAATTAAGGATAGATCGGGCAGTGAGTTATCAATCAATAAATGCCTTCTCCAAACAAATGACGATTTAATCACTGCGCACTCTCAAAACTTGGAGGCTATTCATTCTTCTTTGAATTCTACAGCAGCTGCTTATTCGTGTAGACAACAAAATTGTCCGGAAGCAACGGTGAATATGAAACAGTGCTGCCAAGGTCAACAACAGCATCTAAATACAATGAAGGATACAGAGACCAGTAAATTCGGCAATCTTATAAATCACGAATTGCCAATAAAACATTGGGAGAATGTCGTTATTAACAATAGCAGTAGTATCAACAGATGTGCAAATTACACCAGCACTCTCCCTAATCAACACAGTGTCAAACTTCCCAAATGTAATACATTTGATATCAAATCAGAGATCAAGGATAATGATCGCAAGCCCACAAAAGCGGAAAGCCATCTGCACAACAAGTACGCATTTAATGAAAATAAAACGATGGAATTATTTGAATGCGCAAATGAAGCGCAAGTAGTTAACGATCGAAATCATCCGCATGTTGCGGAAAGTCAGCGTAAGTGGAATACTCTCTCACCGCAATCATGCATGAGGTCAATCTTATCTTCAAAATGTTTTGACAAGAGCAACAATTTTGGCACTTTTGAACAGAGGAGTGAAGAGGAAACAAATAAGTCTGGCAGGTCCAGTGGTAATTTGGTCGAGGCTGTAATCGATATCGATAAAGCTTGCTTAAAGGGTTTAGTTGAAGTTTCGCTGAAAGAAGATGGACAAACACGTTGTGCAAAGAACGTCAGTGCAATGAACATACCGCCAAATATGCCTACAAGTACAACTGTGCGGAAAATAAGTGAAGGTTGCCATAGAGATCGTTTTGCGACTGCGCCAACTGCAGATGTGCATAAGAAATACTTGCAGAGGCAGATACAATTGCAACAAAATCCGTTTCCACAACCTTTTCAGACATCACAATCTGAGGTAAGTTGAAATATTTTGAACACATATTGAGGTAGGCATCATTTGGAATTTTTCAAAACACTCTTTAAAACTACCACAGAAAGGTATAAAGTTCTCTTCAGGCGAAACAATAAAAATCAAAATTGAAACATACATTCAAACATAAAATGCAAAGCTTTTTGCTCTTAAATTGATTTTCTTTGATAATTACATCTGTGGTATGAGATAAGTCCACATTTAAATTTTATACATATGCACCGTTTGACCATGTACACTAAGGCTGTGAAACTATCGATAGTCGGCACCATCGATAATTTCGATAGGATAGTTCAAACTATCGATATATCGAAGATAGTATCCAATATCCATTCCATATTTGCAACTGTGCATAAGTTGTATTTTTTGCTATTAAGAAGGGAAGACGAAGGGCATAGCTTTTTTTAACCTCAAGAATGTCAGATTTCAACTATTTGCATTTTTAATATTTGATTTTGCACTATTTGAATAAAAAAAAACAGTTATAATGAGGATTTCTCCTAGCTTTCCACTAGTGATGGCAGCGATTAATCAAATGATTGTACTAATCGATTTTTTACCTCTAAAGTAATCGCTCGAACACAGGTTCAAGACTCCGTTGCGTTAACAACGTAAAAAACAACAATTTTTCTTTCGGCGGCTATCCTCTCAGCATGAAATAGCAAACCTCTGAGAGTAAAATTGCTCATGAACGCACAACATGGGTGGTTGCGGGTAGCTAGGCCTTATACTACGTTTACACAGACGAGATTATCCCGATTTGCGCGATTAAGTCGTTAATCTCGTATCAAAATGCGCGATTACCCATACAAAGTTAACCTCGCAAAAAGCGCGATAAAAATTTAATCTCACAAAGTAATCTCGTATTTCCCAAACTAAGCGAATGTCATGCAAAAATAAACAAAAAAATTAATTGTAGCGCGAAAAGGTTTGTATAATTTGGATGTAAAACGATGTAGCTCAGACTTTCTTGCATTCGTAGATGAACTGAAAAGCATTAAAACATTTAGAAAATGTTTTTCGATATCCGTTTCTACATTTTTATTAAAAATTTCACTCATTTTTATTCAAATTTTACGAAACAGTCTCGTTTGCAAAACAATAACAAAGAAAAAATGTGAAACGTCAAAATTAATTAAATTAATCTATGTAAACGGGCAACGAGATTATCGTAATCTCGATGAGTTAATACTGCCATTAGTGTCCCTATTCGCCACGGTGGCCAGTTTTACACATGGAGAACAACAATTTGATAGTCCTTGTCATACAGAATCGACGTCTGGTTGTCAAAGAGCGTTAGCTGCAAGCAACTGTCAAAATTGCTTCATGCCCATACAAATTGTATGGGGCAAACCGCAATTGAAACGCTCTGAAGCTGAGCTATTCGAATTTCCAATTTTGACAAGGCGTTAGCAGTTGAAGTTAGCTGCGACAAACAAAAACGCCTGTGATTTATATTTGAGTTTTGCAAACTAATAATAATTTGTTGTTTTTTTGTCAACTAAACAGATAATTTTTTGACATTTGTTTTCATTTCATGATTTTGACAATCCCAATGCAACGCTTCAATTTTGGTATGCCGCACTGAGCTCCAATTTACGTTTCACAGTTAGGATTTACTTTGTTTTCCCTCAGCTGGTTAGTTTATGTAGAAGTGACATATAACAAGCTAGTGATGTCAATAATTGATTATAACTCGATATTTGCTTCACTGATGAAGAAGGAAAGTTCTTCTATGATTTTAAAATGTTTAGTTGCTAAAATGGAATCTAGGTTTCTGTATTTTATTACAGGAAAATTGTTGACGAATATTGCTTCAGTTAGAACATTCAAAGATTTGCAGATTCCAATGTGTTACTGGTAGAATAGATACTTTAATCAATAATATTGATTCTATGTAAATATACTTTGTCATAGATATGGCCTGCTAGCGATCTATTTATTAGTTTGATGCTGCGGGAATGTAATTTGCTTTGTTGGTACAACTATCTGTTAGGCAGAGATGGGTAAATGCAAAAAATTATCCTTTATTTTGGCTTAAAGCCGCGTTTATCATTCCATTCCATTGATTCCAAAGTTATTGTTTGAGGTGTTTAAGTGCTTCCTCGTTGTTGAATTTTGCATCAAGTGGGTAATTCTTTGTTTATGTATGCCAACCAAGGTGTATTTATAAGATGATAGCACTAAGACAACAACAACAAAAACCCCATATATTTTGTTAGTACTTTTGGGGATGAAATTAGAATCCACAGCAAGTACGCGGCCATTTTGGCAATAAGTCAGCTGTGGTGCTGCCACTACCTTGTAAATTTGCCTTGAATGCCAACGATATGCCAATTTGATTGACAAAAAGAATTTGCATTTCCTGGTTTTTCTGGTTCATTTTGCAAGTAGAAGTTATCAGTCTCTTCGTTAGCGTTAAAAATAAAATCGAAAAAACCAAATCTTGTGAGCGATGTTCTATGTATTTCTAGCAAATTTTCGGTTTCAAAAAAAACTGTTTGATGCTTGTGACACTGACTTTTCTGGCCTCTTAGTTGTAGTTAAATGAACTCCGGGTAAGTAAAATTATTTTTAATTAAGCCTACTTCGGATAAGTGAAAAGAATTAACATATTCGGAGTAAACTGTACTTCTTTATTAAGAAAAATGCATATCACATGGTTTTAAAAAAATATTTTTAGCCAACATAAAAATATCAAATCACTGCGTGTTCGTCGGCCTTGATAGTCAAGCGGGTAGCGCGCTGGCTTTTCATACCGAGTGCCCCAGGTTCGATTCCTGGCTCGGGCTGGTGAAAAACTCGCCTACTTCTATCGCTATCCACATGAAGCAGATGAGAATTACAAGAATCGCACAATTGCGCTCTTGGCAGGCAATGGCAAAAACCTCCAAGTGTGAAAGAAACTGCCAAAAAACCGCCATTCGGCGTTAAACTGTAGGTCCCCTCCCTCCCTTCTTCTATCCGTTTGAAATGTGTGTTGTAATACATGTTGAAAAAAAACAGTGTTGCATACACATTTCAAACGGGTGCAATTTGTGGTATTACAATGGGCCCATAAAGAGGCCTAAGTGTGTCTCATACAGAGGCAGCCACTACAACCAACCAACCCAAAATATTCTTTCACCCAACAGAGTTTTTCAGTTATTCAAAGTTTCAGTTTAACGAACTAATTTTCACGAAAAATATCAATAAAAATAGGACCTGGAATTATTTTTCAGTTAAGAGGATTTTTCAGTTAAGACTGTAGGTAAATTTTCTTGACTTTTCGTACTTAGTCTACCTTACATGCTTTGTATGGAAGTATGCTCAGAGCTTTTGAAGAAGAGTCATGAAGCTTTAAGCTTCATTAACTTTTCCTGGTCTCTTAATTCGAAGCAAATAACCAACGGCGCTTTAGTTGATTTCGGGAACTCGGCCGGTTTGCTTGTAATGTAAACGCTTGCTTAGTTTATCTTCCAATTTATTGAGAAAATTTCATCCGCTTCTGCATATAGTGAAAATTTACGTTGGTAGTCGCTGATAATAGAAAAATGATAATATTCTCCAATGCATAAAAACCAAAGTTTGCAAAAATCTTCCTGCAGTCTTATAGTCTCAACATATTTTGCTTTGTGCTTACACAGGATTTATTGAGTGCAATACATATGGTTTAATATGTATTGCGTCTAACGCACAAGTGTATACATACATGTCTATGTAGTCTGTATTTATAAAATGTTGCGGGTACAAAATGCACAATCCTGTGATTATTCAATTCGGAGGTCTAACTCCTGTTAAAAGAAAAATGTGTTGACCTAGAAACGAAGTCACTTAAATTCAGAACACATCAGGATGTTCAAGCACTGCGCTTTTATTTAAAAATACCATTGCAACTCACCGTCAAAGAATTGCCAAAAACCAACAGAGGTTATCTCATACCATAAGTAGTCGGAATCAAATCGTTGGCTTCCATTTGGATCAGTGAATTAAACGTATTTTGAATTTTTCAAGTAATTTTAATTTAAATAAATTGTGTGTGCTCACGTGCATTTTTTCATAGTATTCAAAAAAATAAACATTAGACACACTTCTATTCCACATATGTGAAACAAATTAAGTTCAACGCAAAAGTAATTGACACAACTATCCGTTCTGGAATAAACTGGTATATTGGAATGCGACTTTAAATTTTCTATGGAATTCGGTTCGCTGGTCATGAGTTTGATGCGAGACTAACACCATCACCCATCACTTTTGGAAAAATCGCAAACGTAAAATCGAATTAATGATTAAATGTTGTTTTGTGTGGGTGGTGGGTGCCAGCCCCTCTTGTCCAGTACCCGTCCCGGTAGAAGGCGTAAAACTTAAGGAAGTCCTAAAATGTGGTGGATATCCAACTCTGATATCGAATCCATGATCAGCAAACCTAATTCCATAGAAAATGTATATTCGCATTCACCGATCAGACCGGTGTGCCGGCATTTTCAACGTAAAAAACATATATTGCAAAATAATAGTTATCAGTAGGGATCGGAATTATATGCAAGTGCATACTTTTTTGGAGCATACGATTTGAACGGGACCAAAACAAAAACTATTTCTATTGAAAAATATTAAGAATGAGCTAACATATGTATGCACAGCATATTTGCATATGTTTGCATGATGTGAATATTTTTGCATTTTTTTTCATAGTTTTTGCATAACCTAGTTATCAGTTACCGAGCAACGTAAAAAATATTTTTTTCTCCCAGCAGTTACGCGATGACGGAAAAAATATTAAAAAAAAAATAAACGTTACCGAGCAGTAGAAAAAATATTTCTTGCTGATAATAGTTATTAGGCAACAGAAAAAATATTTGTCACGAATAATAAAGCGTGATCCATTTCGAGGTTCCCTACTTTTTTAAAGAAAAAAACACAGAAAATTAAAATTTAACGGGGAATGTTTATTATCATTCGAAAGAACATTCTTTGGCATTTATTTTTTGAAGATTATCTCTTTCAAATGTTGGCCGCGGCTACGTCTCAGATGGTCCATCCGTTGAGTCCAATTTTCGATGACTCGTTCGAGCATTTCGACTGGTAACTGGCGAATGACACGCGTGATGTTTTGCTCCAAGGCCTGAATCGAAGCGGGTTTATCCGTATAGACTTAAGACTTTACTTATCCCCACAGAAAAAAGTCTAACGGTGTGATATCACACGATCTGGGTGGCCAATCGACCGGCCCATTACGTGAAATTAGCTGTTCTCACCGGCATCATTTTTGAAGAAATATGGACCGATGAACGATTTGTAAACGTTTTTCAGGCGTAAGTCTTTCCATGATGAAATGCCAAACAATACTGAACAAAAATAATATGACAGCTTGACACGACTCACGCGTGATCTGTCAAAAAAAGGTTATTGAAAAAAGTACCTCTAGTTGGATCACCCTTTAGTTACGAAATTACGAAAAAAGTATTTTTTCCTCATAATAATTATTGTCCAACATTTATAAATATCTCTTAAAAATGGGCAACGTTTTCGAATTTTTTTTTAATCATAACTGTTATTTTGGGTCCCTGATATAAATACATTCTGTACATAGTTTTATGTTTGCTTTTTTAAAAATTATATATTATATTATATATTGAATATATATAATAATTATAAAATTGTAAAACTTTACTTACTAAGCCGCAACTTAATTGGAGTAGAGAACTCAAAACCTGTAAACCGACGTTACATCGCATTGAGTACAAATTAGACTTCAAATTCTTAGACTTGAATCTTTTTGCAAAAAAAAACCAAATGCCAAAAAATCAAATGCCAACATTTGTACTATTTATATAAAATGAATTATCAAAGTAGCAAAGTGGAACATGGAAAACGTGTAAACTTTGTATAGTATTGACGCTAGTAAAAACACAGGCTTGTAATACCCCCGTTGCGTAGGAGGATCAAGCGCCAATATAGGTTGCCCACAGTCAGTATTAGGTTGCCCGAATGGGGAACCATCGTCACCAAAAACGCCGAAGACTCCTGTTTGGCCACTTGAACCAGAGCTTCCACTTGAATCGCAATGGGTAGACGGCGTTACAGAAGGCTATTGGGATCAAGGAGGTCCTTGGGTATGTGTTAAGTGGTTCCCCAATTATTTCATGAAGCTTTTTAGAATGTTTTGTAATTGTGCATCTGAAAGATGGTTTCTCATGCATGATATTCACCGTTTGTGCAATCGTGATATTTTATGTTATGTGATATTTTTATGCGGGACAAAATTAGAAGGAGTGGTCCGTTCCTCATAAAATTTTACATACTAGTTAATCATGGTCTGCTGAATTGTAATCTCTAATTTGTTTTTCTGAAACTTTTGTAGTTTGGCAATACCAGAGTCTTAAATTTTCAAATTTCGTCACTTTTGGAGAGCTATAGCACAAAGTGTGTTGGCTAGATTTTTCAGATTTTATATTTAATCGGTAACATCAACATTGATTATTGCAAAGAGTAACAGAAATTGTCTCAGGACCCTTTAGTTTTGCAATAAAAACGATAATAATAGACGTATGTTTTGCTTTTTTGCAGTTTTCTCAATTTTTCATGCTGTTTGCATACTTTTAGGCATCAAAAAAATACATTTTGTCGAAAAATTGGTGTTTAGACCACTTTTCAAATTGAATTATTTTCTGAGATCGGAAGATATCGGAGGATATAATTACATTATCCGAAAAAGAAAGAATGCTTCTTAAAATAAAATAAAATTCAGGAACATACTTTCACATACTTTTTAGATATTTCCCTCTAAGTTTTGCCAATTTTCAGATTTTTAATTTGGAAAAATATTTTGATTTAAAATTGATGTAAAAGCCTCAGCTTTGCAAATTTTTTAGATAACATTAAAAACGAAAATGGCCACATCATTTCTTAATTTATATTAAAAGTTTCAGCAACTTTTTGGTAACCATGTATTTTAAAAATTTTTTTTCCTCAATAGACTAAAAAAGAGAAAAGATGTGTTTACATTTTTTTGTGAAAAAAGTTTCAACTTTGAGCCGCTTTTGCACACACACTAATTAATTTTTTGCACAGATTTTTTGGGGTTTTCTTAGTTGGAGTTTTACCTTTCAAATGACATGAAAATCATTAAATTCTGAGACTACACAGTTTTTGAATTTTGTCTATGGAACGAATCACTGTGCACTGTACTTAACCTACAGAAGAAATACCAAAGTTTCCCTTGTTTGTCCTTTCCTTTGTTATATCCTACCACATCTGTCACCAAATTTGCCAGATAAACATGACCAATGGTTGCATTTTTTATATTAAAACTAAGCTTTTGGTGGAGTCAGTGCCCCTCAAAGTTTTCCAATAAGCATATGCACATAGATATATTTTTTATACGAGCCATCTGTTCAGTGCCCCTAATATATAAAAACTTTGAAGAGTCCAAAATAATCGCTCATACTTTATTACTACATTAGTATTTGCTTTGATTTTTTTTTAATATTTGCGGAGTTTCCAAAAATAAAATAGTCAAACTTTTTATAAGATATTTCAGGCGAAATCTACATTATATAGGCAAGATGGTGATCTCTCCGGATCATATGCTTCATTGGAATGTCCCTCACCGCCAGGACCACCAGTATGTATGCCAGAGTCTCAGAGGGACCCCCAGGTAAAGTTAATAGTTGTTTCCTATCGGTTCCTTCTAAATTTTAAGCCCATATGAAATTTTGTCTTCATAGGCACGACTCAGCAATTTTTTAAAAACCGTATATCAAGAGCTGTGTTTTAAAGAGTTGATTCTGCCGTCTTGGTCTATACCTGTTCCACCAGGTACGACATGTCCAGCGCGTCTAGAGCCCGATCTTCGTCTTAACCCCAACTCGCACGGTTCCAGCGACTCATTAAATGTGGATCAAATATTAGTATCATTTCAGGTAAATGTTTAAATAATAATTCTTATGAGACACTCTAACTTCAGAATTTTGCTTAGTTCCAAACTCATAATCATTCCGCCCAACACATAATCTTAAATGCTCAGTTACAAATTTTAACGGAGCCTCATTAATTTTTCAGAATGTTATGTAAAATAATATATGTATTATATGTATGTTTTTTTTTTTTGTTTTTTTTTTTTTTTTTGTTTTCTGATTATTATTATTTGTTATTTTGATATTTATTATTTTGTTTTCTGAGTATTATATGTATGTATGTATGTATGTATGTTATGTGTATTTTCGGGAACGGTAAGGCCATGATTCCTTTATAAGTGCAGGGCATCAGATTTCCTCCGATAACAGACGTAAATGGTTTAAAAGGCGGAGAAAATGTCAAACTGAGTATTTGACCAAAATACATTGGTAGTTTTTCACTAAAAGAAGGTGTATGAATTATTTATGACTTTTAAACATTTGTATTTAACTTTACAGCTTGTTGCAACTTGTTGCTGGTATGCACTACAAAAAAATGTTTTTAGTAAATTTTTGCTACCATAACAAGTCTCGAGTGAAGCTATATTTACTTACTTTTATTAAATAAAACTATCTCTGAACCTTTTTAATTTCAGAGTAAAGAAGGGAACTACCTAGAAGCGCCTAGGCGGTGTCTTATTGAATGTCCAGCTTGGGCTTCACGCAGTAGTCTTTGTCTCAGAATTTTGCATGCTTGGACTAAAGAACCACCCTGGCCACCTAAAGGTACGCCTGTTGCCTTAACATTACTCATACCGCTCAATGAACTAAAGCGTGGCTTCGCTCATTTTGTACAGAAGGTATTTTCATGTATGCAGTTAGCTCTTAAGCTGATTTTCATGTTGAACTTAATTGTATTTTTAAGGAATTGCTTTCCAAATGTAATTTAAATCCATTTGCTCATGGTGGAGCTGGATTTAGTGCTGCTTGGAACTCACTGGAGTCGCTTGGCCCGAAGTTATTAATTATTTTGGACGGATATTCTAGTCCAAAGTGTGGAAATATCACCAATGGGCTTGTAACGCCGAAATCCGGTCGGTTTAGAGATAGTAAAAATTTTTACCCGTCCGATGTCTATGATTTACTGGATGGAAGACTATTTCCGGAAGCGCGTGTCATTATAACTACTTATACTCCGCAATGTAAGGATTTGATGCCAATAGTGCAAAGACACATAACGTATGAGGGCTTGACATGGGGAAGATCAGCCTCAATTTTGGACGGCGGTCAGTGGAGTGGATCTTCCAGATTGTTAGACTTAGTACAAGCAAATAGCCATTTGAGAAAAGCCATACGTACGCCCTTGGGCTGCTTAGCGATAGCAACAATCTATCACACGTCGAATGGAAGCTTACCCGTGGAAGAAATGGATGTGGTCGAGACGATCCTTCATTGTGTTGCACCAACAGCGACGCCGAGCATTATTTCAGAAATTGGAAGATTGGCGTTATTTTGCCTAAAGATGAAAAAGTCCCTTATTACAAGTTCTGAAATAAAAATGTATTGTGCTACGCCAGATAATATTTTAGGCTGCCTAGAAAAGAATATGCTGTATGGTAAATCAGCGGAAAAGAAGGGCGAGTATATGTTCAACCCAATTTGCGCAGGCATGATGGAGTTTTTGGCTGCTAATTACATTGCTTCCCTGTCCACGCGCCCAGGCCTCTTAGCAGCCGAAATAACAGGCATGGCTATTGGAGATGAATTAGATCCTGATTTATTAAAAGTTTTGAAGTTCTCAATGGCGTTGCTGGGTGACCAAGCATACATTTTATTATCTAGATTAACACCACTTTGGCTTACGCCACAAATCATTTTTACTCTGACATTAGCTGGTGGGCACGGCGAATCTAATTTGGCTGCACTGTGCGATATTCTGGGCATATCAAAGCACCCTCCAATATCGCCTCTGGAAAGTCGACCACTTTGGGTTCAAGTGCGTTCGGCACCAACGGATTTAATGGGATGGGGAATGGCACTTAGAAGCTCAATGTGCACTCTGAAAAACCTCGAAGTTACTTATCAGCTGGAGAAACACGATCTCGTGGAATCCAGAAAGGCTATGGACATATTTTTGGATTCAATTAGCCTCAATGAAAGTGTATCCACATTACGGTTGTCTTCACTCATTGAAAGCGATGTTAAGGATTGCGAGATTAACTACTTGGCGAACTGCGTGTCCAAATTGATCTTAAAGCCAAAACTCGACAGTTTTGAACTGGTGCTAACACTGATTGAAGAAGATCCGCCTATGTTAAAACTACAACCAGTTATTACTGCTCTATGTAGAACGATTCATCATCAAATAAAACTAAGTTCCTTGCTTATTGACATCGGTTTAAGCACATCACAATTAATTCAACTATGCGGGGCTTTAGAAAAGTGTTCCAACATAACAAGGTTGTCATTACCGCACTTAAAATGCGAACGGGGTGCTGTATCAGCACTATCATCAATACTAAGCTCAAAGCCAATAACACTGCTTTCTTTACCGTCCTGTTGGGGAGCTCGTGACGATCCGCCGTCTTCGAGCGGTGTCAGTATGGGTAAGATTTATGATTTTTAATAAAATAAGTAACTAACTAAAATAGACCACTAAACTAATATTTTTAAATCAGGTTCTGGAAGTGGAAGCAGCACTGGGACTTCATGTTTCATAAAACAAGGGTCGCTACCAGTAGTGCCCTCCCCAAGGTCATACGCACCTGGAATATTTTCATCGCTGCCACGTGGTGTATTCGTGCCACAGTCGTCGTTGGGCAGATCCGCAACTCTCCCTCGCCAACCTCTGGAGCAAGCAACTGAAAAGCGGTCTTGTGATTCAGTTATATCAAAATCCTGGTATCCAACCCCGGCTTGTGAAGGCAGTCAGCACAATTCCGGAACAATGCACGACCTCTTTTTAGCCATTCGTGATCCCCATTCAAAGGTACACAACTTGGATTTGAGCAAGGCACAACTGTCTCTAGAAGATTCTATGTGTCTCGGCGAGACTGTTCGACTATCGAATATGTTACACACGTTAAAATTGGAAGGCGCTACGCGAATGAGTGAAATACTACCTTCCGTACTGGGAGCTAGTGAATCCTCATGCCTACAAATGCTCAATATAGGTTCCCATCGTTTGAGCGTGGACGATCCAATTATGGTTATGAGCGCCAGAGCACTAACAAGTTGCAGTACTTTGCGATTGCTGAATCTTGATGGATGGTATTTCCGAATCGAAGTATGCACTTTATAACCGGATCAAAACAGTATTTAAATATAAATTTTATTTACAGAACTCGCAAACTTTTACCATTATACAAGCCTTCTTGTCACTAACATCTATACGAGAGTTAAGTCTTAGTAATTGTCGCCTGCAGACGAGTTTAGTGAGCACATCCGTGAGAACCGCACCGAATCTGTTCGAATCGAGATCGGTGGTAGTGCTAAAATTGGCAGGGGCGCAAATAACACTATCTAATGCAATCGTTCTACGTGGGCCGCAATTACTGCAGTATATAAGTGGCTTCGCGTATTTGCGCGAACTAGACCTGTCAGCAACGGCAAGATCTGGAATAGAAACCACTCACTCGTCCCCTCTCATTTTGAACGACAAAAATATCATCAAATTTTTCCAGGATTTGTATTACTATTTTGGGTAAGATTGTGATATTGGCGACATTTTATTGATGGTCAAATTATTTCTCCTATTTTAGGTTTTTAAACACGTTAAAAATATGTCATTGGGTTATACATTTGGACGAATTTTCGAAGACATTAAAGTTAGTTAAAAAAGCAGTGCGAAGTAGCTCAATTAGCCATCTAAAATTAGATGGCATATCTGTTTTAGACCGATTTAAGAAAGTTCGAAACGAAGCAGCATTTATGCATTGCTTTGTAACTTCTTTGCCGCAGTTGCGTTGGATGGGCATCAGTTTGTCTGGAAAGAAGGAGAATCAAATATCCGCCATTGGAACTTCAGTACTTGATTTAAGAGGCGCCGAAATTGAAATAAAGTAAGTACCTACGTACGCTTCCTCCAAAATATTATCCATTTCAACTCAATAATGATAAAGCATGTTTGTTTTATTGTGAATATGCAAAAGCATCTTGAGAACAAAGTAAAGTAAATGATAATAAGAATTGGCACTTTTTGTTTAAATGCTATCAATATTATTTTACAATTCTCTATGTGAGTTTATGTTATTAACTTCAGTTTTTGTATTCTCGGATTGGAAAAGGAATGGATCCGAAGTGGGTAAACAACTTAGGACAACAGTTAAAATTCATTGTAAATTTTTCATGTTTTGTTGCAATTTTATTGTAAATCAAATAAGTATATACAGCTCTTCCGTGTTCATAGAGCAATATCTGATGCTTTTAAAAAACAGAAATGACTTCTGGTGAAATGTGAATTGTAAATAGACATAGTATGAATATAATTTGAACGAATTTGCGTTGTAATTGTTGTGTGCTGTTTGTTTGTAATTCTGTGACTAAGTTTTACTAGTATTTATTAAAATATCGTTCATGCAAAATGATGTTCATAATATCAATTACCTTTTTCTTATGGAGAAACACATATAGCCCTTATTTGTTTTGGACAATTTGTATCAATAACTAGCAGGGGCCCCGCGGCTTCGCACGCAAGTTTGAAGTCAATAGGCCCAATAAATCAAGTTTCTTTATACAACACTGTATTCCCAAGCCATTGTTCCAGTCGAAGGGTGCGACCCAGTTTCGTGGATGTGCGACTTACAGTTCGTGAAAGATTCAGATCTATCGGCCGTCTAGTTTTTCAGTTTTAGAGTCGTGTAACCAACAAACAAACATTCACTTTTGTACATATATATAGATTGTCTTACGGATGCAAAATTATTTTATATTCATTTAATATTTAACTTTCATATTCTATGACCTTTTTCAGATTAAGCGAGTCCACAATTGAGCAGGCAAAGTTAATGGCCCAGGCTATCAGTGCGGATGGAAAATTTGATACCAAGGTCTCAACGTTTGGCACATCAAGTGGCATTTTGATTCACGCTGAAAAATCTGGATTGAAAAGCCTAACCCGAAGATCTAAAAAGAAAGATCAGTAAAGTACGATCTGTTTATCAAAAGTATTGCATAGTTACTGGGAAAGTGACATAGTGGTTAAATGAAAATATTTATATCACACGTTTCAATGTATTGTTTTAATACAATTTGTAAATGTGTTGCTCTCGAAAAGACTGAACGGTTATCACTGTACGTATGCCACTAAAAGAAAAAAAAAATTAAATTTATGTCTAATAGCTTAATAATGCTAGGTGCAAATTATTTGTAACTATATACATAACTGAGGTATTACATAGTCATACATGCGTATGTTAAGCTCAATTCAAAAAATCGGTTTTAAGTGGTTCCAAAACACTAACAAAATCTAACAACGCGAAATCGATGCAGACGTTCGTAGTTCGGGACAACTCTCACTGCCTAGAAAATGGGCAGTGTGCACTATACTTCTTTTTTATTTATCTTAAAAGCAATTAACTTTACCTGATGCTTCAGTGACTGTATTTGAAATAACTATTATTTTGAAAAGTACTTTTAATCATGTCTCTTCTGAATGGCTGTTCGAATTTCAGGATGCGAACTTTCGCTCTGAGCGATACGTACTTGAAAAATCACCGCTTTAATTTGAAGCTAAACTTCGCATAAGCTTAGTAACTACACAAAACTCATAAAAGGGTGCAGAGTGTATAACATGAACATTTTTCTTAAGCCTAATGTTCCGCTCCGAAGCGAACAAAGAGAGAACGAAACAAAAAAATGTTATAAATATACAATTTAATGGGTTTTCTTAGAAAAGTTATTATTATTATTAATTCGGGGTATCACTGTAGCTCAGTGAGCACATAGTCGCTGCAGCCTACCTGTCACTGTATTTGTTGATTTGAGTCGCAAAATACTCGATGAATGAAAGTAAATTTAACGACAATATTAAAAACTTCATGAATCAGGGAACTGGTGGCTTGAACATTCACCCATTCACCTATTTTAACCCTTATTAACTTATTCATATCTAAAATCTTAAGCAGTTCGAGCATGAATTTGAGAAAGAACTACAAAACAATTCGAACATGAATTTGAGAAAGAAATAAGTGTATTGAATCGTCAGAAGATAATGATGTCAATAAAAAACCGAAAAAATATCACTTTTTGACAATTGAGCCTAACATATTAATGTAGGTATATGTATGCATATCTATTTTGCAGTAACTGCTCAAATTATCGAAGCACTCAATTTTATTATAGGCACATATGTATACATATATGTATATATGTATACATATATGTATATATATTGGTATATATATACATGTATATACGTATACATATCCGTAAGGAAACCTTAACCTTTTCAGTCACAATGTCCAATATATTGGACTACAGCCCATACAATTCATACAGAACGGGTTTATTTTCATGGCGGAAAGGGTTAAATCAACTTTGTTATGAGTACCAAAGCCTTCTGATAGCATGAGCAGGAACTGAATATACGAGTATATGTTTTGTACGCACCGCTCGCTTGCTTGAAAGGCTTCCACAACATAAAAGTCTGCCTGCCTTTGGTATGCGGAAATTAACTACTATGCAAAATTACTATACTATCTTATGCAAATACATTTGTCGTATCTAATAAGCCTTTTTATCAGAAAGCCCATTGCTCTTATACAAGTATGTATGAGTATTTTTTATTCTGATGTCGCGATCCGTCATGCTTCGGCTTTACGTTTTGCTCTTATTAGGTTATAGTTAAAATGAACAAGAAGCAGTATGTGCAGCAAACAAAGTAGACAAAATACATATTTTTGTATTTCAATATATTATATATTTTTTACATTTCAAATTTGTTAGCACTATGGTTGTTTTATGTTGCTATGGTAATTGAATAGTTAGTTCGCTTTTTCAAATGCATGTCGTTTGAGTTATCAGAGTCTTCCAGCAAGCGATATGTGTCTACTATACAAAATTAAAATGTGTATGCGTACACAAGTGTGTTAATCCGTTTATTTTCCACTATAAATAAGCTGCATTCATTTCAAATCAAAACTTTCTTTCCTAACTCTGTTAGTGGCATCACGAAAAATTTAGTATTTATAGAATTATATTGTTGGTATTAAATAAGATGTGAAGCGATTTTTTTAATTTTGTATAAACATAAAACATGAACATTAAAACTGTTGTAGTAGAATATTTATGAACATTGAATTTGATGTTATGATTGTAAAGTATTACTATTCAATGTGTTGTTAAAAGTGAATTTTCATACCGAAAAAATAAAAATACTATTGTAACTTTCAAAGTAGCTAGAATATAAAATATGATGTGAGCGTTTGAACAAAGAACATTAAATAATTATAATGCCTTGAATTGATATCACCATTTGTTTTCCTCAGAATATTGTTAAAAGGTCTGATCAACTGCACTAAAAAGCATCACTTGAATCACAAAGAGTCCATTGTACTATTACACCATCAAACTTTTCCAGTAAATTCGCTTAGTCTGCTCAGTTTTAGTAGGTTCTGAAAGAGACATTGTTAAGTATGATACATAAATATTGTTGTTCGTAATTCTAAGGGAGGCGGAGTAAGTATCGGCCTGCGCGATAACAGGACTGTGACCAACCATCGTTGTACTTCCCGAGAAGTGGGTATCAAGTAGAAAGGTCTCGGTGCCCGACTTCGTCCAGCAACCATCCCCTTTTGGATCCATTCCAGACCTAACGGGTAAAGGGGAGGCAGCGAGCCGGCACTAATGTAGGCGGGAAATTTATGCCAATCGATGCATAATTCCCTATTAACGTAGACAACCGAACCTGCAGATTCCGCCGGTTCTAGGTTAACGATTGAGAAACAGATATAAGTATCTGTGATCGGATACAATCAGTTAAGTGTCGCATAGACAGGTGCCAGCCAAGATTCATTGAATACAGAGATTGCGCCTTCCGAGAGAAAATCAATTTTAAACCGCACCAGTGACGTCATCGGAGAATATGTAGGGTTTCCACCAGTCCTTTTTAAACTCTTTTATTTTGAACTTACATTTTGCTTTACTCTTTTGAGCAAATATATGGCTTTCTTTATACTTAAGCCCCTATATATACATATACTTACATAACAGTTTAATAGAAATTTGTATATCTTTACAAAAGTAAATATAAATTCGTATAATTCGTTCATATAAATAACACAACTAAAACAAGTGAAATTCGGGAGAAAACCCTGCAATTCAATCCAGATTTCGTGCTTTGTTTTCATTGGTTGAAAATTTTGTATTCACAAATACTTCGTTTTTTGTAAATCGTGCCGCTTTTGCTTAATTGTTTTCATTGTTTGTTGTTAAAATAATTAAATAATTTTGAGTTTCAAAAGTCCTTGCTGTAAAAGTGCGTGTAGTGAGAATATCGCGAAAAAATTTCAAAAAAAGAAAAAAGCAAAAAAGAAGAGAATCATGCGGTGTGCAGTGGGCCTGTGTACACAAAATAATGAAAAAAAAGGTACATGAGTGGTGAACTGCTTTTCAAATGGAATATATATATATATGCATATATATGATTTAGATTGCGCAGTGCACTTCTTCCGGTTCCCCAAGGATGCAAGCCTTATACAGCGTTGAGTGAAGTTCTGTGGCCGGGAGACTTATTTGAATGTTCAAACGGCAAGAGTTTGCTCGCTGCACTTCACCCAAAACGACTTCGAACGGCAAATACTCAATATTTATCGGTAAGGGTAAATTTACTGGAATTAAGAAGGGAATTAAAAATGGAAAAAAATAATGAAGTAACAAATATTTAATTTTGCCCCACTGTGTTTCTCTCTCCAAAATTCAATCAACATTTTCAGCCAATAGGAAGCAATTTTGTATGACGTCACTGGTGCGGTTTCAAAATTATTTTCTTCCGGAAGGCGCAATCTTCTATTCAATGAATCTTGGGTGCCAGCGATGTGAAAGTGGGAGAGCCGGTAGAAATACATGCACAGAATTTCACATATATTATTGCAAATTTGCAACCTTGGGGCCTACTAGTAGGCCCCAAGCTTGATCAGGAACGTAGTTTTTCCTCCATATAAATTTCTAAAACAGGGTTGTTATTCTAGTTCATTTCAAATTTCTAGTGTTGCTGGTGTGAGTCATTTTTTGTGACCAAAGAAATTTTTATTTTTATTTGTATATTTTTGGTGCCATTTCGTAATACGTTTGTACAAAATTGACTAGAAAACTATATATTATTGCCCAAAAGCGTCAAATAATCTTTGGGTATTCTTTTAATTTAATTAAATTAAGATTTTATAAGCTTCATCCAAAAAAACCAACCCTGCGGTCAAACTAGAGCATTTAGCACGAAAAGCATACCTGATCTGATCTGATCGTTAGAGATTCGCTAAATGAAGAAATGCGAAGTAAAAAGGACGGCAATTGACTCTGTCATATTCAATGCATTTAACTTTGTGTTCTTTGGTATATTTTTCAATAATATTTACATAATGAAACCAAAACAGTTCATATGTGGGTATTTAATGCAGAAAATTAATGAGAACATACTTTGAAAAGCAAATAATTGAAAGGAATCCTTAATATCGGGAAAAGAGCGAAAACAGTGAAGAGCTGATAACTGCCAGCACACACAGACTGTGTACGTGAATTGCAAAAAACGCACAAAAATCGGCTTACTCTCCCAGTTTCACATTGCTTAATCGCTGACATTAATCATATGTTTTGTGACGCTTGAAATATCATATCGTGAATTTTTTTAACGCAATTACCAAAATAACAAATATGGTATAACGCATTTGTCTAATGAAGCAGTTGAGCAAAGTATGCAAGCAATCGATGCTATTGTAATTGATACCAATTGCTTTGGTTTTGTCGACAGTCTTGGCTTGGTGACAGCGAAATCTTTGTTCGTTGTTTGTATTGTCAATGGTTCAATTATAAAAAGTGAACTAGGTACGGAGAGCCACGAAAACTGGCGTACGAGACGCCATATTGTGCATCTGACACCAAAGGTTTTTTGACGTTCTTCTTTGAAAATGTGCTACCACACTGTTGTTAGAAAATCGATTGAACATTTTTTTAATCCTGCAATGAATTATCTGCTGTTGAATTCGCATTAACATTTTTATACTTTCGCCCAAAATATGTTAGTCACAGTGAAAGGTCTATTCAGTGTTTATTAAAAAAAATATAATCTAAAATCGAATATGTTAAAACCCTAAATATCTTTAATTTAGTATTACGACTCAAGCTTTTGACAAATACGAAAACGTCAATAAGCACGTTTAGTGTCAAAAAGTATGACATCGGTTCTACCTTCTATTATTGTACCATGGCTGCCGCCGTTTTGACCATTCGCGATTAATCAAAAGAAAAAAGTTTAATCAGCTGTTTTGCCATCACTACCTTATCAATTTGCCTGCCCATTCGCTTAAAATCAAAGGAAAAAAGTGTAATCGTCTGTGGTGCTGCTTTAATGCAGAAATCGAACGGCGATACACAATGTGGTAGTTATCGATCTCAATAAATTGCAGTTAAAAAGTTAATTAGGAATAATGACGAAGAGTTAGAATCAACTCAATTTAAGGTAGTACGGAGTTCAGCGGGTCATTTAAATATGTAAAAGTTCGTTTATCACATTTCGAGCACTAATTGCTCGGAGTTTTTATTGGCAACGTTTTGAATTTTGTTACTAACAGTTCCCAGCAATATTATTTTATGATGATTCGGTTTATGTTCTACTGTAAAAAAGAAATCCGAATTGATTAGTTTAAGGTAAAGAAGTATACACACAGAAATGGGAAGGCGTTTTAGTTTAATTAAATAATTGTTTATAATGAAAGCAGAATTACGCAAACCCATACAATTCTTACCGTCTACAAGGTTGTTCCAAATGGCAGATCCCTAAAAACAGGGTCCGGTAGAAAAGTTTTACAATTTAGGGGTTAAATTCATATTTTTGTTTTAATCTGCAACTTCCTTAGCTTATTTAATTTAACCTTAGTTTTTTCTCTTAGAAACTCCTATCCCATCTATCGAATAAAAGGCAAAAGTTCTCCCACCACTAATTGACTTGAATTAAAATGCAGTTTGGGCTATTATTCGGAAAATGTTTGCTGTTGCTGGTGGCAATTATCCCTTCAATTACGGATGCAGTAATTGAACAAGTTGATGACAGTGATTTAGTGCACGTGCTGCGCGGGGAGGACAATGTCGTGGTCATGTTTAGTAAGATTGTGGTTATTCCGCTAAGGCTTTGTGAACTGACCGTGCGTCAGTTGATATCTGTAGATGTGCCCGGCATAATCTTGACGAAGAACCTGGCATTTGGTTCGGTTTTTGCGCCGCCAACCTTTTTCAAATCGCAAAAAAAATAAATTGGTACTCTCAATGACTGCTTTGAATAATAAATGGTCCATTTTACCAGTTTCATCGCCTTATCTGCTTAAGAGCAGAACCGCGCGTTGTTATTTGCTACGTCATCAATAAACTACAAAGTATGTCTTTTGATTTTTGTATTTGCAGCGAAACCCAGCTGCCCCCATTGCTTGGAGCTAGAAACTGCAGTCGAAAATGCCCAGAAAGACCTGCAAGATGCAGTGGGAGCAACGGTGCTGAAAGTAGAAAACAGCAACTTGGTTGGAATATACAATCCGTCTAGAGAGCCGGCTCTGATTTTCTTTAGAAAAGGAATACCTCTACTGTATTATGGAGCTCCTAATGAAGAGGAAATTGTGCAAACATTTATTGAAAATAGAGATCCGGTGGTTAGAGAACTTTCTGATGAGAATTTCGAGCACTTGACACAAGCTGCCACGGGAGCGACCACGGGTGATTGGTTTATTTTCTTGTAAGTCAAAATTTGACAGTCATAGTTCTCATTGAAGAAATATGAAATGCCATTTTAGTTATTCCGCCGATTGCGTGTTGTGTCAACGCTACTATGCTATTTGGGAAGCAGTGGGCGCCAAACTGAAACGCACATCGAACGTAGCCCGAGTAAATCGCTTAGAAGCAGGCGTTTCCACTGCAAAGCGCTTCAAAGTCACGAAATCACCGGAGTTTGTTTTGTAAGTTTCGAGAAAATGGTAGTAACCATGTAATTAATTTATATATTATTTAGCCTGCGTCATGGAAAGGTGTATCGTTACAAAACGGAAGACTACAGTCCAAAAGCTTTCATTGACTTTGCCGAGTCTGGTTATCAAAAGCAAACTCATCCTGAGGCTGTACCGCCAGTTAAAAGTTATATGTAGGTTAATTAAATTGTTGCTTTTTTTTGTACTAGTATGAATTTCTTAATTTTAGGGATGAGGTCTTGTCCAGCCAGTTTCGCGTTGTATTTGACAGCCCGAAGCTTTTAATACTGTGCTCATGTGTTGGATTTATACTCCTAATGGGTATTTTATGTAATTGTTTTTCAAAATCGAAAACGAAAAGCGCCGAAAAGAAAGCAAAATAAGAATTTGACATTCCTCCCACATTCCTCACATATACGAAGCCTAGCCGTGAGAAGCATTGGTTCTTTGTTTAATATTAAGATTTATAAATAATACAGTTACAAATTTCCTAAATTTTCAATTATCAGATTTAGTTATGAAGTTATAGTTCTTGTAATAAGACAATGCAACACATCTAAAACTTGTATAGTTCCTTGACCGTACCATTGGGTGTAAAGTAATTAATGGCAAAGTTTGAGCAAAATTAGAATATTTAACAAATTTACCCGTTGTTGAAGCCCTAGTCTACGAGTCGTGGCAGAAATATTGAACAAAGCCGAAGGTTCCTGTACAGCTATTTCTACTTTCTATTTCATGATATATTGGGTTAATTATTATTTTTCAGCATTTAATATTGAATACTCCTATATTCAAAGTTAACATTTTGGGCCTTAATTGCACTTCAGCAACATATAATGTTTTACTATGCGCAATAATAAATCGGTAGTAATTTCAACGGGAATCCCTGATTTTCGGTTTTACGCTTTATAAAAAAAAAAATTATATTTGCGAATAAAACCCATTTTAAAGTGCTTTTAAATTTGAAAATATATTTCATTATTATTTATAAATTTACAGAAAATCGTGACGAGTGCTAAAAAACAGTAAATATAATTTTTCTTATAAGTATATATGTACATAAGTATATATGTACATAACCAACTAGTTTCAAAAATATTTTGATGGAAAGATGAATTGGGTAACCGTCCCAGTCGCTATTTTCGTGCCGTCTTAGTATTTGTTGTTGAATTGTTTCAAAGGGTTTGTAATAATCACTCAATCATATCAAATATTTAATGATGTATTTTAGCGAAACATTTTTCAATTACGTATTTTCTATTTTTATTGCATATTTTTCGGGGTTTTCTGCATATTTTCAATATTTTTCATCTATTTGGATATACATATATTTTATGTGCATATTTTTCAGTGCATGCAAATTCACGTCTTAGTGGTTGTACATACGGTTTTCTAGAGTACTCAGTCATTACAAGTAGTAGGAAAAGACGAGGATAGATAGTCTTCGCTCTCTAACTTTTTAGTTTCTCTTAGGAACTGAAAAGAACAAAAGGTATAATAGACTCCAATCCACGAGAATAGCTTCACTTTTTCTTGCAGGAAGCTGATGTATAACATAATTTTGGTAAGCTTTTTTATATTAAGATGTTAAAGGTATAAATCTTGAATCTACCTACCAAAAAACCCGTCAAAACTTATTTACAGTTGAAAACTTTGGCTATTAAAAATTTAAGCCCTTAACTGAGTACATTTTAGTGTGCCACGAGAATAGTTCATATTGAAATTTACACTGAAGCGTTTTGGTAAAAAATACTTAATTTCACTTTAAAAGCTAGTATGGCCAACTTAGTGCAGCATTAAAAGTTCACGTGGGCATTGACTGAGGGTAATTTACTGTCTTACAAAAAATAGTCTCCCATGTTGATTAAATCGCCACATTTAGTTAGTCATTGTTATCAAACTAATGTCCAAATGCTTCGTTTCAATGACTTTAAAATCTGGACAATAGAGAGGGCAGTTTAGCTGATTCTTATCTGACCAGATAGCCACTGCTTCTCGCGTCGTGCAGTCTGAATGGGAGCATTATTTTTATCGAAGATCTACTTCACAGCAACAAACAAATGTAGAACATTGCGGAAAACCTCTGTCAAGCGTGGTTTTGTAGCTTACTGACATCATTTTAGCTGTTTGAAATTTCTACTTAATGGTTTCATAATAAAAACTGTTTTGGCACCAAGCTGTTAGCGCATTTTTTGCAGCTTTCTTTTTAGATTGGCAGCATTCTTAATCACGCGTTTAATAATAGAATCGCTTGCAGGTACTCCAGCTATCAGATTGATTTTGGCAGCTAAGTCGGCAGAATTCGATGCACATCGCTAATGCAACTCTTATCTGCAGTTGTTATCACTGAATGTGTCATGTCCTTTGTCTTTTCTCTATTGTTCGCGATATTTTATGCGCAGAGTAGTTAATTTACATTGTGAATTGTAGGAGGGTGGTGTCATATGGTTAGGTAGACTCAAGATTCATACCATAAGTGCAGTACCCATTTTTCTGTGAAAGAAAGAGTGAACTATTTTTGTTTTAAAGGGCGGCGAAAAGGTATATTAATTTGCCGATTAAATCGGAAGTATATTTACTGGGTCCTTGTGTAGTAGTAGTGGTTCTTTATTTGCCAAACATTTCATCTAAAAATTTTAAGCATAAAACTAAACGTAGACTATAAATAACAATAACGAAAATTGTCGAAGCTCACAGGTGCTGCACCTCCTACACATGCAGTTCTCTACGGAACATATAAGCTAGTTAAGTCTCATAACAAGTGAGAAAGATTGGTACTAAACATTTGACTACATGCTAAAGATAACACTGCCTTTTTTACACGCTGTCAAGATGTTGAGTTTCCAGCTCAATAAAGTATCCAGGATTGACCTCGGGTACTTCGCATTGGAAGGTAATTGCAGATTTTGATTACTCAGAGTTGAACTGAAGGAGCATGGACCCGGTCAATGAATTCAAAGGCATTTTGAAAACAAGGTGACATTTCACGAGAACTGCCCTTGCAACTATGTAAGTATTACGCACAAACTCGTATGCACATGTGTGATGACTCTGATTTTAAGCTAAAACTACACTTTCTGTTGACGTGGTGTCGCAGAGTTATGGGTGTCAAAATATAAATCAATTAGCCAATGCTATCTAAAAAGCAGCACAAACAAGCTTATGCCGAAACATGCGAGTAGTACTCACCATCTCCTTTCGACATGGTGTCTATGCCGAGTCATGAAAGTTTCTATAATCAAACACGCTACTGGCGGCCCCCATCTGTCTGGGCGTTTGCTACTATTTCTTACCTACATACATATGTATGTATATGCGCATTACTACGCGAGTATATAGTTGCAAATCTTGTTTTACTATGTTACTCAAACTACCGTACACATTGGATTCTCTCCCTGTTGATCAATTAAATTGAGAAATACTCAACCCGAAATGACGCCGGCGAGCACGTTCGAGCGGAGTCTTCACTGTTGTTGAACCATCTGTCATGGGAGAAGTGTTTTCAGATTCACAGCTCAGTATTCAATTGTCCCTCACTGTGTTCGCACTGTTTGCTGTCGGGCGCCACTTAACAAAAATCGCTTATCGATCGGTTGCGCATATGTAGTACGGGTACGAGAAAAATACATATATAAAAACTTCGCCTTCCCTTTTACTGGCAATCTCTACAAGCAAAGTGCAGTCATCATAATGTCGCGTTAAAATGTTTCTCTTTCTATTTACTACTGTTCGCACTCGCTTAAGTTGATATATAGGTACATATGTATGTATGTTTTACAATGTGTCAACTGGTTTGTTTAACTTTATATTTTGAATTTGCATAACATTAGCAAATCATATGGAAAATGGTAGCCCTGCTTTCGAGTCAAATCCATTTCCAACTCGTTTACTGTCGACATGATACATACATATATATGTATTTACGTACATACTATACTTATGTATGTATAAATAATATTAAAAATGATTGAGTTTTAAAAGTCGTTGTCTGTTGTTTTGCTATTATATATATTGCAGTCGTCATTAACACAAAAACGAGATTTTTTTGATAAGTTTCTGAATTCGTTGAAAATGCGATCATTAAACATTTGTGCATATATCGTATATCGTCCTCTATGTGTTGGTGCTAAAAACGTAAAGAGCAGGTAGAGTGGCTCCGCAGCCCAACCATCATATTATCAGCAACGAAATACTTAACAGCATATGCGCTACATAATGAGTTAATATCATAACAATTAGATATATTTTGGGTTGATGTCTCACAGCAAGTTGAAATCTCTGTCTCTCTCTGCGCTTTATCGTCATTATCAGCTACTCTTGTGGATCGTTGACATGTATTATCAGTAGCGTAGCAGCGACGGTCAGGCCCACTAGAAATTCACGATAATTAAAAATCGCAAGTAGTGTGCCGAGCAACAAGTGCTACTGCCTTCAGCAGCATATCTACACGGAAGATAAATAATTATAATTTCTATAAAGAAAACGTATCTAGTTTTTTGGAGCATGATGTTTTGAATCCTCTAATATCATCGCACTAACCACTATGTCATGGCTCTTATATGTATTTCAAATCCTCTTAAAATAAATCGACGTGCAAATTAAGAGTGTACTGACAAATCCGTAAATAAATCAATAAAGTGGATACGTGCAGTTTAGAAATATCCGTATATCTCGGAGGCCGTAAGGAATAACAGCTAAAGTCGATTTTGCGAAGTTTTCAGGAGAGCATTTTTAATTTAAAAATCATTGCCGGAAAGCTCGGATTTTAGATTAAGTTATTATGTTCACACTCAATGTAAGCAAATGAGTAATATTTAAATTTGCAGTTCGATTTTCAAAGTACAATTCGTTTTCGTAAGAGAATAAAACAAAATAAACAGTTGTTCGTTTCCTTATTTCTTGTTTAAAGGTTTTTTAATCTTAATTCGAATTTAGATGTTATTCCATTCTCCTGCAAACTTATTCTAAAATTTAACCGTTATTTCAGTGACCTTCGGTTATCATTTGAGATTTAAAAAACTTCAAAATGGGTTGAATATTGACTAAACTCGAATTTGGCTGTTTTTTGAAATTTGTAAATGTTACAAGTAATAAATTAAACGGAATAATGACTAAACTCAACTCAGGATTAACTCGCGGCACGATTCGAAATAAAATCTTAACTATCCTTGGAAAACTTTTTTGAAAAAGTATGGGTATGGGAAAAGAGTTGGGCTGCTGCAAAATCACGAAAACAGAAAACCGACTTCAGCTGTTTAGATTTTGGCGCCAATTTCTTCAGCAAAAGTTGTATAACTTTTGTATAGTAGTAGGTACATTTGAATACGGAGAATACAACGTTGGTAATAACTCAACTTTGTCCTAACGCGACTTTAGCAGTTAGTCCAAGTCGCCTCGGATTTATTGGGATTATTTCATCCTTTTCATTTATCATTCTCTTTTCTTATTATTATAGAATTTTTGTCTAGACCCCTTTGACGGTGATGTTTTTATTTTAAAAAATGTGGACTAAGACCAAAAAAAAAACAATTGTGTTTTCGCACCGAAAATACGAACTTAGCGTCCTGAGAAATTGAACTGCATTGCTTACTAACTCTGTACTAGAAATGAACGGTTGTTCGACCGATGAAAAACTTGCACAGCCTTCTATACTTATATGCTGGGTGTCTTCTCCAACATCGATTCGAAAATGTACGAGTAGACCCTCATACACAACGTAAACTCACATGAATTGTTCATGTTCTTATGAAAATCGGTTTGCGAACACGTCCCAAAAGTTTCTAACTTGAAGATTTCCGTTG